>OX638370.1:35319947-35837447 GCA_951812925.1 Calliopum simillimum
ACAATTTTTTTTTTTTTTTAACTTTTGGCCTTCTTTTGGCCGGTCAATTCAAGCTAGAAAACTTAAAATGATCTCTCAACTTTTGTTTTCATGATTTATTAAATATGTAGTTTTATTTAGAAATATAGTGACAAATAGTGTTTGCTTGGCATGTTTACGAAATTTACAATTTATATCTACAAAAAAGGAAGTGTGAGCACTCATACTCATATTCGTTCGCTCAGTGTGAGCCCTCATAACAGAATTTATTACTAGTGGAGATGAAGGGTTAACTGAGTTCGTGTGTACATTCGAAAATGCAGCTAGGGAGTTTCCCGGGATTATCATATACGAAATGTTAAAAACAATAGACAAAATATTTCTGCAGATTTATTCAAAGTTTGCTCTCCAACATTCAAATTCAGTCCCGTGTTTGTGCCGCATTTAAATTTTGTCATACATTTAATACTTTGATTGCAATTGCTGCATTTTATTCGCCAAAGTCAGATATTAATTGTGTTGTTGTGTACACTTTATCTGAGCTTGTCTTGAGCATACATATTTATTTATACTAGAATCACCAAGTGGTCAAAATTCGACCACAAATATACTAAATAATTTTGAAACTTTTTGGAAACTTTCATCGAAGAGATATATTATCAAGAGACGCAAAGAAGCACTGGAGCAATTTTTTAACCAAAAAATCTGTATACATCTCTTCTCATCCGGAAGCGAAGAGATATTAATAGATTTTTGGTTGAATTACGCTGCCGTTTAGCTTCTAAATTCGTCAAAGCTACCGTCTGTGAACAATACAAACCTCAAAAAATTGCTCCAGTGCTTCTTTGCGTCTCTTGATAATATATCTCTTCACTTTCATACATGAAATCAGTGCTATGCTTTTTGTCTTTCTCTTTGTGCTTTATCCTTTTTTCAGCACTGTGTGACCGTGTATTTTGTTGTTGCTAATATTGAAGAATTTGTATCAAATTTTACCTGGCTTGAAGTCAAAATATAAACATAATTTTAACTTTGTGCAAATCTACACTCATATGCCTTTTGAATGGTGTATAATTTAAAGTCGTACTTCATTTCTAACATAGTAAAAAAAGATGGACAAGTTTTTGTCTTGCGTATTAACAAATGGATGAGCTAAGTTTTTTTCTTTTATCCATATTGCTTTGTTTTTGTGTTTTTATAGGTGTTTTACATAAACACAAGGGGCAGTAAGCTCTAACCATCAGCCATTGTGTTATGTGTCCCCGAGTTATCGAACCCAACGCGGCCCGCTCCGGCTAGCTTGCGGATTAGGGGGGAATTCTTAACCCGCCGCGCAGGGTCGAGGGAGTAACAATAAATTCTACTTCCTCAAAGTAGAATTTAAAAAAAAGAAAAAACCGAACAATTATAAATTTGAATAAACTTTAATAAAAAAACTTTCCAAAAAAACTCCTCAAAACCTGTTCATACAAAAGAGGGAAAGATACGATTTCTCCCTGTGCACCCGCCCAACCTGTGATACCCAATCCATATTAGGGATATCACCCACGACCAACCATCGCCAATCACCCTACCCCAAAATCACCAACCTGGCCGAAATACCATCCCCCTTTAAATTAAATTTAGCACAATTTCATTTTTAAAACGTTATAAATCATGATTTATTAATAAAAATTTTCATTATAGCCTAGATGGAGGATTTCAAAACCGAAATATTATCAGCATACAAATGACACTTCGCAATTCGCAAAAGTGATATTAAATAAATTTAAAGAAAATTATTACCTAAGAAAATCATGCTATAAAAATAAAAGTATAGTTGTTGCGAAAACTTTCAACTAGCTTACATTAAGAAAAAACCAACCAAAATCAAATCAAATACGCAATAATTTAAAATATTAAACTGATTGTTTTAAAATCAGCGAAACATTTAAGTCCAAAAAAAAACTACGTTTAAAATTACGTTACAGTTCCGCACAACCAAACACAAAGAAAATTTTCGCACCAACCAAAAAAAAAAATATATAAATTATAAAAATATTATAAAGACAAAATTATAAATGTAATAAACAAATAATCAATTAAAAAGAAGACTGAATTTTAAATCAGCGTTCTAGAAATTCCTAAGATCAATGCACGTAAGTATTCACGTTCGCATAATTATAATTACCCCTAATTATAAGTTCTATAAAGAGCGCTCTTGTAGATCTTGGGTATTATAGTTCCCCACAAAATTCCCAATAAAAATTTCCCCTTTAGGAATTTCCTCACAAGTTAGATCGCGGTGAAAATTAAAAAAAAAAAATAAAAAAAACGAATTACACCTAACTTAACTAAATACACCATACGTATTCTCTCACAAAAACCACGAATCTCGTTTCGTTCCACTGATGTTCGATTTTCAAATGTCTTCTTGCCCGGGTTTACACTTCGGGTTTCTTTTCTTTCAAAATGGACGCGTTCGTATATACGGATTTAAAAGATTAAAAATGGCAGCGTTCAGACGCTATTTTTACCCACCAAAAATTATTTTGAAAAAAAAAAATGGAGGAATTTATGGTAAAACTAAAAAATTGTGGCTGGCACTTATCTTGTGAGTGGCGCTCCTTTTTCTTTCTTGGAAATTATGACCAGCTTTGTGTCCGTCTCCGCCGCCAGCCACACTAATAAATAAAATTTTATTAGCTGTGTCGTACAAACAGAAATTATGCCAGCAATGTAACTTACATTGAGTTCTACTTCCTCTTTCACAATTAAAACGTCCTCTATATCCGCTTAAGCCTTTGGCTTTAAAATTTGCTTCCTAAATCAAAAATTAAAATTTTTACAAAACGACTCACTAAAATCTAAAATCTTCAAAATCTTTACCTCTTTCAATCCTATTAGTCTACAAATCACCAAAATCACACAGGATGGAACCTTCTTAATTTGCACGTCGCGTATATAAATTTCTAAAGAAAAACTCAAATAAAACACCTTATTTTCTTTAATTTAATTTAAAAATTTTACCGAACTCACTTTTTTTAAACAAAAACTTTATGCGCCAAAATTTATTTTATTTTACTTTATTTAAAAGAAAAACGGATCCGCGGACACAACTTAATAAAATGAACTTTATACTGGTACTAATCTTTTGGATCAATTCGGTTACCACCAAACCTAAATTACACAAAACTACGGCGAAAAAACTGTATAAAAAAAAAAATTATATTTTCCGTTTTAAACAAATAGCCAGCCTCATATTCACAATGTTTCGCAACACTCAACAGTTTCCATACACCCATACCGACACACCTTGTAAACCCTTTTCCAGTATGCACGTCCCGCAGCATGTTGTAAAGTTCTTTTTATAAAGCATCCCTGACTTAACCAACTTTTCGGTACGTCGCTGAACACACCCAAGGAACATTTGGCTTTTTTGACATTCTGACATTTCAGAAACGGAACACAAAAAAAACAAAGACGCATTTCACGCCGCTAAAGCTTTTGCTTTATTTTGATTATAAAATAAAAATTATAAAAATGACGAAGAAAAAACCATCGCGGATTACATCGCCACTACCGATGAAAGCCCAAATTTTTCCTGGCCAGCAACAGTTACCAGTTTTTGCCACACATGCCTAACTTTAGAAACCCACCATTGACGATTGACGTGCAGCTGTGAAATGGGATTTCCTTTTGTTTCTTGGTTTCGAGCTAATTTTATGTAAGTCCCTAAATAAATATCCACACATAGTATTATTTAAACCTCGATAAAACCAATATTTTTAATTTCTTTACAGATCATTTCCATTTGCGATTGTGACTCTACTCGGGAACCAAGGCCCAGCATGTGAAGCATTTCTATTTTTGCCTTATACCGTAAAAAAAAAATGTTTGCCAAAACTCGGATCCACAAACTAACGTTTTCTAAGGCGCAACTATGGTGAGGATTTTAAACAATATTATAAATATAAATCATGTTTCGTCACAATTTGACATCAATTTCATCTCAGGTCAGAGGTGTAAACCCTACCTATACTTTTATATGCTTTCCACTCGTTAGCGCAATAACACACGCAACAAAACTCTACGAGGACTAGGATGTTCCATTGGGACCTCCGCGGTATACGTAGTGTGCATGTGTATTTTGGTAAGTATGTAAGAGAAGTATATTGCTCCCTATCAGTTTAATTGTATGCAATTTTTTTTTTCCCAATGAATTGACAGATGGAGAAACAAATTATAGTGCTATTTTTGCAGAAAAATGGATACGTTGAACCATATTAGGTTATGCACGGTGCCCAACGAAGGCTTCCGCCCACGCCCTGAGTGTCTCATGCATATACGACTGCATTAGCCGGGCTTCACTACTTAAGCTAAAATTTGATTTTTTTTTCCTTGTTTTTTTTTCCTTACAAACTTTTTCTTTCTCTTTTTCAGGTATCAACTCTAACGCAACGGATCATCATTTGCATTCACCATCGACAGACGATTAGTGCGAACATCTGTGATGCACATATTTACGGGAAGTTTTGATTTATAAGAACCTTACTTTGTGGTAAATTCTTGTTTTTTTTTTTTTTTTCTCAGGTACTTATGGAAATATTGAAGACGGACATAGTAAACCATAGCAAAAGCCAAAATAATCAACATGAAAGGACATCGAACAACATAAACACGCTCAATTAAATCCTAGACTTAAACTATAAATTGGTAAATATTGCACTTTTTCTTTAGTATTATCATTTTGTGGCCTATGATCTAATATTGCACGCATTTATGTTGTTTTTTTTTTTTTCTAAGTTCAAAAAAAAAATATTTTTATTATTGCATCTGTCCCTCTATCGATATTGCCTCTTCCCTATTGCTTTATGTCCTTAGCATGGAACACTCCCAAAGGTTTCCCGTTCAAGGTTTCTAATTCGTATAAATTATTGCCCACTGGTTTAACTATTCGACACTTAATAAACTTTTTTGCAAATTTAGAATTGATATTATTCTTGAAATCACTCAACGTGAAGGTTCTCTTAAAGACTTCCTGACCTGGCGTAAACTTTACTTCACGAGATCGTTTGTTATATCTCTCTGCACTCTTTTCGTAAGCTACATGCATATTTTTCTTAACTTTATCCCTGATTAAGGCAACCCTATCTTCTTTATTTGAAATTATTAAATTTGATTCACTCAATGAATTCAGTTTTCTGGCGAGTTTATAATCGGTACCGCTGGAATACATTTCGTGGCCAAAAAGAGCTAAAAATGGGGTTATACCAGTTGCGGCATGTACTGAGGTTCTTAACGCGCATTCAATCTCTGACAAGTAGAGATCCCAGTCCCTATGATCTGATTTCATATATGACCTAATCGCATTCAGAACCGATTGGTTCACGCGTTCAGCCGCGTTTGATTGTGGAGCATAGCAACCTGTTTTCATGTGAGTTATTTTGTAATCGGCTAACATTTTAGTGAAATCTTTAGAAGTGAATTGTTTCCCGTTGTCGGAATGTAACACCTCCGGCACTCCAAATTTATGAAAGATTTCTGAAATCAAAAACTTAATAATGTTAGCAGAAGTTGCCTCGCGCATTGCCTTTAGAAAAGTGAATTTTGTGAAATGATCCACCACAATGAAAATGTAAGCATTTCCTCCTTTTGATCTGGGATATTTTCCCAAGAAGTCTATGTAAATCTTTTGGAACGGCCTTTCCGTTATGACTTCTTGGCCAATACCCGGATTCAACTGCTGGTTTGTTGACTTCGACTCTTTGCAGATGACACAATTTCGTATATAGTTTCTCACTTGTACGGCCATATTTGGCCAGTAATAAAATTTACGCAACCGATGCAGTGTTTTTGTGACTCCGCCATGTGCTGTTATTTCGGGCTCATGAGCCTTTGCTATCAACGTTGACGTTAAAGCCTCTGGTATCCACAACTTCCATTGTAGTTCATCCACTCCATCTTGATCAAAATGCAACCTTTTGTACACAATATTTTCTTCAACTTTTAAGTCTGGCAACTTTTCCTGATTTTCTTGTACAGTTTTAGCCAAGTCCACATACGCTTGAGATTCAAATTCTGTCGTTTCTATATCTAGAAAATCTTCAGTATTTGTAACCAGCTCCTCCACCGACCGCGACAAAGTGTCCGCCACCACATTATCTGTACCCTTTCGGTGCTCTATTTGAAAGTCATATGCTTGTAGTTGCAACGACCATCTGGCAAGCCTACCACTTAAGTCTTTAAGGGACATAAGCCATTTCAAGCTGGCATGGTCGGTGACAACAGTGAATGGCATCATTTCTATATATGGGCGAAATCGTTTGACGGCTAGAACGGCTGCGAGGCACTCCTTTTCTGTAACACTATAGTTACGTTGGCAGCTATTTAATTTTTGGGAAAAATACGCTATCGGATTCTCCTGGCCTTCTGAGTCCTTTTGGTACAGTACTGCACCTAAGCCTACATGCGAGGCATCGCACTGTACCCAGAACCTTTTTGCGAAATCAGGGTGCCTGAGAACCGGAGCTGTAATTAATGCCTGTTTCAAAACGTTAAATGCCTCGATCGCCTCTGCCGTCATAACAAATTTCGTGCTCTTTTTCAAAGTGTCACTGAGCGGCGCTGACACTCCTGCAAAATTCTTAATAAATCGCCTGTACCATCCGGCTGTCCCTAAGAAGCTTCTTACTTCTCTCACATTTTTAGGTATAGGTATACGCTGAATAGCAGAGACTTTTTCAGGATCTGTTTTTAACATTCCTTCGCCTACCACAAAACCTAAATACCTCAACTCTTTAAAACAAAATTTGGACTTCTTAAGGCCTATCGTTAAATTTGCTCTTTTTAAGCAGTCTGCGACTTCACTCAAAACTCGTAAATGGGTATCAAAATCCGGGGCTATTATTAAAAGGTCGTCTAAATAGGTGAAAACATGAGACTTTAGGCGTGCTGGTATTACTTTATCCATTAAACGGCACAGGCGCTGTGCCGCATTGCATAGCCCAAAGGGCATCATTGCAAATTGGTACAGCGGCCTGCCCGGTACCGTGAAAGCCGTATAGGGTCTACTTTTTTCTGCTAGGGAAATCTGCCAAAAAGCGAATTTGAGATCGACGCTACTAATGAAATATGTGTAATCGATACGACTGAGGATCCCTTCAATATTTTGAAGGGGATAAGCGTCCTTTATCGTTCTTTCATTTAACTTTCGAGCGTCGAGACAAAATCGATTTTTGTCAGGTTTCCTTACTATGGTTACCCTGTTACTCCAGGGGCTCTCGCTCTCTTCTATCACCCCTAGCTCTAACATTTTATCAAGCTCCTCGTATACCAACGCCTGCACTGCTGGTGACATGGGGTAGTGTCGATCTTTGACCGGCATTGCCCCTTCAATTAATTGAATTGTATGTTCTTCTAGTTCTGTCTTGCCTAATCCATGTTGTTCGAAAGTCAGAAATTTTTCGATCACTTTATTTAAACGCTGTTGTTGCTCGTAATTTAACTCGTGGCGCTTCGGATCATGCATTGGACCATCAGATTTGTCATCCTCAAAATATTCCCTAATTTTCTCCGTATTTAACTCGGCCAACCCCACCACTTCGGGTGCCAATTCAAATTCGCGCCAGAAATCGATCCCAAAATATGCATTTTGCTCCAAATCTGGACACACAAAAAATTGTATTGTTTTAATTTTCCTGTTGTATGAAACTTGTAACTTGACTTTTCCTAATATCCTATGCCTTTTCCCTGACGCTGTTTTCACAGACGAGTAATATTTTTCAATTTCGATTCCTGCATTTTCTAACCATTCTCGGCTGCCTTTGCCCAACAAACTTACTGATGCCCCACTATCAAGCAAACCCCTTAATACTGAATCTTGTGTTTTCACATCGATATAAACTCTCGGATCTGATCTATTTATACCTTTCACGGTTTCAGCAATTTGTTTTCTAACAGTTTTTCTTTTTGCGAAATTTTCCCTAGCTTTCTTAACCCTCCGGGTCAAACCTCGCATGCCTAAAAGTGGACAATCTCTAAAAATTTGATCCCTCGTATCATAATATCTCCTAACTCTTTCTTCAATGGGTGCTATTTCTTTAAATTTTTGTGTTTTGTAATTTTCATTAAATTTTAGCGTTCTTTTTAAAATGTTGATTTTTGAATTTTTCAGATTTACTGCCTGTTCCTCAGATCTTTTATCATCAAATTGTGCCGGCAGATTTACTTTTTCGCGGGAGATAGATGAAGGCGTGACAATCCCGTGGTCATCACGTCTCTGTTGGTGTTTCCCGAAACACAGTTGGGACATTTTGGAGTAATTACGTCTGCTAACCCACATTTGTAGCAAAACAGTGCACGTTGGATGGATGTACACTCCATGTAGACGTGCCCTGGCTGACGACAGTTCCAGCAAACTAGTGTGCCTTTTGCCCTCTGTTGCTGTGACTCCTGTTGCTGAATATAATGTGGTTGCTGTTGTTGCATTTGAGCCGTATGTTGCTTTTGGTGCGACTGAAATTGTTGCTGTTGTTGTGGCTGATATTGTTGCTGGTGTTTTGGTTGATATTGTTGTTGCTGTTTTTGCTGATATTGTTGCTGCTGTTGCCTGAACTTATGAACGGGAAGCACTTCTTCCACGTCATAATTCTCTTCAGCGAAAGGTATATTTTCAACCTCTTCAACGACTTCGTTTACATTGTGGCTACGATGTTGTTGGTATCTTTGTGGGAACTGTGTACCACTTCTGAAATCTCTACGCAGAAAATGTGCTTCGGCCTCGATACACTCATTACGCAACTGTTCGACAGTAAATACGGAAATTGGATACACGATTTTTGCTAGATTGTCTTTTAAATTTCTTTTTATAATCTTTATCATATCTTGCTCGTTTACAGGACCTTTCAATTTTGACCGCAATTTATACATGGCGTGGAAAAACATTTCTACCGTTTCACCTGGAGTCTGTTTGCGTTCTACTAAATCCCGCATTAGCTCAAAATCGGATCTGCAGCTTCGATACTGCCGTAATAACGCGTCACGCAGAGTTCTCCAATCTGGAATGATATTGTTCCTTATCAAGAGCCAATACCAATCTTTGGCCTCCCCTTTCACTAATAAATGGAAATCGCGTAGCAACTGGTTCCACGGACAACCATAGTGGCAAGTTAAATGCTCTATCCTAAAGATAAAATCTTCGACTGACATTTCATCTGAACTTCCACTAAAAATTATGCCCCATTTATCAACGTTAAGAATCGCTGGAGATTGCCATGGAGTAAGGATTCGGTTATCGGTCTGTTGTGTGTATGGACGATTGTTGTTGTTGTTATTAAAATTAAACTCATTTGTACTTGCAGGTGGTATCGTTCTAGAATCTACATTTTGCCTACTACTAGCTTGGAAACTATTTGCAGCTGCTGGTATAGAAGTGGGTACGCTCGTCGCATTACCCCCAGGATTCAACTTCTGAGTAAGAACATGTACTAATTGTCCCATGTTAGCCTGAACACATTCTGCAATTTTCTTTTCTAAAGACATTTGTAACGACACTCTATAACCTTCATTTGCTTTATTAACCAAATCGTTAACTAGAGCCTCATTTGCGTCTCTCATTACTTGATTCATATTGACTGCATTTTGTCTATGAGGGTTTTGATGGGTTGGGGCCACGTTTCCCTGTGGATCATCCCTAGCGGGTTTCCTAACTGCACCTGTATTTGGAGCAGGGCCAACTGCGCCCTCTTGGTTGCCCAACATTATCGTCTCTGACAAGTCAATATAAAAATTTTCCCTTAGGTTACTAGCCTGTGCTAAATTCTCCTTATTCGCCACTTTCGATAACGGACTAGCCGTATTATATGACCTGTTTATTTCGTGAAGGTGTGATCTCTTTTTTCTTAATTTATCCCGATATGTACTTCCCATTTACAAAACTTGTAGTTCAAAATTTAAATTATTCAATTAACTTTTATAAAAATGTTTATAAGAAACAAGGGGGTTGTATTTCGCCTTCCCAAGTGATTTAAATTTGGGATAGGATTCTTTGATCAGCGATGATTGGTTATCCTGCACACTCCTCTTGGAGTCTTTTGTATGTAACAGTCCTACTTTTAATTTTTTATTTGCCGAGTTTTTTCAACCTTGCTTCGAATTAGAATACTTTATGAAATTTAAAATTATAATTTGTGCATCGTAGCATCTTGAGCATTCAAATTGCTAGGCCACAATTTGTACGGTTGAAAACGATAAGATTTAGAATTTTTTTTTTTTTTAATGCAAGGTTGAAATTCTCGCTACTGCCAAGTCCTATTTTTCAATGCTATTAGGTAATCTGCTAAAACAATTTCCTAAGCCATTAAATACAGAACTCAAATAATTGTTCGTCGTATCATTTAAATGCAATTCGCCCTTTTGTTATTTTATATTTATATTGGCGAAGCCATTTGATGAAACGACCCATATTTTGTTGAAACTATTCTATCTTCTCGATTTGTACATCTCTGGTACACCGATAGCAAAATACAATTAGTGTTGGCTTACTATTTATTTTTCACCTACTAAGCTATCCTTGCTATGGATACACCAGAAAGGTCAAATCGAATCCTATATCAAAAAAAAAATTTTCTAAGCAAAACTAGTCAGACAGTATTCTCCTTGAGCCCTTTGCCACACGTTGCAATTTAGCAGACTCTATTCAAAAGTTTATAGATCTACGCCACCGTGTGAGCAAAAAAAACAAAGAGGATAATGTCGGCTACTTCCTGATATTATTATTCTGTTTGCATTTTTCGTATGGGCAGATGTTTTTACCCATTTTTGAATTATTTTATTTGGGCGCCATATTGTTATGTGTCCCCGAGTTATCGAACCCAACGCGGCCCGCTCCGGCTAGCTTGCGGATTAGGGGGGAATTCTTAACCCGCCGCGCAGGGTCGAGGGAGTAACAATAAATTCTACTTCCTCAAAGTAGAATTTAAAAAAAAGAAAAAACCGAACAATTATAAATTTGAATAAACTTTAATAAAAAAACTTTCCAAAAAAACTCCTCAAAACCTGTTCATACAAAAGAGGGAAAGATACGATTTCTCCCTGTGCACCCGCCCAACCTGTGATACCCAATCCATATTAGGGATATCACCCACGACCAACCATCGCCAATCACCCTACCCCAAAATCACCAACCTGGCCGAAATACCATCCCCCTTTAAATTAAATTTAGCACAATTTCATTTTTAAAACGTTATAAATCATGATTTATTAATAAAAATTTTCATTATAGCCTAGATGGAGGATTTCAAAACCGAAATATTATCAGCATACAAATGACACTTCGCAATTCGCAAAAGTGATATTAAATAAATTTAAAGAAAATTATTACCTAAAAAAATCATGCTATAAAAATAAAAGTATAGTTGTTGCGAAAACTTTCAACTAGCTTACATTAAGAAAAAACCAACCAAAATCAAATCAAATACGCAATAATTTAAAATATTAAACTGACTGTTTTAAAATCAGCGAAACATTTAAGTCCAAAAAAAAACTACGTTTAAAATTACGTTACAGTTCCGCACAACCAAACACAAAGAAAATTTTCGCACCAACCAAAAAAAAAAATATATAAATTATAAAAATATTATAAAGACAAAATTATAAATGTAATAAACAAATAATCAATTAAAAAGAAGACTGAATTTTAAATCAGCGTTCTAGAAATTCCTAAGATCAATGCACGTAAGTATTCACGTTCGCATAATTATAATTACCCCTAATTATAAGTTCTATAAAGAGCGCTCTTGTAGATCTTGGGTATTATAGTTCCCCACAAAATTCCCAATAAAAATTTCCCCTTTAGGAATTTCCTCACAAGTTAGATCGCGGTGAAAATTAAAAAAAAAAAAATAAAAAAAACGAATTACACCTAACTTAACTAAATACACCATACGTATTCTCTCACAAAAACCACGAATCTCGTTTCGTTCCACTGATGTTCGATTTTCAAATGTCTTCTTGCCCGGGTTTACACTTCGGGTTTCTTTTCTTTCAAAATGGACGCGTTCGTATATACGGATTTAAAAGATTAAAAATGGCAGCGTTCAGACGCTATTTTTACCCACCAAAAATTATTTTGAAAAAAAAAAATGGAGGAATTTATGGTAAAACTAAAAAATTGTGGCTGGCACTTATCTTGTGAGTGGCGCTCCTTTTTCTTTCTTGGAAATTATGACCAGCTTTGTGTCCGTCTCCAGCCACACTAATAAATAAAATTTTATTAGCTGTGTCGTACAAACAGAAATTATGCCAGCAATGTAACTTACATTGAGTTCTACTTCCTCTTTCACAATTAAAACGTCCTCTATATCCGCTTAAGCCTTTGGCTTTAAAATTTGCTTCCTAAATCAAAAATTAAAATTTTTACAAAACGACTCACTAAAATCTAAAATCTTCAAAATCTTTACCTCTTTCAATCCTATTAGTCTACAAATCACCAAAATCACACAGGATGGAACCTTCTTAATTTGCACGTCGCGTATATAAATTTCTAAAGAAAAACTCAAATAAAACACCTTATTTTCTTTAATTTAATTTAAAAATTTTACCGAACTCACTTTTTTTAAACAAAAACTTTATGCGCCAAAATTTATTTTATTTTACTTTATTTAAAAGAAAAACGGATCCGCGGACACAACTTAATAAAATGAACTTTATACTGGTACTAATCTTTTGGATCAATTCGGTTACCACCAAACCTAAATTACACAAAACTACGGCGAAAAAACTGTATAAAAAAAAAATTATATTTTCCGTTTTAAACAAATAGCCAGCCTCATATTCACAATGTTTCGCAACACTCAACAGTTTCCATACACCCATACCGACACACCTTGTAAACCCTTTTCCAGTATGCACGTCCCGCAGCATGTTGTAAAGTTCTTTTTATAAAGCATCCCTGACTTAACCAACTTTTCGGTACGTCGCTGAACACACCCAAGGAACATTTGGCTTTTTTGACATTCTGACATTTCAGAAACGGAACACAAAAAAAACAAAGACGCATTTCACGCCGCTAAAGCTTTTGCTTTATTTTGATTATAAAATAAAAATTATAAAAATGACGAAGAAAAAACCATCGCGGATTACATCGCCACTACCGATGAAAGCCCAAATTTTTCCTGGCCAGCAACAGTTACCAGTTTTTGCCACACATGCCTAACTTTAGAAACCCACCATTGACGATTGACGTGCAGCTGTGAAATGGGATTTCCTTTTGTTTCTTGGTTTCGAGCTAATTTTATGTAAGTCCCTAAATAAATATCCACACATAGTATTATTTAAACCTCGATAAAACCAATATTTTTAATTTCTTTACAGATCATTTCCATTTGCGATTGTGACTCTACTCGGGAACCAAGGCCCAGCATGTGAAGCATTTCTATTTTTGCCTTATACCGTAAAAAAAAAATGTTTGCCAAAACTCGGATCCACAAACTAACGTTTTCTAAGGCGCAACTATGGTGAGGATTGTAAACAATATTATAAATATAAATCATGTTTCGTCACAATTTGACATCAATTTCATCTCAGGTCAGAGGTGTAAACCCTACCTATACTTTTATATGCTTTCCACTCGTTAGCGCAATAACACACGCAACAATTGTTGGTTGTCTGTTCATTAACTCGAAGTTTTTACTTTCGTTTATGTGCGTTTTATGCGTAAACGAGAGCCTGATTGCAAATCATTATCTGTTCAAAAAAATTAAAAATTACAAAATCTCAGAGAGTCAGACCGATGAAAATACGAGGTGTACTTGCTACTTCGTTTTTCTCTCGGCAAAAAACCTTGCGAACGAAGCGGTATGCAAAAATAGTGTAATATTAATGAATCACAAAGGTACCCTTGTGCCGCGTCTGGATTGAAATGGATTGAATTTTAACAATCCATTCTGATCCAGAATTGTGTACAAGATTTCTCGGATAGATTTGGATTAAAAATCGGAACAATCCATTTAAATCCAGGGAATATGGATTGTTACGAAGGATTGAAATGGATGCAAACAGACGCAATCTATTTATCTATCTGAGTCCATATTCTGATCCAGAATTGTGTACCAGATTTCTTGGATGGATTCGGATTCAGAATCGGATCAATGTATTTTAATCCAGGGAATATGGGTTGTTGCAAAAGTTTAGAATGGTTTCAAATAAACAAGTAAATTCCATTTTTAAAGTAAAAACATTGCACAAATAATAAGTAATTTTTAATTTTTCAAATCCATTATTTTTAAAATGGATTGGTATTCAGAGGTTTCGTGGTCTGGATAGTACGGATCCAAATAGATTCAAATGGACACTTTCATTATCCATATTAATCCATTGGAATCAAGACGCGGCACAAGGGTACGCACACTTGTTGTTACTTTCTCATGCGTTCATCAGAATTGACTTAAAAGTTCTTCAGACTATCTGAGAAGTCATATGCGTTTTCTTATGTTTTTCTGTCTGATTTTTTCTCTGCCTGTCAAATTTTTTTTTGTTTTTAATTAATATTGTTGAAATTGTTTTCATTTTTTTTTTTATCAAACAACATTAAAAATTTTTAAAACTCATGTGACTTCTCTTTTCAAATAGATTCAAATCTATTGCCAAAATAACTCATATGAGTTTTCTTCTGATAAATCATTTGATTTGATTTATTAAAGTAATGTCAAACTGATACAACAAGATTCTTAATATAATCTTATAAATTATAGTACCAGCTTCATGGATTAGGAGAAATATATCACATAGTTAATACGATAAAGCTTAAGTTGTTAAAAATATAGTGTATTATTTCTTAAATAAATTACAATTAAGGTTATTCATTTGTGTAATAAATTTACATTCACACTATCAGAGTTGGCATATTTGACAACTTATAAGAGTTTCTGTATGACTTCTCAGATAGTCTGAAGCGGCTTTTACACAAGTCCAGATGGAGTGTCTACAAAAATATAGCTATTTTTGTTTCTTCCCATACTTTTATCGCTGCTAGCTTTGCTATAATTGGCAAATAAGCAAAGGAAATAATATCTGTGTTCTAGATGATAGTTTATCTTAGTTCCAATAAGCATGCTTAATCATATGTGTTAAATTAAGCACATTTGTTCTTGTTTTCCGATACGTTCCTCTGCGTGTGCTTATACAAGCACAGATAAACTGTCGTCAAAAACAGCTATAATAATAATGTGATATGGATTTTATGGGAATTTATTTATACAGGTGGTAAGAGTACTATCGCTTGACAATTTAAGGCGTTTTTCTTTTTTCGTTCGGAGTAGAGTCTGAGTTGTCAAAAAATAATATATGTTTCTTTTTTTGTTCAGAGTGAAATCAGAGCGCGCTCTATGAGCTCAGAGTGAAACGATGGAGCACATCAAAATAGACATTTAAAAATAGAAAAATAAACAAAATAAAATAAAAACAAAATTGATTTTAGATTGTGCTGGTTATTTTGAAGTAAATTAAAATAAATTTAATGATTAGTTTTGAATTTTTTGGCAGTTTGACCGGCTTTCAATGGAAAAATGTTCAAGTGTGTTTCGTAAATAAATTAGGGCGCTCTGATCGTGCTCTGTTCAGGTTATACTCGATGTGCTCACGCTCTGTTCAGAGCTCTACTCTGAACAAAAAAAGAAAAACGCCTTTAGTTGTGTGTATCAACTCCAAGCGTTAAGCGCTTAAATTTGTTTATCAAGCCTTGATGAAATTTCTAATATCTGACGCAAAGTTAACAGTGTGGCAACTGTGCATTTGCATAACAATTACATTCGAATTTCGAATAAAACGCGTGTTCGAAATTTGTGTGCAATTTCGGCGCCATTTCGTTTTTCGTTCGCATTTTCTCGTTCGGTTCGGTTCGTTCGTCTCGTCGAAATCAATTAAGACGGCGAAAAATTCGTGCGGCATCTTTTTGAAGAGTCGATTTTAAATGGAGAAAAATAGTGCAAATAAACTTTAAAACTGTTTAAATTTATTAAAAAAGTATGCATTAAGTCAAGTAACGATTGTGAAAAGTAAAATCGAAGTACCAAATAACGAAATTCAGTAGAAAATTTGCTTAAAGAAAATACAGTACATTTTTCTGTTTTTCACCGCGTTTCGTGTATTACAAAGAAGTTACATACTTTGCTTAATATATTCATTAAATTTTCGTTTCTTCTTCATTTATGTGCGAAGTAGAAGGAACAAAAACATTTAAAAGCGCAATAAATTTTATTCATTTATTGAAGTAAACTTAATAAAGAGTTGACCGTGGAGCATCCTTTGTTTCCTCCATCATGGATATAGCCAAGTTGGAGAAAATGAAAGTCATTGACTTGCGGAATGAGCTGCAGACGCGTGGCTTGGACACCAAAGGCGTCAAAGCGGTGTTAATTGAACGGCTTAAAGCGCATGTTGATGAAAAAGAAGGAGGTAAGTTTTATTAATAGTTTTCTTGGGTAAGAAATAGATTTTAAGAAAAAAAATTTATATTAAATGGATGCCTTAATGAACAAATAGAAATAATGGCGATTTTTCTTTTGATATTCATTCTAACCTAAGAACACACGAAAATAGAGTGACCAGCTGCAGCATGTTTCTGTATCTCTTATCTAGAGAACGAAAAAAAAAACTGGATTTTTTTGTGACGTCATGGTATCCGTTTTTCTTTTTAATTTCAAATGTAAATTCGCGCGCGATTTTTAATATACAAAAAAACAAAGTAAAAACAGCCGGGTTGAACTGTATGTAATTCTGGAACAATTTTACATCACCGACTGTTGTTGTTTTTTTTTTATTTTTTTTGCCCAAATAGGGCTCTGGGAATTAATTACAACAACAACAACCTCTGAGCGCATCTACTTTCGGAG
Organism: Calliopum simillimum; assembly: GCA_951812925.1. Classification (NCBI taxonomy): domain Eukaryota; kingdom Metazoa; phylum Arthropoda; class Insecta; order Diptera; family Lauxaniidae; genus Calliopum; species Calliopum simillimum. The sequence goes on from OX638370.1 coordinate 35,336,798, forward strand.
ATATAGCCATCGGAAGATCGGGATATATCTTTTATAAAAATCGATATAAGTTGGGAACCCCTGGATGGATTTCAAAAATATTGGTTTCATATGAAAGGTATTTTACTGGGCTATATAATTGCCCTGCAAAGCTTTTCAATTTGAGTGATAGTTTTCGAGATATGACAATTTTTCAAAATTTAACCCCATTTTTTTCGCAAAAAACCGTAATTTTTCCAAAAAAATGTGTTATTAACCTATCATTTTAATAACTAAATTAGGAAGCCTAATTTATTTCCTTTCATTTGATATACGACATGTGTCTGAAATTGCATCATTAATAAATTTTTATAGAAAAAAACAAAAATGGACCAAATCAATTTTCTTCAAATTTGGAACTTTAAACAACAACAATGCTAAAACAGACAACAACAACTTTACTACAACAACAGTAATTTTACATAAGAGTAGGGGTAATTGGGCGGCCTGCGGCCGCAGCTCAGGATTTAAAACTCCCAAAAATCCGACACCGGCTTCGCGGCTCAGTATAATATATCCAACACATAGTTTGCTAGCCAAATTGCGCGCGCAATTTTTAATAAAAATTTTAAATTTTTTAATACAATAAGTAGCTGATCCTCTTTGTTGTTGTTGTTGTTGTAGTATCCAAGTTGTTGTTGTTGTAGTAGTTGTTGTTGTTTTTGTTGTTGTAGTTGTTGTTGTAGTTGTTGTTGTTGTTTGTTCTGGCATTGTTGTTGTTTAAAGTTCCTAATTTCAAGAAAATTGATTTGGTCTATTTTTGTTTTTTTCTATAAAAATTTATTAATGATACAATTTCAGATACATGTTGTATATCAAATGAAAGGAAATAAATTAGGCTTTCTAATTTAGTTATTAAAATTATAGGTTAATAACACATTTTTTGGGAAAAATAACGGTTTTTTGCGAAAAAAATAGGGTTAAATTTTGAAAAATTGTCATATCTCGAAAACAATCACTTAAATTGAAAAACTTTGTAGGACAATTACATAGCCTGATAAAATACCTTTCATATGACACCAACATTTTTGAAATCCATCCAGGGGTTCCCAACTTATACCGATTTTTATAAAAGATATATCCCGATCTTCCGATGGCTATATCTCCGAAAGTAGATGCGCTCAGAGGTTGTTGTTGTTGTAATTAATTCCCAGAGCCCTATTTGGGCAAAAAAAATAAAAAAAAACAACAACAGTCGGTGATGTAGCATTAAGCCGTAATTCTTTATAATATGAAAAACCAATTTAAAAAAAAAAAAAAAATTTTATTTTTTAGAAAGTATCTATCTTATTATATTGTACCGGCCATATCTTTTTTCGGCTTAAGAATATAGTAAGTTCGGGTAATGTGATATAGGCATTTTTGGGCGTTAGGAAATAACGCCCAAGGAAATAACGCCCAGAAACAAAAACGAAATAACGCCCAAATTATTTTCATATAAATTTGGGCGATAATCATTTTGGAAATAACGCCCAAAAATTTGGGCTTTTTTTCGTTTTTTTGGGCGTTATTTCGTTTTATTTTTAAAAAATGAAATAACGCCTAAAAACGAAAAACGAAATAACGCCCAAATTATTTTCATACAAATAAATTTTGGGCGTTATTTCCAAAATGATTATCGCCAAAATTTATATGAACATAATTTGGGCGTTATTTCGTTTTTGATTTTGGGCGTTATTTCATATTTTTGGGCGTTATTTCGTTTTTTATTTTGGGCGTTATTACGTCATTTTATTTTTTGGGCGTTATTTCATTTTTTTTGGGCGTTATTTCGTTTTTTTAAAAAAAAAAGGAAATAACGCCCAAAAAAAACGAAATAAAGCCCAAATTTTTGGGCGTTATTTCCAAAATGATTATCGCCCAAATTTATATGAAAATAATTTGGGCGTTATTTCGTTTTTTTTTTTGGGCGTTATTTCCTTGGGCGTTATTTCCTAACGCCGCATTTTTGTTTTTTAAGCTACTCGTAGTTTTCAAAGCGTAGCTGCTATCACTTTATGTATTACGTTTTATTGATGTATTGTGCAGTATATTATGATTTTGGAGCTTTTTAGCGTAAGCCAATCTTAAGCTATTTCAACAAAATTGAAAAAAGTTAAAAAATAAAATTGGCGGGTAATGTGATATATTATATCCCATATCCCAACAAATTGCATTTTCGGCAAAAAGATCATCGTGTTATGAAGAAACTTTAGTTGTGGAACTTTTACTGCAGGTAAGGAGTGATAAACATTACTAAAAGGAAATGTCTATACGGGGCGTTTCGCGTACGCGAAAACTCCTCTCTCTCTCTCAATTTACTCAATTAGCGTACGCGAAACTCAATTAGCGTACGCGAAATCCAGTGAAGTTTTTTCCCCCGGGGAACTTGATTAATTTATGTACTGATCCGCGGCCGAAGGCCGCCGCGAAGCCGGTGTTGGATGTCTGACGGGTTTAAATCCTGAGCTGCGGCCGCTGGCCGCCCACTTACCTCTACTTTTATGTAAAATTACTGTTGTAACGAAGATGCGTCCCGGGGGAAAAAACTTCACTGGATTTCGCGTACGCTAATTGAGTAAATTGAGAGAGGAGTTTTCGCGTACGCGGGCCGCCCCGTATAGACAGACTCTTACTAAAATCGCTTTTACAGAGCTTTAGCTCATTTTTCTTAAAAACTGTTGTTAATAAGGAAAAACGTTTTAGATTTGGGCCAAAAGACCATCGTGCCAAACATTTTGCATTGCAAGTGGAACATCAAATATTTTCGATGCCAGAAGTGCACTATATCACATTACCCGAATTTCAGTTTTAAAACAATCAGGCTATTTTTGAAAAACACACTCTAGCAAATACAAAATTCAATTGATTTATGGTTAGGTATATTCACCCACTAGCAGAATTTACTATTGCGGCTATGATATCAATTTTAGTTTAGGCTAGATCCTAACATAAAGCACACGCAAATAAAGTTTTTTTTTTTCACTGCTAAATCGATTTTACCACACTGAAGGCAGAATAAATAAAGGTGGGCGCTCAAAAACTTCAGCACGTTTCTTTTTCAGTTACTGTGGTGTTGACGAAAAAATCATTATCGAAAGTTGTTTATTTAAGGAAATATGCTGGTATATCACATTACCCGCCTATATCACATTACCCGAAGTTACTCTACGGAACAAATTTGCTTAAGCGTTCAAACGCTGATTTGGTTCATGTTTTCAGTTAATTCGCGAAAAATTGTTTTTTATCCCCTATAAGGGATCTTGAAATGAATTACAATTACAAGTCTCGGCAAGATCTGGTTTCGAAGACATAGCCATAGGAAAATACGAATATATCGTATATTACAACCGCTATATGTGGGAAACCCCTGGATGGATTTGCCAAATATTGGTGTATTATGAAAGCTATTTTAATTGTTGTCTTTGTTTTGTTGTTCTTGTAAGATATATATGGGACGTTTCACGTCAACCAGTGATGCCAGTATTTTTGGAGCAAATCACCCTTAAAAATGGGTAAAAATTAAAAAATTCCCATAGTTCTGTTGAAAAAATCCCACGAATATACCACGAACAAAAAGGTGTTAAAAACTTTATAAAATCATTTGCTGTTCTTAAAGAGGTATATGCAGAAAAAATAGAAATAAATACGTGTATAACATAACTTATGTTCACCTGCTTAAATACATATCGTCACATCCATACTACTAGGTACCTCTAAGGTAGCTCTAAGTACCCCATGATATTCTTCATGACTTGGTGCACAATCCTGTCTGAATCCTGAATCAAAGTTCTCTAAAGTGGATGCATTGCAAAGTTTTAAGAAAAAAGCTAAACAAGAAAAGTCGAAAACTAGGGGCTGTCCATAAACTCCGTGACGCTTCTAGGGGAGTTCGAGCAATTTCTCATATTCCTTCATTTAGTCATTAGTCTATATTGTAACTCAATTTCGAGTTATATTTTTTTTTTGAACATCAAAAAGAATAATAGACAATATTTAATAAAAAGTGATTTTTTGACGTTTATCGGCGCTTAACTGATTTTATAGAATAACTCCTAAGCGGTAAATATGTTTTAAAATTACCCATTTTTTCTTCGAAGGAGATTGGAGAAACCCACAATAGGCTTTTAGGTAATTCTGTGGCGGAAACAACCATACAATGGGTAATTACTCACAATCTGGCTTCACTGATGTCAAACGTGCCAACTCCGTCGCCAAAATTTGTGTGGACGGAAATCAAAGTTGGATACCATAATTTTCGTTTTTTTAAAAACTTTCGAAAGCCGAGTGGCATTTTTAAAAATTTCAATATGGCGACGTTGTTACACGCCCCGAAAGGGGGCGTAAAATAGTTTTCTTCAATATTTTGGAGTAAATTTCACCACTCGCCTTTTTAAGGGAAGAAGGGAAAATTTTAATTGCAAGAAGTTGAAAAAATAACCCCCATTGCTATGTATATCTCTGAAACCAGATCTTGCCAACACTTGCTGTTGTTTATCCGTAAAGGAAACGTGCTCCCTTAATTCTAGCAAAGAATGTGCAATCAAAAATTGTCTGAACCCTTGATCAATTTTAAAAATATTTTGATACTGTACCTATAATGCAGTTTTTGGAAAATATAATATTTTAAAAACTAGTCCATATTTTCGAATTTTCACCAAATTTCGAAAACCGTCAATCGGACTTAAGGCTTTTGCACAAAAATATTAAAGTCTGTTAAAATAGCTTTTATATGACCCCAATCCATCTACGGGTTCAGAACTTATACTGGCTTGCATAAATTGAGAAATGTTTAACCCTTTCAGAGGCAAGATAGAAATAGCAGGTTCTTTACTATGAGAATATTAGTTTCAAGTTGATTTTTGTACGAAAAATAAGAAGCCGAAATCCGTCGAAATATTTTTGCTAAGTCTTCAAGTTCATAAGGTGAAAGACCATCTGTAGACGATCTTGCGGAAGACAAACAAATCAAGTGACAACACTCAAACTGCAACTCTTTGATGTGAACTTTCAATACGAAAGAAATATTTGGCGGTTTGAGCGGAAACAAATTTTAATTTACAAAATAATTAAGTTTAAACGAAGACATTCTGTAGTCTAACTTGTCTGAGGGTAAAAACACCCAGATATTAATGAGTTCAATTCGGAACCTTCATTATTGTCCGGCAAAAATATCTTACACTACAAAGACTTAAGAATATCATTTTCACGGAGACTTTGAAGCCTAACTAATTGTTTTATCATTCTAAAGTATAACTAATGTTCTGTTGCAGCCCTATTTTAATTGCATGACTATCTAAGTTTAAATTCTAGGTAGTCTTGTTAAGAGCATTGTGATAGCGAGTGTTTTTTTAGCAGCGGCTTGCAATTTAAACATTATCATTTAACACGCCGCAGTTGTTTAAATGTAGAATTAATGTTACACTCGAAATGTAACTTGGCAGCTCTATAAATTTTTTTGGCAGAGAAAATTATCTTATTCTTTGGAACTTCAATCTTCGAGACTGCAGTTTGTAATTAGTCTTTTTTATAGTGGATCTTTGGGATTTTTTGACCAATTTTGGCAATTATGTACACTTAAATAATAATTCTTGTCAGATATTGCTTTCGATGTTTCTTCGCTTGATTGGTAACTTCTGCTGGGGTTGTTTATTGCTTTTAGAAATGCAAAAAATGATAAAGCAATAAACAACCCCAGAAGAAGCCAATCAAACAATAAAATGTTGGGCAAGAAATTGACTGTAATTGATATGTTAAATGCAATTGTCAAAAACTTAACAACAAACCTCAAAGAAATATTTAAACAAATAAATTATTGAACCGGCTAAAACATTATTTTATGATTAAATCCAATTAAATTTTTAACACAAAATCAAAGGAAAAAAAACTCAATTTATTGCAAGAATCAGACCTTGAAATGGCCTTTTTAAAAGTTAAGGCAGACTTTAAACTTAAAAATTTAGTGGCTCACAAAAGTATTCGGAATTTGAAAATTTTTTAAGGAATCATAAAATTTGTTAATTAAGAATTATTTTTTTTGAGCCACTATTAGTAATTATAACTCGGTAAATGTCCAGTTTTATTTATTTCCTAAAATGTAAAGAAGAGCTTATAACCAAAAGTCTACTTAAATTCAATACACTTAAAGTATTCGGAATTCCAAAAAATTTGGCAATACATATCTTAAACACGAAATCAAAGAATAATCCAAAAGTACGCCGACACTCTTAAAATTCAATTTACAGTTAGTTTGCGGTAGCTCAATGCTGTTTTTTCACTTTTTTTTTTTAAGCGAAAGACTTCGTTTCTTAGAAAAAGTAGATGGGAAGAAAATCAGAAGAAACCACTCTTGAATAAAAAATGTTAATGCGTGAGTACTGAAAAACCCTTTACGAGATTGCAAGCGGCGTTGGAATGAGTATGTAGACTATCCACAGTATTATAGAAAGAAAAAGGTTCCATAGTTCATAACGCTTTGGTAGGTTGTCGAAAGTATGCATTCGAGACAGGTCTGATATCATACGAAAAACTAAAATTCAACCTTGTACTTCAGCAGTGGACATTAATAGAAGCCTTACAAAACATAATTGGGGTTATCGTGAATCAAAATTCCCGGGGAGTTTTTCTCAGCCTGCCGTGCATTCTCTATTGCAGTTTAAGATATAAGTGATGAAACGGATCGCAGGACACTCAGAAATGCTAGTTATAATAAAATAACTCTATGTTTCAAACCATTCATAAGTAAGGCCAACCGCAAAAAGTGCGTAGAGTTTGCAAAAAAAAAAAACACTTAAATTGCAACGAATGGCTTAGGTTAAGCGTTATTTTTAGAGACGAGACAATTATATTATATAAATTGTTTCTTTATTACACATATATGTAAGCGCTTTTTGCGATTGGCCCGCAAAAAAAAACTTATATGTAATAAGAGTATAAAAAAGTCTTTTCAAGTAAAAGTTTTTAAAAACTTTTTATGATCGAAGTTTTTATTAACTTTTTATGATCGAAGTTTTTAAAAACTTTTTATGATCGAAGTTTTTAAAAACTTTTTATGATCGAAGTTTTTAAAAACTTTTATGCAAAAAAAAAAAAAAAAATGTTCAAAAAACTCTGTAAAACTTTTTGAATTAAAGTTTCAAGATCTGGCAAGAATACTTTTTATACTTAAATATATCTCTCTTTTCGTCTTTCATATAGGCGCCTGTCCGGGTACACCGGGAACACCAGGCCGTCGCAGTAGACGTACGCGCTCAATGACACGTTCCCCATCTCCTTCGCCTGTAAAAATTGCAGAACCAACTTTGGATACATTAGAGGAAGAAGAAGGCTCCACCAAACCAGAAGATCCAACAGAAGAATCTGAAACGGAAGAGCAAGAAGATAATGATCATTCTGAGGAAGAGGAGGAACAACCCAGTGAAACTAATGGTAAAAATGAAGAAGAAGATGAACAAGAGGAGGCTGATGAAATGGATGTCAGTGAAGCGAAGGAAAGTAAAGACGATGACGAAAATGATCAGGATGATCAAGAAGAAAAAGAAAAATCTATGGAAGTAGATGATAAAGTCGAGAATGTAAAAAAAGTAGAGAAATCCAAGGACGTAACTGAGAAAAAGAAACATGCTGACGATGAACGATCAAGCGGAGAAAAACGTCCATCACGTAAACGTTCGCATTCAGATGTGCGCTCGCATTCGCGTTCTCGCTCTCATTCCCAATCAAAATCACGTTCTCGATCTAGGTCGCGTTCTCGTTCACCAAAGCGTCGCAGCGGTCTTTCGAGCCCTAAGAAACAAGCTGAAGAGGCACCAAACCCAGAAGATGAACCATCTATTGAAGATAAACAGTTTGGACTCAGTTGGTGTAAGTTGAGAACAACATTTTTTTGTTTTATTTTAGCTAAGCAACTTAAAAGTTTACGGACGGCTTTGTCTCGTGAGGTTTTTACAGTAATGCTTATGTCATTTTGAAATATTGTCTCCTAAAAATGTATCATAATTAATTAAAACTAATAAAATCAATTATTGCATTTATTACAGTTGATTCTGATCTTCACTTGCGTATCGATCCTGTTACCTTCGCATCGGCAAAACCAATGTCTCATGAAATTTTTTCTTTGGTTTGGTCCGGTGCACGTACCAACTATGGCGTACGTGAGGGTAAAGTGTGTTTTGAAGTACGACTTGCTGAAGAAACCCCGCTGGGTCGATCTCATCAGTTTCGCGATGAACCACATGTGCGTGGCTTGCGAGTTGGCTTCTCACTACCTGGCACAACTCTTTTGCTTGGTGAAGCTGAGAATTCTTTTGCATACTGCGAGTCAGGACGCAAAGCATTAAATTCAGAGTTTACTGATTATGGCAAACCATTTAAGCTCGATGATGTCATTGGGTGCTATTTGGATTTGGAAAGTACACCATGTAATATTAAATACACATTGAATGGTGAAGATCTGGGTGTAGCATTCGAATTTGATAAAGATATTTTGGGAGAGAGCGATGCATTGTTTCCTCATGTCCTTACCAAAGGCTATGAATTTCATGTAAATTTTGCTGATAATGAAAATCTATTGGGTAACGTTGAGCGACCAAAACGCTTGCGCAAGAAGCCCCGCAAAGAGGAAGAAAAAGAAGAGCTTACCGATAGCAATCAAGAGAATTGGAAAGTTGTTGATGAAGCAAAAGATGATGACGAGGAGAAAGACGGTGAAACTGAGAAAGAAGGTGAAGCTGAGAAAAAAGATAACGAAACTGCTGCACCTGAGGCAGATGTTGAAATGAAAGACAAAGAAGAAGAAGAAGAAGTGAAAAAGGACGTTGTAGAAGAAGAGAAAAAGGACGACGAAGAAGCAGAGAAAAAGGTCGAAGAAGCAGAAGAGAAAAAGGACGACGAAGTAGAGAAACCAGAGGGTGACGAAAAAGCAAAGGAAGCTACAGAAGACGGCAAAGAAGGTTTGTATAACATATTAAACCGTAGTATCTTTCTTAATTATAAATTATTTTATTATTATTATTAGATGTTGATAAAAAACCTGAAGAAACATCCGTTGAAGCTACTAACGAAAATATTGAAGAAACATCAAAGGAAAATGGCGAAAAGAAAACCGAGACTGCAAAGAAAGAAAAAACTGAAGAAAATAGCGGTCCTTCGCCTACCAAAAAATCAAGAATAAGCAATGAGAAACGCGCATCATCTGAGGATGAATACGAAGAAGTCGAACCTGAGCCACGTGAACCAGTTTCACTATTACCAGGTTATGAACTTATTGCCTTGATACCAGAGGAGAAATATATTGCAGGACCGCAGCGACCAGAAAGTCGCAAAGAATGTGAAGTTATACTTTTAGTTGGACTCCCTGGATCCGGCAAGACACATTGGACATTAAACCATGTCCAAGAAAATGCTGATAAGCGTTTCCACATTATTGGAGCAGATGCTTTGATTGCAAAAATGACTGTAAGTTATCGTTAACTGTGTATATAAAACATAATTTACTTTTTTTTTCTCTTTAACTTTGTTTCTACAGATTGATGGCGTATCACGCAAGTCAATACACAAAGGCAAATGGGATAGGGTTTATGAACTTTGCATTAATAGCTTATCTTCACTTGAAGAAATTGCTACAAAGCGTCGTCGTAATTTTATACTTGATCAGGTAATTCGTCCGAACACATTACAAGAAATATTATTGAAGGGAATTGCAGTGTTGAACATTTAGGTTTTGTTTAGTTATTCCTTACCAAATTTATTTCATATAAAGTATGTAGGAATGCAAGTAAATACAGTTTACGTTTGCATTCCGCATTTATTTATTTTTTTTTTTTTTTTTAAATTTTTATTTTTATTTGAAATTTTATTATTGCTCTTGAATTGAAATCAAAGGATTTCAATACTGGCCCCATTTTAATATGCTGATAAATAAGAGGTATGAATTAGTTTATAAGAAAATATTTTTGAACTATGGTGAGTATAAGAAAGTAAAACAACGAGTATACAAGGTTAGGTAACAGTTGACGAAGAGCTGCTTGTTGATACAAAAGAATTTTGACAATGGTTCGATGATGGAGAGTGCGGCAAGAATGCCTGTAAGTAGATGCCAACCAATGAACATGAACAATGTTTAATAACTCATATCATTACGATTTTTATTATATATTTACTTCAAATTATGAACATCAAATAATATTTTCAAGAAAGTCAACTGTTTGAAAAAACTGCGAGAAAATTTTTAAAATTGTAAGAAAAAACGAAAAAGGTATGTTTTAGTGTATAAGATTTATTTTTATATGGGTCAAAGGGTTATCGATTTAAAGATCCGTAAAATGCCATGCTTCATCAATAACGAGTTCTATCGTTACGAATGGACATAAATTTTGTTTATACAAGAATGAATGGCTTTATACTTGCAATCAACACTCGAAACAATCTACTACAATCTGTTGAAAACAACTCTACAACAAATCCAAAAATATTCGCATTATAGACGAATGCCTATGCATCAGCACAACGGCGTAAAATGAAAGGGTTTGGCGACTTCAAACGCATTGCAGTTGTTTGCATACCAAATGAAGAAGAATTGAAGCGCCGCAACGATGACAAATCAGAAAAGGGAAATGCTTTTTCAATAAGAGAATCAACATTAAATAATTTGCGAGGTAAATATTCTGAATAAACGATCAACATATAATTTAAACTTAAAATAAAAAACACTAAATAAAACAAACGTTTCTCAAATTTGTAGTCATTAAGGCAGTATAAAAATACAAAACTGTTTTTACACATAATTATATACAAAAAACTATATTATTAATGTGTTTATAATTTATATAGTAGGTAATTATATATTTCATTCTTATTGTATATTGTTTATATTTATTTATTTTTTTTTATTTTTGCTTTGCCTAACTAAGTTTTTTCTTAACTTTTTCTTATTATGTATCATGAAAATACTAATATTACTTCCGGATAGGGTTGATTAACGTAAAAAATTTCGGAATTTTACGATTTCCCGAGGTTTATTTTTCAACCTCCTTGATGGTTTAAGTGTAAACTTCAAATGAAGAAAATGTTTTTTGAAACCATTTTTAGAATAAGTTTGCTACTTTTATTTTCAAAAACGCTTTATGAATTTTTATAAATGAGGAAAAATAATGAGGAATCAGGACATAACTTTGTAAACATTTATTTTGGAAGTGAAGCACCTTTCGAAAATTCAAGTATATAAGCTTTATTTCAAGATCTATAAAATAGAAAACATATGGCGGATACTTTAACCCTTTAACGACTAAAGGCAAGTATGTTTGCCAGAACCCCATTTGCTTCAGTTATAAATCAGTTTAAATCAGACCAGAAAATACTATGCGTTGTGCTCCTTTTTTTTTTTCTTCGCAAGAAAAGGAACATGTAAATTTGCGAAAAAGTGGAGCTTGAGAAGTTATTAATACTATCCAATAAAACATGAAAGACGCCAGTCCATGCTAATGGTTTAACATTAAAATTAACAAAATATAAAGCATTTGGGAAAAACCAAAGATTTTGATTTTCAACCTTTGTCATCTACGAATTTCCTGAAGGTTGGTACAGTTTTCAAGTATCATCAAACTAAGGCTCGTACAAAATTTTGGATTCTAGACAAGTGGTTCTCAAAATACAGGGTCATAAAGTTCGAAAAAAGTATAAAGGATCTTTTAAAGTGATTAACATTAAAAGGCTTAAAGGCAATTGTATAGGCTTCAAAAAGTTTCAAAACGTATATCTCAAAAGAAATTTAAAATTTTTAAAAAAAATGTATGCTATATTTTTTCAATAAAAATTCATCAGACGCTGAGTGAACCTTGACATTAAGCGTGTCTTTTCCGACAGCACTCATCCTGACTGTTACTGTGGCAGATGCAACCAATGCCCAACTACTCACGAATTCAAGGATGGTTTACAACAATGGATATGCTTAGACAAAGATGTCTTAAAAACAATAATTAAACCCGCAACCTATTTTTGGACTCTGTGAAAAATAAAAGAACATTCTTTCATTGCGAAGAAACAATCATAATTTTTAAATCATAAAATTTTTGTAACTTTTTGATGCTGAAAAAATATGACGTCAATTTGAACATTTTGAAGCCTAAAGTGGTTTTTCTTTTTAAGAAATATGGTAATTGCTTCCAAAGTTACGGCTTTTTAATGTTAATCACTTTAACAGTTCTTTTATACTTTTTTCTAACTTTTTATAACCCTGTATTTTGAGTGCCACTTGCTGAATTCTTAGTTTGATATTAGACATCAATATCCTAAGTTTTCATAAAGTTCGGAGGTGCTGAAGGTTGACTCCTTGGTTGGTTTGATATGGTTTATCCCATTTAAGTTTGAATTTCAAAATAATGTCAATCTCCTTAAAGAGTTTTTACAAAGTTAAGTCCTAGTCCTTATTATTATATTGGCTCCTTCATACGAAAGTTTATTTAAACTCAATAAAGTCGCTTTTAAAATAGAAATAGCAAGCAGAAACATAAAACTAAGGCCCTGCATCTACAAAAAAACTGATGATGGGCTACATTTCCATAAACAGTATTGTATAAGATGTTATTTCCTATATTTGTGTCTCCAACAAAGGCACCTCGGTGTTAATCCGCTTTTAAGGAAATTATTTTTAAAAACTAACTCATCAGAATTTAAAACGTATTTCTCTCGCTTTTTAATGATCCCATGATTTCTTGAAGATTTTTGTAATCAGTAAGTTTGCAATTGCTTCCCTTTTATGGTCACTAAATGCTTGATACTTTTGGGTAGCAATTGATTTCACATCTCTTCGACACTTCCCTGCTACTTATTTACTCGTGTTCAATGCAAGAATAGGGGCCAATGTTACAGTTCACTGTACATTATTCAAATTAAAGCCAATAGAAGTCCTCAACATCGCTTTTATTCGCTTTGTTATTCCAAAAGGAATGACTTTATTGCAAACTGATTGGCTTCATTTTCACTTGATTTAATTCCTTGTCGTGAAAATGTCATCTATATGTATATCTCTTATTATGAATAGCCGATTAGGATACTTGTGAATCTAAAATTTGACATAAGCTTTGCTTTCTGATTTCTTACTCAATATTATTTTTTCTCTAATTTTTAAGTGTAAATTAGCCAAAGGGCTTAATAATTTATTTTCTTTCTGTTTCTGCCAGAGATTTGCAAAGAGTCACTTGCAACAGGATAAGATTGTACTTCTTTCGTCAATTACATCAACAACGCTAACAGTCATCCGAGGGTCAAAACTTTTGAAAATGGTCCTTTATTTTTTGGGCACAATCAAAATTTCGATATTCTCTCTTGTCTACTACAGATACAAATTATTTTTAATCAATTGTTTCCACTTAGTTCACGATACATTTTATAAAGCAAGGGTGTTAGCGTAGAACAAAAGTGAGCCAATTTGTCTCGCATACAACAAACACAATAATTCTATATTTTCTAAATTTCTTGGAACTACAACACCCATGAAAAATTATTTTTGGTTTTTTTTTTGCTAGTCTTCAGCAAACACAATGTTTCAATAATTTTCAAAATTTCTCGGGATTATAACAACCATGAGAAATTGTTTGTTGTTGTTTTTTTTTTCTACGCATCCAACAAAAACCAACAACAACGACTGATGATCCACTACTTTGCATCAACTTTGAGTTCGATTCTTAACTCTTCTTGCCATTGTTAAAAAATGAAACATTGCAAGACTCGGAGCATACACTTTTAGCAAACTACTCATTGTAGATCTCTGGTTTCTACTTTTTTTTTAAATAAAATTTCAGCATATATTTCTTGTAAATATATTTAAAAAGTAAGCGCAAATCTTGAATGTTATAATGCTTTTTCTTGCAGCCAACTTTAATCTACCATCGCTTGAATTTGGCTGGTTCGATGATATCAAGTACACTGACTTAAGTGGTGATGAAGCCAAGGATGAAGTTAAAAAGTACAATGAGAAGGGCAAAAAAGCTTTGGATGCAAATCCGAATCGCGATAAGCGCAATCGTCGCGATTATCATCGTGATGATCGACGCCGATACGATGATCGTCGGCGTGATTTCCGCAATGATAATAACCGCCGTTTCGGTGGTAATGATCGTCGTGGCGGTCCATCCGGTAATCGTTGGGGTGGTAATAATAGTGGCGGCGGTGGTGGAGGTGGTTATCGCGGCGGCGGCGGCTCTGGCGGATGGCGTGATGATCGTGGATATGGTGGTGGCGGCGGCGGTGGTGGTGGCGGTGGCCGTGGTTATGATAATAGAAATCGTTACAGCGGTGGCGGTGGTGGTGGTGGTCCACAAAATTGGGTAAATAATCGTCGTGATGATCGTTACAACAACCGTTCTGGCGGTGGAGGACGTTATGATTCGTATGGCGGTGGTGGCGGAGGCGGCGGCGGAGGTGGTTCACGAGACTACCGTGATAGGGATCGCGATCGTAATGGCGGAGGCGGAGGTGGTGGGGGCGGCGGACGCCGCGATAATTATCGTTCAGGAGGCAGTGGAAATCAGCGGGATTTTCGGCCTGGCCACCGCGACAATCGCACCGAAGATAGTCGCGGTGGCTATGAGCGATCAACATCGTCTTCGAAGTATAGCTCGAACGATGGTTATGATCAGTATGATAGCAGTAAATCAGGTGCTGCAAGTAGTAAGGTAAGGAAATTATATCATCTTAAGTGAATGCATATGTTTTATATGTTCTTATAATGCAGAGTTCATCAACTCAGGGAGGCAAGTGGGGCTCATATTCACAAACAAAACAACAACAGCATCAGCCAGGGGCAACGCTTACTGCTGGCAATTGGCAACAATATCAAACACAGCCAAACGTCCAACAACAACAACAACAGCAATATTGGGGCTATGATCAAATGCAAGGTAATGTAAATTGTGTTTTAAGTTATTAGATAAAGATAAATAAGTAAAGCTCGGGTTTTATTAAGGCCAAAAATCGGGTACATAAACATTATTATTCGAAATATGCTATGTATTTCTATTTTTGACCAAAGTTGGTTCCTTATCTAACGGAAGTAGATGACTACATTTCTAATTTGCACTTCAAAAGAATGAAATAATTGCAAAATTTAGTTATAACTAACTACCCATGTCTTATTTGTAAGAATCTCTTTTATTTTATTTTAAATTCAAAAAAGTAATGACATCGAATTGATCATGAAAAATACTTTTTTAGGATATGGTAATCAGCAACAGTGGCAAATGAACAGCGCGGACCCTAGACAACAACAAGAATGGATGGCCTGGTGGCAGGTAAAAATCTATATTTTATATATGAGCCGTTTGCCGGCCAAACTCGCTTAACTGTATTAAACATATAGGACCTTATCATGAATTTGCCTCGGAGTTGGCTCTCGAGAATATATTTGTATATAATGGGCCTTATAGTAAGTCTCCCTGGAAACCTTCTCGAGAATATACTCCCTCTCGCGAGGGAGCATTTGCAATCGTGAATATTTTATGAATGGTAACTCCCTTTCCACAAGAGATATTTTTTGAATATAGTTGACAGTTTGCTCAAAAAACCGCTATGCAACCGTGAATTTTTCCAATATCGTTGACATTTTGCACAAAAAACACTAAAAATTTGTAAAAGCCGTTCGCCGGCCAAACTCGCTTAACTGTATTAAACATATAGTGCCTTACCATGAATTTGCCTGGGCATTTCCTCTCGAGAATATACAGTGCGAATAAAAACTGTCAACAAGTTTTCTGCAAAATACTGCTAAACCATCTGTTCTAATTAAATAACCAAAAAGAAGTATGAACCAAACGGAAGCTTAACCTTTCATGTTTTCAAATATGTGAAGAATTTTAACGAACTTTCACACCATCAAAAAAAAAAAAAATAATGAACAAAAAACCATTTCGAAAACATTTTGACAGTTTTACACCACATTAACTGATGTGCGTACAGCCCTGGAACGTAAATTTTTCCTATTTTAAAAAAACACTATGCAACACCGATTTTTTCCAATACCGTTGACATATTATTTCCATTTTCCGCTGGATTTTGAAAGCTAACTTAAAAAATATAAGCAATTTGTGAAAATTAAGCTTTGCTTTTTTTATCGAAAACTCGTTTTTTTAATCATTTTAGAAGACTTTAAAGAGGAAAAAAAATATAAACATCTAAATTTCATTAGGAAGAATCAAAAAATTAACAAATTGGTTATGGTCTACGAGTTCGTCCAAATATATCTACAAACAAACCTTCACAAAAAAAAAGTTTCGAAGTGAAAAGTAGTTTAAGTAGAACCGGTATAAATTGAAAACGGTTGCATAGATATCAAAAATATTGGTATCATATCTAGATTTTTTGATTTAAGTATACAGAAACACGGAGAAAAACCTCTCTACGCGTATAAATGTTTTTAATTTGTCATGCATTATTTATTATTCGCGCTTCGAATTCCCTGTTAAAAAATTTGAGAATAAATTCTGACAGCAAATGTCAAAACATTCCTTCCCTAAATATTCAGGCCTGTTCCGTAATCCGTGTGGTTTCAATTACTTTTCATTTAGGAGACTTTTTCATGCAAATGGGAGTCACACGATAAAAAATATTAGGATCTTTTTTGTGGGAAATTACATGTTCTACAAATAACATTGATTGGCATTAACGAAAAAGTTACCCTCCGTACGTAGCTTATGGACGCGGAAACTACAAGGTCGATTTACACGAATTTTTTTTAAATTGTTTCTTATGGTCTGTGGAAGGTTCTTAAGGGGGTGAGATGCTGCTATATCTCTGCTCTTATACAAGCTATGATTATGAAATTTGGTGAACTTATGCATAATGTACTACCATTTACAATGCAAAACTTGGGGGATATTAGGTGTGATAGAATTGTATTCTCTTTACAAAAAATATACAATATGTTATATTTCTTCACATATGTCAGATATCGTTATAAAACATGGTACATACATGGTTGTTTATTCTATCTACCATTTACCTTACACATTTTGGCGGAGGGGGTCAGAAGGGGGAGTGGCACCTTTCATACAAAAATATATAAAATGATATATCTCTGTACAGCTATGATTATAAAAGTTGATACATGGATCTTAAAATCCTTGGTGATTGGAAGAGAGGGACGATGGAGATTAGACTTCATACGTAAAGGGCATCGGGAACGGGCGAACGAAGTCGCACCCAGGCCAGCGAGTATTATTAAAAAACTGTAAAAAGTCGAAAAATACGACTTTTTCGAATATTTCCGAAACAGTTACTTTTTCGTCAATACAAATGAATATTATTTGTAGAACCTGTAATTTTGCACAAAAAAGATTCTTATACTTTTTATCGTGTGACTCACCATTTTCATCAAAAAGCCTCCTAAGTGAAAAGTAATTGAAACCACGCGGATTACAGAACACGCCTGATTGCCTCAATAACCTTACTTTCCAGTGAAATTTGCCCTTCCAGAAAATATTTTTTTTTCGCTATTGTATAGCGCTCTGAGAAAAAATGCTCGAGAATGTTTATTCATGATAAAGAAACCCATACAAAATAGCTCTCATTCATTTTTCATTCTTCAACATAAACTTGCTCCACTAAAAAAAACTTAGATTTTTTCATTTTCGTCACAAGTTATATAGAAGCCATCATACCCAAAAAAGAAAAAACCACAAGTGACATATTTCAGCACTAAATCAAAGATTTTCATAAAGTATTCTTTAAATAATTGTTCCGTATGTAGCAGGCATATTCCGTAATCCGTGTGGTTTCAATTACTTTTCTTTTCGGAAGCTTTTTGATGAAATTGGTGAGTCACACGATATTTATGTGGGGAATTACAGGTTCTACAAATAATATTGATTTGTACATATTTACGAAAAGGTAACTGTTTAGGAAATATTCGATAAAATTGAATTTTTCGACTTTTTGCGAATTTTTAAGAATATTTCTCGAACGGTTGCTTTTTCCTTATAGCAAATCTATAATTAATACGCAAGATAAAAACATGTCCATCTTTTTTTACTTTAAATTATACACCATTCGAAAGGCATTTATGTGCACAAAGTTAAAATCATTTTAACATTTTAACTTTAAGCCAGATAAAACTAAATACAAATTTTTCAATATTAAAATGTAGTAACCATTGGGCGATTCTAGTCAATATTATTTGTAGAATCTGAAATTCTCCACAAAAGCGAATACTTTTTATCATTCGACTCACCGTTTTCATCAAAAAGCCTCCGATATGAAAAATTAATTGAAATCACACGGATTTCAGAACAGGCCTGAAAACCTTAAATTTATTAAAATATTGAATTTTTTTTGCAGCAGCAGCAACAACAGGGTAATGCTGCACAACAGGTCCAAAATTCTGGTTCAGGTGAAGCAAACCACTATTGGTCACAGTATTCATATCCTACCCAAGGAACTGGGAGTAACGAAGCCGCTAATGCTAAAAAGTAGAGTTTGGTTAGAAAATGCGGGTTCATATATTATAATTATGTACCATATAGCAGTTTACATTTTTGATTGCTTTATTAGAACACATTCACTTTACAAATTTTGATGAAAAAAAAATTAATCAAAAATCAACAAACAATGTTAAATTCGCTAGAAATTAATTTAAAGATTATTTAAGTAATTTTATATTAATATACATACATATATGATTTTGTTTAATTCAATGAAATATGTTCCAATCTTTTAAATTTCTTTTGTTGGTTTTATTTATTTTTTTTTTTTTTTTAAATTTAAAAACTTGTTAATTTTAATTTCTTGCGTTTTTCAATGGTTTGACAAATATTTGGAATAGTATTTAAAGTCTTGTTTTAAAGGATCAAATTATTTTAGAACAGTCAATATATCTGCTTTTAATAAAAAGTAGTAATAACATTTGAATTATGTAATTTTTATTGCTTTTTAAATACATATACTATATATAGAAAAAAGTATAGATTTTAGTTCATTTACTTATAATTTTTATGCAGCTCGCATTACTTCCAAAATTATGCATATAATTTCATTGCATTGATGTGAACAAAAATTTAATTATACTTATAAAAACACCTGAGCTGTTTGTCTTGAATATTTAAAGAGCCTCTAATTACCATTGAAAAATATGAAATTCATGTAGTAAATAAGTTTGATCAAACACTTAAAAAATAAATTAAAGAGACAACACTATAAAATGTATTTATTCAATTTATTATTGATATGAAAAAGACTGCGATTAAGTTGAGCGATGGTTTAAACCAACGATGACCATCAACATTATTTGAAGTGCGGAACATTAAAATGCCAACAACATCAAAGAATAAGGCGCGAATACTGATAAAAAACAACAATCATTCCTATTTCAATATAAAACTGCTCGGAATTGTTCATTTTTTGTTTTTTCTTCATGCAAAATGGGTTTACTTCGAAGGACGATTAAAAATGGGATTTACGGATATTTTCAGATTTAGTTGACGTCTCGATCTCAATGGGGGTTATCGTGAACAAATATTCCCAGGGAGTTTTTCTCAGGCTGCCGTGCAGTGCTGTCGTTTTGAAAAGTTTGAGCGAAGTGAAATTTTGTAAAAAGTGAAGTGTCGCGAAGTAAAATTCTGAAAAAGTGAAGTATTAGCGAAGTGAACACAAAAATCACAATTTTGTTTATTCAATTCATTCATTTTTATGCTACACATAACAAAATTTGAAAATATATTTTAAAAAAATAAATAAAAAATTTCTTAAGTCAAAAATTTACCGAAATATGGCCGGCCACTCGAACATGGAAAATTTGTTTATGCGGTCGAAAAAACGGTTTTACTCAAAACAATGCATCTTACGAAAAAAGTGTATAAAGCAAAAAATGCTTAGAATAATCCAAGAAATACGTGTGAATTTTTTTCAGAATTTTTTGGAACTTTTTTAATTTTTTTTTGTGACCAATTTTTTAAAAATTATAAAATGTACCCAAAAATTAAACGTATTCTTTGAATGATTCTAAGTATTTTAGGTATTATACACTTTTCTCGTAAGACGCTTTTTTTTGAGTTAAAAACATT
Organism: Calliopum simillimum; assembly: GCA_951812925.1. NCBI lineage: Eukaryota > Metazoa > Arthropoda > Insecta > Diptera > Lauxaniidae > Calliopum > Calliopum simillimum. The sequence goes on from OX638370.1 coordinate 35,356,843, forward strand.
TTTCCGACCACTTAAAAAAAAATTAAATGTTCGAGTGGCCATATTTCGGTTAATTTTTCACCTAAAAATTTTATAATGAAGCGTTATAAAGGAAATTTTATCTACTTTTATGATATTCTGCTATATCTTTACCTATCTGTGACCCTAAAACAGTTATAGACAAAAGAGTAAAAAACACAAGAATTCGAAATTTTTGCTTTCTTTTTTTGGTCTATAAACTATTTCGATGGCAAATTTAATTCTCTACAAAAAGTTTCCTGTGAAGTACAATATATCGAAATTTTGCTTTGTTCGCTTTGAAAAACATATTACTTTTCAGTCAGGACAGGCTTCGGGCATACAAAAAAGTATGTTTCTGAGCTCTCTTAAAAACAATAGACAAATTTTAAGGCAAATTTTGTATTCAAAAAAAAAAGTGAAGTGATTTTATGAAAGGGGAAGTGGCGAAGTGTTTTTGATAAAAAAGGAGCAAAACACTTCAATTGAAGTGTCAGCGACAGCACTGCTGCCGTGTATTCTCGATTGCACTCTGAGAAAAAATTTCCTGGGAATAGTTATTCACGATAACCCCCAATGTGTACAAGAATCAAATCATATACATAAGAGCCATGATACAATAACAATGGTTATGGCAAGTTGTCAAAATAAACATAAATGGAACCCTGATCTTGCCTTGCTATCTGTCAAAAGACTAGAAAATTTTGACATTTTCGTAGTTTAAGGAGAAGCAGCATTTGTTATCGCTGCAACCAGGGTAATTCAACCATGCATAAGAGCCTGGACACACGATAGACTAAATTCTTGGGCGAAAGTGGTCCCTCCGCTTGCCTATGAATATATTCAGGCCGGTTCCGTAATCCGTGTGTTTTCAGTTACTTTTCATTTGATGACAATGGTTAGGCACACGATAAAAAGTATTAGCATCTTTTTTGTGGGGAATTACAAGTTCTACAAATAACATTCATTTGCATTAACGAAAAAGTAATGATAGGAAATATTCTTAAAAAACTGCAAAAAGTCGAAAAATTCGACTATCAAATATTTCCGAAACAGTTATCTTTTTGTTAATATAAATGTTATTTGTAGAACGTGTAATTCTCCACAAAAAAGATGCTAATAATTTTTATCGCGTGACTCACCATTTTCATCAAAATGCCTTTTAAGTAAAAAGTAATTGAAACCACCCGGATTACGGAGCAGGCCTGATTTAGTACTACCGCCCGACAATTTAGTCTTTCGTGTGTTCAGGCTCGTAGGCGATATAAGTAACAGCTGAGAATACGACCATCGCACAACTATCAAGTTGAGAGCATGAAACTTTATTATCTCGATCGAGGAATATGCTACATGTCAGTTAACACGGATGCGCCACTAATAGAATATAATAGCTGTGTTTTTGACGACAGTTTATCTGTGCTTGTATAGAATTTATAGTTGCTATCCGCTACGTTTCAGATAAACTGTTGTCAAAAACGCATATTGGGCATTGTCCTAAATAATTTTTTTCTCAGACTGCAATTATTAAACCTGTTTGAAAGCAAGGATAAAAAGAAAACACTCTTCGCATATCAACTACCCCTTTTTGCTACTGCTTCCACTGTGTCTTGCTCATTTCTCACAAGCAGAAGCTAAGGGACAATTTATTTTTAAAATGTATGAACAGCTGTTGCTAATTTAATAACTTTTGATACTTCGACTCAATTTAAAAACCGAACTTAGCTAAACAAACTAAAGGAATGCAATATTTTGTAGCCGATGTTAATATCAACAATTGGGTATAAAGTTGGCATACATAGTTTGGCCTTAACAAAAAAATTTACATCTCTGGACTTGATAAGTTTTTCTGAACGTTTCCTATTCATGTTTTTTCCGTTCTTTTTTTTTATTGTCAAAATCACTGTTTCCGTTTCCCTGATCAATTCATTCTTTCTACAGCACTCTACTAAAGTTGTTCGTCGTGTAGAAAAAGTTAGAGAAAAAGTTTATAATTTTGATTAGGATTTTGTCCAATGCACGCTTGTTTGTCTTGATAAATTCGACATTTAAGTGCTATTTGCGGACAAAGATAAAAGTATTTTACAAATTTACCATAGAGTTGAGTTCTTCAATGGCGCTACTCTAAACTTACATTGTAAAAACATTCCAAGTACTAGATTATAATAAAATAAATTAAATTGGAATTTCCTCAGGTCTGTTCCGAAATGATTTCATACTTTTCATTTAGGTGGATTTTTGATGAAAACGGTGAGTCTAACGATAAAAAGTATGAGAATATCTTTTGTAGAGAACTGCAGGTTCTACAAATAATATTGATCTGCAGGTTCTACAAATAATATTGATCTGCACTAATGAAATTGTAACCGTTTAGGAAATATTCTTAAAAAACAGAAAAAAGTAAAAAAATTCGGTTTTAGCAAATATTTCCGAAACGATTACTTTTTCTTAAATAAAAATCAGTTTTATTTGTAGAACCTGTAATTCTTCACAAAATCGTTTGACTCTCGCCAGTTTCATCAAAAAGCCTCCTAAATAAAAAGTAATTGAAACCAAACGGATTACGCAACAGGCCTGATAGTTTCTTTTATTGTCAAGTAAATATTCGTCGAATTACCTACGGTAATTATTTTGAGCAGCATAATTAAAGAAGAAGAAACACTACTATAGTTCCTCGTTTAAGATTTAGGAAATTTTTAACTTTATAATTTTAATAAAGGTTTTGTCCAATGCACGCTTGTTTGTCTAGATAAATTCGACATTTAAGTGCTATTTGCGGACAAAGAGAAAATTATTTTATAAATTTACCATAGAGTTGAGTTCTTCAATGGCGCTACTCTAAACTTACATTGTAAAAACATTCGAATACAGTAGACGACGATTATAAGAAAGTCTCTTATAAGAAAAACACGGCTATAGGAAACAATTCCTAAAGCACCATGCACATTTTGATATGGCTACATGCTAAATAAACCTTATATAAGAAAAACACTGCTATAAGAAGCATATTTTGACGGAAAATTGTATTCATTACATAGAAAATTAAACATGTGTAAGAAAGTATTGTCTAGAACTAAATTTTTGTCAATTTAGGGAAAAACATAATTCTTTTGGGGAAATTTATAGTTTACATCGATTTACATTTTGCCAATATTAAACAATTTTGTTTAAAATATGTACTCTTAATATGAAATTTTCTTACAAATAGGCTTACTATTGAAAAAAAATAATTTACTTATATCCATTAACAGTTTATAAGAAAACGCGGACATAAGAAAGAAATTTTGTGCATTTTCGGACTTTTTTATATCCGTCATCTACTGTACTCATAATAATATAATCCGTTTGAATTGGTATTTCCAACTTAATCTTAAAATTGTTCGCCAAATATTAAAATTGCTTCGAAGTTATCGATGTCTGTTTATGCATTGAGCGATAGATAATTGTGCGGCATTATAATACCTAGTAGATCATTTTAAGCCTCGATCTATTAGGTTTGAGGTGCTGCTACAATGCTTAAGGATTTTATTTAGTTATGATTTATCTGTATTACGCGATGATGCAGTGGAAAAGATGTGCTGATTGAAAATCATAATGCAACTATGTTGATTTACCCAAACTGACCTCTAGGCTGAAACAGTCTGAGGAAAGTGACCCTCTTTGAAATTGTCCATACTATATACATATGTTTATTAGGTTGCCCACGAGATATATGAAATGTGCAAAGTTGTAATTTTTTTTGGTCCCCGTCCATTTTTGTAGAATAGAGTTAAAAAAAATAGCATTTCCAAAAAAACAAGGAATGTGTAGTATACAATGGACTTTGAAATGGCCAATAAATCGCTTTAACTGTCCGTAACTTCTAAAACTATTGACTTTTTTGGTGATGTCCTCAAGTCAAATTTTTTAGAGAATGACTAACTAAACCAACATCATAGAAGGTTTTGGTGCAAAAATTAAAATTTATGGTATGGAGCCGGTGTCAAAGTTGTTTTTTTAATTACTAAACAAACAATTGGCAGCCATATTTTCTGAACTAATTTGGGGAGCTGAACACGAAAATCGCATTTATTTTATAGGCTGTTCGAGCAAAGATAATCGCAAATTTCGCGCACGCCACCTGAGAAAAAATTTTAATCAAGTTGTCCGTGAACTCTACAAAGGTGCTACATTACTCGTAAGCACTTACTGAATGGGAAAAAAAATTTTGAAATTGGTTCATCGACTACATTTTAAAATTATGCCGAAAAACGATATTTAAAAAACAAACCAAAACAAAAAAAGTCATTTCCGATTTATTTGTCCATGCTGAATCCAAATTTGGTCACATAATTGCTCTATCACTCATAGTTTTCGAGATATTGGGGGTTATCATAAATAAATATTCCTGGGGAATTTTTCTCAGGGTGTCCTCCATTGCACTCTGAGAAAAAATCCCCGGAAATATTGATTCACGATAATTCACGAGGTATAGAAGACGCACGAAATTGTTTTCTTCTTTTCTATTCAATGCATCATTTAGTAGTGTTCTTCCAAATGAGCTTGAAGTGGACTTGTTTGATTTTTCTTTAAATCTTTAATCATTTTAAAATGTCATCATAAAAGATATGACAATATAGCAATGGCTATAGTGAATCCTGTTCTGTCCGTTTGATCTCAATTAGTTTTTATTAGGAGGCTTTTTGATGAAGACGGTGAGTCAAACTATAAAAAGTATTAGAATCTCTTTTGAGGAGGATTACAGGTTTTACAAATATTGATTTGCATTAACGAAAAAGTAACCCTTAAGGAAATATTCTGAAAAAGGTGCATACTAGAGACCAGCCTATACCTTAAAAATTAACATTTTTACGATTTTTTTTTTTTTTTTTAACTGAGGGGTATAGAAGCAAAGGCGACAATCTCCACTTTTTTCAATTTTGTGAAAACTAACAAAAACGTGAAGATACACGAATTTAGTATACAGTATGTTTTGCAATTCTGTAGAATAGAGTTAGTTGAGGATGTAAACCAAGTTTGAACCAAATCCTCAAAGGGATTTATAGACAAATTCGATAAGAAATTTGGAGATTGTCATGTTTGTTTCAATCAAGTGGACATTGATGGGTTTGTAATAATCAGACTGCCGCACCCCCTTTGATTTCGCTGAAATTAGTCACAAGACTTTATTAGTTGCTAAAACCTGGTGAAAAAAATTATATTATAGCTCTAAGATGGTTTGCTTAAGAAGTTTAGTAATCAAGGCAAAAGCTACAATATCCAATAGAGATTGCTGCTTTTGATTTGATTGGCAGTTTTCAACCTTAGATATACAGTGGCTCACAAAAGTATTCGGAATTTGAAAATTTTTCAGAGAATCATAAAATTTTTTAGTAACGAATAAATTTTTTTTGAATCACTCTAAATAATTATAACTCGGTAAAAATCTATTTTTATTTATTAAAAGAAACTTTCTTAAGATATTACTTAAAAATGTAAAAAAGAGCTTATAAGCAAAATCCTACTTAAATTCAATACACAAAAGTATTCGGAATTTTAAAAAATATGGCAATATCTTAAAGACGAAATCAAAGAATAATCCAAAAGTATTGGCGACACTCTTAAAATTCAATTTACAGTTAGTTTGCGGTAGCTCAATTTTGATTTGTCAGTTTTTCTTTAAACAAAAGACTTGTTTTTTTTGAAGAAGTAGGATGGGAAGAAAATCAGAAGAAACCACACTTAAATAAAAAAATTTTAAAGCGTGAGGATGGAAAACCCTTTAGGAGATCACAAGCTGTGTCGGATGAAGTATTTAGACTATACGCAGCATTATAGAAAGAAAAAAGTTACATAATTCACAACGCTCTGGTAGGTTATCGAAACTAGGGATTCGATCAAGGTCGGATATCTAACGAAAAACTAAAATTCAACCACGCATTTCAGCAGTGGACATTACTTGTAGCCTCACCAAATATAAAGGAGTAAACATCAGTGATGAAACTGATCGCCAGACACTCAGAAATGCTAGTTATAATGGAAGAACTCAACGTTCCGAACCATTTATAAGTAAGACCAACCTCAAAAAACCAAGTCTTTTGTTTAAAGAAAAACTGACAAATCAAAATTGAGCTACCGCAAACTAACTGTAAATTGAATTTTAAGAGTGTCGCCAATACTTTTGGATTATTCTTTGATTTCGTCTTTAAGATATTGCCATATTTCTTAAAATTCCGAATACTTTTGTGTATTGAATTTAAGTAGGATTTTGCTTATAAGCTCTTTTTTACATTTTTAAGTAATATTTTAGGAAAGTTTCTTTTAATAAATAAAAATAGATTTTTACCGAGTTATAATTATTAAGAGTGATTCAAAAAAAACTTGTTCGTTACTAAAAAATTTTATGATTCTTTAAAAAATTTTCAAATTCCGAATACTTTTGTGAGCCACTGTATATTGGATAGAGACGTACATATTTGGTATTGCAAATTTCACTGATCACAAGCTTCCATCAAATGCAACTAGATGGCATTCTCAGATGCATTCATGAAAATTGTCGCCTTTGCTCCTATACCCCTCAATTAGTCCACATTTAATTCCCTACAACATAAGATTTCCAGAACTAATATTACGCCCCATGAAAATTAAAAAAAAAAAAAACAATTTCTAGAAAAAAAGTAATGAAAATTTAAATTTAATAAATCACCGCTCACTTAAATACAAACATTTTTTTCATACGTTTTAAAAGAATACTTAGAGACAAACAAACAAATATACTTCCAAACAAAAAAAAGAACATGCGAAGGAAAACAAATGAAGCTATTCAAAGAATTCCAACAAAACAATTAAAGATCGACCTACCAGGTAGTAAAACATTTGTGTCGGTCGGGTTCACGAGTTTTGTATAAAGGCAAAATATAATGAAATATGATAGGAATAACAACATTAATAACAATAAAGCACCATGCTATGAGTAAAATATGTTATGTGTGGAAAACATTAAACGTAGGGAATTCTTTAGAAAAGTTGTCAAGCAACAAATCCTCAAAATCGTTCAGCATTTAAATGTTATTTACAGAGTTTAAAGTGATGCCCTTTTCGGATGTTCATAATAAAACGCTTAACACAAGCAGGTCAGAAAATTTGGTTGCCTGAACTTTACATTTTTTACTTATGATATGGATGGTGATTCGTTAAGAATGTTTCAGTTGTCCTGTGACAGTTATATACTGTTGAAGTATGGTAGTTGCATAGAAGAATAAAGAAAAAAATTGGGAAGTTGGTTGAACGTGTATTGGCTTTGTTATTTTATATTGAAATGAATCTTACGGTAAGATAAAAGAAAATTTAGTTTGTATTATCATGAACATATCACGAGTGTTGTATTCTTTTTAGATATTCCATATAATTTTGCTACTCAAAGTTGTCTCCGCTCGCTATGCTTTTGTACCAAGGTTTATCGGCCAAGACAGCGCTATTATAGTGGACACAGATAAAGCACCCGGTAACACGAAGCAATCGCAAAAAAGTCGCCTGCTACACTATCCGGTATATCACATTGTGCCAAGCAGATCACCGCCTCCTAACAACAATGGAAAATTAATTACCCAGGAATTGCCAAAAATAGAAGAACCGAATATTGCAACGCAATCTGATATTTTCACAAACGATGAATTCCCAAAAGATTTGCTTGACATAGCGCAAAATAAATTAGGTATCAATAATTTAGATGAAATACCAAGTATCAGTGAATTGGGTGAACTATTGGGCACGGAGAGTGCATTAGAAACTATAAAATATATACGGGAAATAACCGCAACAGAAGAGGGTATTGCTTTGGTAAAAGCATATATTGAAGCATCGGATTATACAGATAGCACAGGTATAACTACCATTCCAACTACCACTGATTACAGCACAAGCACAAATATTGAATATGTTGCTACCGATTTAGATGCAGCAATAAAACCAAGTTTCTTTGAACGGCTCTCAGTTTATTTTAACATTTTCGATTTCTTCCTAACAAGCAAAGAAACCACCGATTTGGAAAAGAATTCAATTGAAAGTACCACAACACAAAAGGCGTTACACAAACCACTTTTAGTGCGGCATCCTTTGCCATATCATTATCCAATACCGATAAGACCTGTTGTAATTTATAAGCCCAGAAATGTTGCTCCAACCGTTCACAATAATTTCCGTCCAGTAGCACACTTAAACACGCCTAAATACTTCAGACAACCAGTAAAAACTGTTTCAAAGCCAGCGCTGAAATTGCAAAAATCTGAAAAACAGCAACAACTGACTATGCTCGCAGAGAATGTAAGCAAATTTCCGCTAGCACATGACCGTACTGCTTTAATTGATGCTGAGTATATTGCTGCAATTGAAAAGGCTATTGAACAGGATGAGGATTTAAAAAAGATAATAGGCTCTACAGGCACACTGAAATGAAAAATACTAAATGCCAAAATAATTTCTTATTCAATTGAATTAAAGACTGTTGTAAGGTAATTTAATATGTAATTGATTAATTTTAAATAAATCTAATAAAACTAAATTGTTCTTACTTCAATCAATCATTTTGTAATCACGCATTCCCGAAAAATTGAAATTAAAATGAAAATTTTATATGTATCTAAGTTTCATGTAATTACAAGTTACATAAAGACTGTTTTATAAAATTCATTCTTAAGAAAAAACACTGCCATGTATATGGTAAAAATAATAGCCCTGAAGTTTTTTTTTACAAATTTTAAGTTTAACAATTTCTAGCTGCTAAATAATGCATACGTATTAAACATAAGTGGAAAATTTGTTTAAAACATAACACAAGCGCAAAACAAAATTTCCATTTTAATATTTTGTAAAACTAACCTAAAGCAAGAAAATCCTGAAATAATTTAAAAGCAGGATTATTCGTTATCAGATAGCAAAACAAATCAACTAAGAAAAATTAAATTTGCTATTGAAATGTTTAGTTTAGTTTATAGTAGTTATTATTTGATATTTCGCAAATTAATTATTGGGCCTTATCATGCATATATATTCTGGAGAATTTTTTCCAAAACTGCCTTGCAATCTGAGAAAAAATTCCCGAGCATGTTTATTCATCAAAGACCCATTGTATTGTATATGTAAATTCCTATTATTTTATTCATGATTTTGATACGCCAACAAGTGCCGGCCTTATACAGCGTTCGTGTAATTTATAACCCAGTTTTGTGACTTCAACGACTGTGTTGGGTTCAACAGATGGATCATCCTGAAATTGAAAAATAAATTTTAACTACACCATGATCTTAATGGGAAAATTGTTGTTTATTAATAATTACCTTTTGGAATAATGCTTCATGATAGTTGGGATCAAATTTCTCTTTTATAGGATTCACTATTTCTAAGCCGTGACGTTTGAAAACTTGCAACAAAGAAGCTTTGGTCATCGATAATCCATCGTATAGATTTTTCAAATGTGGATTGTTATCGTTTACCTGTGTGGTTGTGAAATATTAGGTTGATAAATAAATTTTCTTTAAGTAGTTTGTTATAAAATCTATTTAAATACTAGCATATCCTAGGTTTTATTGATTCATCTGGTTTTGCATGGGGACGTGCCACCGCAAATTTTTTCATGGATATTATTTATCACGATGCCTTTTATGCATTTACCAAATTTCAACTATCTGCGTCAAGTAGTTTCTGAGATTTGATGAATTAATTTTTAGGGAGGCGTGGCACCGCCCACTTATTAAGCCTATGACAGCTTTTTTTAATACTAACATACTGTGAAAATTTCATTCGCGTTTTGTCCCAAATTTGAGATGACCCTCTTAATGTGTGACACATAAAATGACTACGGTTTTTCGAATAATTGTGAAATTCAATCAGTTAAGATTTACATAATGGCATTTTTTATACCCTACACCCAGGGTATATTCACTTTGTCCTTCCATTTGAAACGCAGATAAGGAGGCGTGGCAGGCATGGAAAATTATATAAATTCTTGATCTGCGTCACCTCCTGAGTCGATATTGCCATGTCCGTCTGTCAGTCTGGCTGGCTGTCCGTCTGTGAAAATATTTTTTACAAGAAAACTAAGCAAGATAATTCAATAAAATTCGGTACACCGCCTCTGTTGTCAAAGTTAGCTCGACTTATTGAAAATGAGCGAAATCGGTCAACGGACACGCCTAACGCCAATACGAAAAATATATTCAAAATGCAACTTCAGCAGTATTTTGCACGACAATGCAACCGTAATACACATTAATACTAAGGAAGGTAAGCGCAAGGTCTGAGCAAAAACTAGACGAAATCGGACAAGAGGGCGTGGCACCTCCCAAATAAGCAAAAAATTCAAAATGCTATACAGAAAGCGTTATTCGAGATAATCCAACTAAATTTTACTCAGACATTAAGAACTACAGGTGTAAGCTCTGAGCAAAAACTAGGCGACCTCCAACCAGAGGGCGTGGCACCTCACATATAAGGAAAAGCTTCAAAGTGCTATACTGAAAACATTTTTTGAGATAATCCAACTAAATTTCACTCAAACACTGAGAACAGTAAGTGCAAGAGCTGAAACAAAGCTATTTGAATTCGGACATGAGGCCATGGTACCTTTCGTACAAAAAAATTTTCAAAATACTGCAGTGCAGGGTATTCAATGTTTGGCCAGGCCAAACTGGGGTCTGCGCAAGACGACTTGTTGGATTTTTAAGATATATCTTTTCAAGATATGTTATGTCGTGTATCAGCTTTACACTAATCAAATACTTCAGTTTAGTGTCGCATGCAATGTCTTGACAGTACTTGAAAGAAAAAACAACTGCATGCATGTGCTGTAATTGTAGTGTACACTGCGAAATGCTACTTTAGTGACAAAGGTTGTTTTTTCCTATCTTCTTCTGCCTCTTATTTTTTAAGATCTCTTTTTCTCTCGCTAAAATGTATGAAAGCAGTTCAATCCTGGGTTGCCAATGGGTTGTAACTTGAAAATTTGGCTGTAATTTTTCTAGTCGTATGTTTTACACCGACCTGTAATATTTGTTTGTATAAAATACAGTGTACGCTGTAGTATTTGTTATAATAAAATACTTCAGTTCTGTGTAAAATGTGCGATTAAAAAAAATTAACTTATTCGGATGTCTGCAACCAAGCACATCAATGGATGATGCAATCATTTTGATAAGTTGTACATCAGATTTAATTCAAATGGAAGATCAACATTTATCAAAGGTCAATGCAGAAAATATTTACCTGATCTTTGGGTACTGCTTGTGTTGCATGTCCTAAAGTATCGGCAACTTCTAGCAAATCTTTACAGAATCCTTGTATGCCAAAGATTTTTGCATCGGCAATTTGTTTAGTAAGGCGAACACGCAAATTTTCACTATCTGCAAGGGCACGCTTGTATTTATCCAAAACGTCGTCATTTTTTTCCTTCAGCGACTTAATTTCTTTATTCAGTGTTTCAACTTCTTGTAAAAGTTTTTTTTCGTTAGCGCTAATGTCTGCGGCACTGGTGGCTTCCGTTTCCGTAGGCGACTCTTTTTCAGCAGATTTTTCTGTTGCATAGTTACGTTGCAGGAAGGTGAAACTAGCTCCATTTGAAATGCTGTTTATATAAGACACAAAATAAATGTTAAAAAGTAAAACTTAAATGTATTAGGTAGGGAATTTCAAGTTAAATATATAGGTTAAAATATTACGTCACAAATGCTTATCATTGCAAAGCAAAATCTAGAAGCCTCGCTCTGTTGCCGCTACCAATTCACTTACTTTGTATTACGGATATTCCTAGCCGCAAATGTTCCCAGCGTGTTGGCACGTGTGAAAAGTGCCAATGCAGTTTTAGTTGCCATGTTTTTTGAGTTATTTTCTTTAAATTAATTAAATATTAATCATTCCGATTCCGATAAAAAAAACGCAATATTTTTGACACTTTCGCAATCTAATATTTTTGGTTTTTTTTAGGCCTGTTTACACCATCAATTTATTTGTTATATACGTCATATAAAATTTGACAGCTTAAGCGCTGAATGTCAAACTGCTCATCAGATTTAAATCATAATTCAAATTCTTTTACATTTTTTTTTCTTTTAACCCGCAGCTATATACGTTTCGTTTATTTTTTAATTTAGAAAAATATGTAGCACTTTGCTCTGTGAAATAAAAACCACTGAAATAACAAATAACAAACAATGAGGGCACTACACAAAACGTATAAGTCTCTCAGAAACTTTGTTAGCTTGTAAAAGGTCTCAAGATCAATATAATTTTTCAGTTTGTGGAGGTACGAGGTTTTCGAGGAAATAACGTAAGTGTAGACTGTTGACAAAACAACCTAACTCGATTTTTGCAACTTTTCAAGAGAGCTAAAAACTTCTTTGATGCTTCTCAATTCTTTTTGCTTATGAATTTGAGCAAATGTAAACGTTTGTTATCACACATGAATATTAAAAAAAAAAATTTCCAAATTTTTTTTCTTATTATTAAATAAAATTTAAAAAATATGTTTTGTCAAATGTTTTTGATATTGCAATTTCTTTCCATAGGAAAATAAACTTATTTTGAAAGAAGTGCTTTTTAAAATTTGTTTATGGCATTAAACCTATTTTATGAGGAACGGCGCTTAAGTGGTTTTGTGAAAAGCATTTTCAAAAGTTTTTGTGTGTGCAAGTGCTTGAATTTTTTAACCTATTTGATATAAGTTGTTTTGTCAAATGCAATTTATAAGTAATAAATCGAGATAGGTTGATTTGCGATTCTATATCTCTGCAAGTAAAAGTCATAGAGATATTACGATTACAGCAAAAGAAGCGTATTTAAATCTTATATTTATGATTAAAATTTGGAAATTTGTCATATATCAAGTTCTGTTGTTTTGTCAAAATGACACAGATATTTTGTGGTATACCCTGAATTTGATAACACCGTTTGACACAAAAAAAAAAACACATAAGAAAATCCAAAAAATTCTTAAAGTAGACGTTAAAAAAAAATACCCGTGTCTCGTGGTTTTTCTCCAGCACGTCACATTTTTTTTAATCGATTTTTGAAGTTTTTTTTTCCACTGTTTATGAAAAAAACAAAATACCGCATTCTTGTGTTAAATCAATGAATTTAACTATATGATCCTTACATCTGAGGTGTATCATGTGTTCAGCAAACTTATGCAGGAAGTTGCGGGGAATATTTTTGTAGAAAATTTTAACCCTGCACAACCTCCACATGTGGGTCATTTTTGCCCTTTTCTTAAAATGGTACAAAAATGACACCTAAAACAGGGGAATATTGAGTCAGTATGTGCTACAGAAATATTTGCTATTCAATTTCACTACTAGTTGCTGAACACTAAAAATGCATAATTTCATCCCGAAAGCAAAAAAATCGTTAAAATCAGTATGCAGTTCTCGCAATAAATATTTTCCAAATTTCACCCCACTGTAAAACTCTAAAACTACATTTTGAACAAAACTCGTTCTCACAAGATCATAACAAAATCACACAAGGATCATTTTCCTCGAACGCATTAACCCATTATATCCTGTTTTTATGGGTATTTTTGACCCTTTTTCTAATACTGAGCCACAATGGGTTACAAAATTTTGCAAAAATATCCTATAAAAAATTCCACTAAGAGTTGCCAAAGTCGAAAAATTCTTTAAACTTAAGGTAAGCGCGTCAGGGATGTAATTAAAATGCAATGTGAAAAGTCCTAATTGATTTTAACGATTTTTTTGGTTTCGGGCTCAAATTTCGACCTTTACGTGTTGCAAAACTAGTAATGAAATTTTATAGCGAATATTTCTGTAGTACATGCTGACTCAATATTTCCCTTTTTTGGGTGTCATTTTTGTACCTTTTTAAGAAAAGGGCAGAAATTACCCACATGTGGGGGTCAAACAGGGTTAAAATTTTATACAAAAATATTCCCCGCAATATCCTGCATAAGTTTGCTGATCACATGATACGCCTCAGATGTAAGGATCGTATAGTTAAATTCATCGATATAACACAAAAATGTGGTATTTTTGGTTTTTTCACATACAGTGGATAAAAAAACTTCAAAAATCGATTAAAAAAAAATGTGACGTGCTGGAGAAAAACCACGAGACACGGGTATTTTTTTTTTAAAGTCTACTTTAAGAACTTTTTGGATTTTCTCATGTGTTTTAAAAAAAGTTCGAAATTGTTCCACATTGTAATCATTGAAGTTTTTTTTTCTCAGATTGCTTGAACATTTTGATTGTGTGAACGCCCTTCATATCAGCTGACGATCTACACGAAAGCGCCATGCCGCGTGAAAAAAAGAATTGTGTGATATTTGACAGAATTTTACAGAAACGCAGCGCCATCTACTTTGAAATAAAATGGATAGATTTTAAAGATAAAAAATAAAAAAAGATAAAATAAAAATGAAAGATAAAGCATCTCATATCTGCCGTTAAAATATAATAACTTATTAATACGGCCTTTTTAACTTTATTTCCCCATCGGATTAAGCAATTTTTTATCCATATTTTAGTCCAATCGCCAATTTCTACGTTTTCCACTTCTCTTGCAAATTGCAAATAAAGAAATGTAAACATTACACCCTGTTTTCATATTTTTCATAATTAAAATCATAAATGGGTAACTTCATACAAAAAAGATTAAAAATTAAATAGATTTTTTAAGAAAGAGGAATTTGCTGCCTTTTCTGAATAAAAATAAAATTTCGATTTTCTCAAAACTATGAAAAACGAACGAGTTGCGTCTTTTTATAATTTTACGGCGGATATTCGAAAATTTTTTACAATTTTTATTTTCCACCACCTGTTACACCAGAAGGAAGATCCCTAACATAAGACGTGTTTCTTTTGACGCGTTTATATAATTAATTAGGTATGTATGACAAAAAAAAAAAAAAAAAAAAAAACGCGCATCTACAACTAAATATAACAATTGAAAGTTTGGCAGCACTGAAGAAAAATTGGGAGCACTGAAAAATCAAAGTTCTTCCTAGCTCCACTTCTTGCGCTTGCTACAAATAAAAATTAGGATGTCATGCTCAATTTTCGTTAAATAAATTAAAAATTGTTATTTACTTTTTATCTTGTGCCATTTTTAGAATTAATTCTTTTAACGTTTCGTTTGATTTTTTTTTTGGAATTTTTGTTTGGAACTTATCGATCAATACTCATCTTTGATGGGCAGCACTGGCTTTTATCCTTAATTATGGTATAAGCGACGTTTGCTATCGCCAACTATCACTTAACAAATATTTATTATATATACGCGACAAAAAAAAACAGGCCTATTATGTCGCACATAGGGGCAGCTGGTATGCAAAGCTGGCAAAAATTCAATTTTTGAAATTAAAATACCACCGGAACTAAAAACTAGACCATCTAGTGCAACTAAGTGCGTTTTTATAAAATATAATTATAAGCTTTTTAAGGCGTTATAGCTGCTTAAACTTGCATATTTCGTTTCAGATAAAACTGACTTTAGACAGGTTAGAAAATTGAATTTCGATTTCATTGCAATTTTGTTCCGATTTGAATATTTCGTAATAGTGGCATCAATACTATGAAGTTAAAATAATATTATGTGATATATTTTCTTTAAAGATAGTTAGATATATTGCGTCTTTTTTCATCCGTTTCAATCCTTCGCAACAATCCATATTCCCTGGATTTAAATGGATTGATCCGATTTTTAATCCAAATCAGTCCGAGAAATCTGTTATACAATTCTGTATCAGAATGGATTGTTAAAATTAAGTCAATTTCACCGACAGATATGCAAAAAGCAATTCAAGCCGATTATACTTAACATACAATTTAAATGTTGATTTAGAACAAATCATTTAAAATAAATGCAATAAGTTTAAGCGCAATCATTTTGATAATAAATTTGTATACTAAATATTAAGCTGACAACTTCAAAAATCTTAGTGATTCATGATTAATGAGACCGCCATGGCACGCCACCCCCCCAAATCAAATGTTGTTTTAATATACTTTCTAATATATGTTTATCTAAAGTCTGAAGTAAAAAGCCTACAATTAATAATTAAAACAATATGTAATCTATTTAAATACATTTAATAAAGCATTCGCTACAATATCAAAAGAAAAAAACATTCGAGGTTAGCGACCAACAAGCACCAACCAAATAAAGCATGATGTATAAATTTTCTCAGCGTACAACTTTTTTCGCGTTAAATGAAAAAAAAAAAAAACAAACACTTCACTTAAAATGTGATCAAAGATCTAAGTTAAGTAAAAACATGTTGCTCTTGAACGTGACACTTTAAGCAACTTTATTTATTCGTGAATACTTGTAAATACAATCAATGTACACATGTATGAACTTGCAAAGTATTTTTCATTTGAAATTTCGTCACAGGTACTAAGCTTGTATATAAATATTTTATAATGAGGCGCGTTTCGCCACTCGTTCTAATATCTACTTATTAAACTATTTCTTGTTAGAGCTCTTCTTAAGAGCTCTTTGAAGTTTTTATTTATTTTTTTTTTTTTCAATGACTCCAGTGTTATAGTGAGTTTATCTAATATTCTAATCCCCGTAAAGAATTTATTCTAATAGCCTGTTTCCACCGAATATTTAAAATGGGATTTACGGCTATTTTCAGATTTAGTTGATGTTTAACACATGATGAATGATGTGAGTTGCAGCTTAATCTCATTTGAAATCTCCAGCCATACCTAAAATAGAACAATAGTCGAGCCTTATCGTTATTTAACCTTCTCTGTTTCGGTATTCTCCATATAAATTGTATGAACACGAAACAGACAGAGATGGTTAAATAACGCTGACGCTCGAATAACGCTCCAATTTAGGTATAAGAGTAACATTAATTGAAAAAAAAAAAAAAAAACACTTGGAAGTGTGCCCTTTTGTTATGAAACATTTGGAAACACATATACCCTTTTGTTGTAAAATTTTGGAAGTAAAGCATTGTATAAAATATCGAATATATTACTATTATTATACCACAGGTTATACTCTTATTTCACCACAGTGAAGTTCGCTAAAAACGCAATCATCGCTCAGCGGCTCCTTATCACATTCTATATTTTGATCATCAATTACACTTTTATACCACGATACAGGCTTGATAAACAAGAGCTTATATAGCCTGAGGCATATAAAAAATAATAAAGGTTTCTTCAGAGGCTGTAGAAAATACGCCTTTTTGTATTAAACCATGGCACAAAAAATAAGGTGGAAATGTGTCGTTTTGAAAAAAACTGCGATTTTAATTATGAGTTTCCTTCGGAAATTAGCGATGAGCAAAATTAGTCTTGGTTTTGATCACTATGATCATCAAGACCATGAGTGCTTTTCAGTCTTGGTAGTTTATAGTTAATAGGTGTATCACACCCTTTCAAGCATAAAATCATATCTCAATTCGAAATTTGGCATCTTAAAAACCCAACTGCTTTGTTAAAATAAGGTTTGGAAATTTTTAATACTCAACAATCTATAGAAATTTTTTCAAGACCAAGATTGAGACCAAGACTTAATGCCCAAGACTCAATATCAATATCAAAATCAAGACTCAACATCCAAAATCAATACCAATACTGCTATGGTCTTGGTTTTGGTTTGCTTATCACTATTGAAAATATGCCTTCTTTGTAATGGATCCTTAACATGATAACGGCGAATGAAATTCTTATGATTTTTCAAGGTCGTAAGTGGAAATAGGCTCTTTTGAAAAATCACTTCTCAACTGTTTTCAAATCAGACCTGCAGGTTCATTAAACTGGGATAAGGACGTGCAACTTTTTTCCTCTTAATCAGTCAGACAGATAACGTGAATACGCTTGAATAATGGGAGAACAAAAATGTCCTTAATGTTCTTATTTTAGAAGCCTAAACATATGAGTATAAAAATGGATGTGTGAGCTATTCTGGTGGCCTAAAATCATTTTTAAAGTCGAATTGACAACACAGGGCCACAAAAAAAAAAAGTCCTGTAGTAGAAAGTTGAGGTACCATACGGTATGGTTTTCAATGTGCTAAAAACGAATCTGAGGTCAGAATTTAGCCATCATCTTCAGATTTTGAGATATCCCTGCTTAAAGTTGCAGAAAGCGCTGTTTTCAGGCTTATGGTGCAGTTCCAGGAAATGTGGTAGCTCCATTTTTTCAATGACATCGAATAGCCACAACCTTCCTTATAAAACTCTGCCTTCAAACTTTTCCGATTGAACTCTTACTGTCAGAGTTATCTTACTTTGAAGTAAAGGGTTAGCATTTTTATATGTTAAATGGATTTTACGCTACAAATATAATGTAGTGCTTTGTATGGGGGTTGAGATACGTTTACTTCAAACGGTGATATCTCGGGAAGTAAAAGTCCAATCGAAAAAATTAGAACGTATAGTTTTATAAGGAAGATTATGGCTATTCGATTCCATTGAAAAAATGGAACTACATCGTCTCCTGGAACTGCACCATAAGCCTGAAAACAGTGCTTCCTACAACTTTAAGCAAGGATATCTCAAAATCTGAGGGTGATGGCTAAATTCTGACCTCGGATTCATTTTTAGCACATTGAAAACCATACCGTATGGTACCTCAACTTTCTACTACAGGACTTTTTTTTTTTTGTGGCCCTGTGTAATTAAATGCCGAAATGAAAATGAAAATGAAATTGGATAGATTATATCTTTGGTCAGGTGGTAAAAGCTGGTATCGCATGTTTTTATAATTTTTCAGGAGAGCATGTAGTTGTTATGAAAAAATCAAAATATGTATCTGTGTTTTCAAGTTGTTTTTCTAAGGAACTTAATACAAGCCCTAGAGCAAATCTGGTTTTGCCTGCCTGTAGACCTCAACGAAAACAATACCCTGAACTACATAGCTCATTTTCACAACAAATTATCGATACCAGGTTTTGCCATCTGAGCACAGATATATTGTGCAAAACCACCAACGGAAGTCGGCCATTAGAATGAAATCCTCAAGGTTTTAGAAAAAGTAGTCGTCCGAAGGTATCGTATAAATGATCGTTGACATACGAATTGAAGGCAATAGTTTTGTGGGGCCTCCATGCTCCGAGCAGATTTAAAGAGCACAAGAATATACAGAAAATAGTCGAACAGAAAAAATTAAAATAACTTTTGAATTTTAATTGTGATAACTTAACGGAATTTAAACATAAATTGGTCAAACATATTATTTTTATCTAGAAACCGTCTACCTGATCACAATGATTACTAAGTATAATTAGATCTTCATTCGGTACCACTTCCGTTTTCTTGTATTAATTAAGTTCAGAGAAAATCTAAGTAAATATGAAATGTCTTTAAAAATGTCCATTCTTACTGAACTATAAACGCCGAAGGAAAGTGAAAGTATATGAAATTTTCTTATCAATGCCAATAAGAATAAATAGAAAAACTCGAAAAGCTATGATATTGCAAATTCATTATTACAAAGCATCGAAAACGGAAGGATGCAGTGGGCGTTGAGGTCATGTAAGTAGTTACTAATGTATGTCGTTAAGGTCAAAAAGTTATAACTTGAATTAATCATATTTATGAACATATTGTTGTCAATTATAAGATCACTTTTGTATCCGCACTATGGAACATATACCCGCAAAGCTGCGTATTTTCTTTTGTTGTTTGTTCAAAGTCAACCTTGCCTTGGAGTAGGAGACTGTTTCCGAAACACACCTCTAACCAAGATTTTATTTTTAAGTGTATGTATGTAAATATATTATATAATTTTCTAACTGAATTTCGATTATACGTTCAACTATTTTAAGATTCTATAGAACAGTAAGTAGATGAAGGGGTACAGTGAACATTTGTTCATAGACTCATATCTACATATGTAAATGCGTACGTACGTATGTATATTGCACGGGTAAGAACTCGTACCATTGAAAATCGATGTACGCAAAATTTGTCCAGTAGCGGTGGTGAATTCGGTAAACGTTTATACGATACAACGTAAGCATCAACATCATGATTACCAACAAGGAAAGGAGTCTGTCTCAGCAATCGAGTCACTACCATATTCATTACTCAAACACTGATCGGGTTGTACGCTGTTACGCTGTTGCTCCAAAACAGAGCACATACTCGTACAGCATCATCTGTTTCATTATCGTTTGTGAAAATGTAAATATTTTGGATTTTTTTTTATTTTGTATTTTGTATTTTTTTTGCTCAATTTTAGATATACACATGTATGTACCAAACAAGGGGAGAGGGGCAACAAATTTTTACCCGTATGCGCTATGATTCTGTGCAACGTTTGCAGCAAAAAAATAAAAAAATTGGCACATCAGTAGAATTCTGACTTTAAACGAGATCGGTTGGTGCTAAAATAACATTAACGATATATAGATTCGTACATATATAAATGTACAGTTTAATTTAAATATTTTTATAACCTACATGTTTCTTTCCATAATCTGAAACATTTGTGTTTATTTCTAAATTATTTTATTGTAAAGTATTATCTCGCGTAACGTGATCGGTGATCGGCGTATTTTTTATCTTTTTATCTTCACGATCGACATCATTATCATCAGCAACTAGCAGCAGCAGCAACATCAGTACAACACAATCTGCCTGTACATTTTCTGTGATATCTAATCATCTGCATACCATACTGAAAGTATTAAATTTAATACAATTTTTATTATATTTCGAGCGAATCGTTCGAATAAATTTTGTTTACACTTTTGTGAAGTGTTTATTTTATCATATCAGCAAAAGGAATTATCATATATACAAAATAAAAAATATATGACTTTAACAACGCGAAAATATTTTAATTTAAATATTTTAAATGTACGAAAATTTAAAGTGTAGTTAAAAAAGTGATAAAATAACAATTAGTGATACAATATAATAAATATAAATATAATCGTCTTCGGTTGTTTTCTTGTTCAACGTATTGATTAAATAAATTTATTTTTCCAAAAATACAAACATTTATAAAAAAAACATGAAGGAGGAAGATCTTGCTTTGGCGCGAGCAATGGTTGCAGATTCCGAGCAGGCATCACCAGGCGCTTCTCCAGCTCCACTGCGAAGAACTCGTGTTACCGAGTTAATTGATAAATCAAAACAATTTCGGTAAGTAAGAGTATTATGATTTCAAACGAATTCGGAAAAAAATTTTATTGTGGGTTGGGTCGATTCCTTCTAAAATCTCAACACAAAAACACCTTTTTTTAGTAAAATGCGACAGAATTTCATCCAGAAATATCTTTTTGTGTACGACCTTGACAAACTTCCCATGTGAGTGAAATAAAAAAGTAAAAAAATTTAAATAATTTATGTATACTACCAGTGAATTATTAAACAAATTTACGTTATGTGTACATAGGCCTATTGTTATTTTAATAAAGACGAATATAAAAAATGTCTATATTCTGCACTTGCTAGTTTACTTTAGTTACAAATTTTGAAAAAAAGATTTGAGCGGAAGTGCTCCAACAGAAAAAAGGTTGGAAGATCAATAAATATATGTAAATATTAACATGGAAGTACATACTCAGGTTCCGTTCCGTTTAAAAAATAGCTATTATTAGCTGTGTTTCTTTTGACGCGTTTATACAATTGTGGTAATTTTCAAATTACAAAGCCAAACTACTGCTATTTTATGAACTTTTTTTATGTTGCAATGGAAGAAGTATGTAAGTAGGTACAATTGAAGATTTTAAAATAAAAGCTAGCTATTTGATGAAGAAAATATTACATTTTGAATTTATGACTCGACGGGACATTCTGTTCTGACTTGCGCACACTGGTTCAAAATCCTTAAAAGCTGGCCAAAAGTCGAAAAACACAGTTTTTTTAAATTAACTTTTTATGAACCGTATTGTCTAACAGATATCCATAGACCTCAAAAATGTGTAAGAAAGATCCAGGTATTCCTACTATGCTCTTGGGATCTCTCCAAAAGTACACTTCTCAGACGAAAAATTCTGTGAATTAAAAGTTAAAATTTAATGTTCACTGTACAAATTGTGTGGTTACTGTAAAACTGAACCGATTTTAATGTTATAATGTGGAATCTCTTCGTAAAAGAAAATACTATCGAACCTTTATATTCAAAACTTGCAATAATTTATACTTTTGCGGTAATTGTGATTAACTTAAAATCAAATTATTTTACAAAATCAGTTTGCAATGGTTATGAAAAAAGGCCAGAACTAATTTATACCACGTCATACCACCTAGATTTTTTGGATTTAAGAAGATTGAAGCCTTTTTTAACAAATATAAAAAAATTGAGGTGCCCTTTTTTGTACCTTTTGTTTGACGCGATTTTTTCTGAAGCAACCAGAGGAAAATTTAACTCATATTGCTTGCCCAGTGTCAATATGTGATGTTTGCCCGAAATGACAAAATTTTTATATTATTATACAGCTTATACTCCATTTTAAAGGAATCTAAAACCCATTCTTATGTAGATCAATTTAACGTTGCACACAACTCTATCAAAGTTAAAGTTTTGAAATAAATTTTTAAATTAGATATAAAAATTGTGCAAGTGTTGTTTTTGCCATTTCGAATCCGCCATTTTGTTTTTTAAAAATCTAATATCAGATTCATAATCAGTGACCCCAAAAACCCACGAGTAAATTTTTTTGTTGGATTTGGATTAATATTTATGAAAATCGTCCGCCATTTTGAATCCGCCATTTTGTTTTTTACAAATCCAACATCAGATTTGTAATCAGCGACCCCAAAAACCCCCAAGTCAAAAATTTCATCTCGAAAATGTAATGATTTCGACTTTTGGCCAGCTTTTTAGGATTTTGAACCAGTGTGTTGCGCCACAAGAATGAAATCAGTGAAATGTTTGTAGTGTATAAGTAATCGAATTTGTGATGTTTTAATGATGTCTAGTGTAATGATAAGTTTTGAAGTAAAAAACCATGTCTCATAAGAAATAAAAATTTTATGGTTGATTATGAAATAAACTTGATATAAATATGCCAGAAAGTCATCTATTATAATTTTTTAAAACTTCTTTTAGAGATAAGTAAGTAATGGACATTTTACATTATGATATTGTTAAAATGGAAGTAACCGGATTAAATTTAAATTTTTTCTCATTTTCCGTTTCGGAATGGAATGATCCATGTATTTTGGAGAAAAGTTGAAATTTGCAAATATTTTTTTAATATTTTTTCAGTTTGTTATATTTTTAAGCATGCCTTGGAAAAGTAAGGTGAATATACTTTATATATAAATTTATTAATAAAATCCGTTGAATTCCAAATAAAACTAACTTTCATTGAAATTGATAGGAAATCGCGGATATTACGAATTTTTCATACATCTTACTTTAGGGGCCATCCACATATTACGTAACGCAATTTTGACCCTCCCTCCCCCTAGTAACGTAACAAATCTTAATTTGGTAATTTTAATTTGAATTTTCTGTCGCATAAAATTATAAAATCGACGTTACGTAACGTAGTTGATGACCCCTCCCCCCATGTAACACTTCGTAACAAATCGTCAGACTCCCCTCCCCCCTAGCGCGTTACGCAATATGTGAACGGTCCCTTATTCAAAATTATAATTTTTAGCTATTAAAAATGCTTGTTCGATGTCTTCCGTTTAAAAGACAAGTTGTAGGACTGGTTCTAAGAAAAAGATTGATCCTTGGAAATATTTTCCGTTCAACAGGATTAAAAACAATGAAAAAATTAAAAGTGGAATACAATTTGAGTCTAAAATATTTGAATCTCAATCTTATGGTGTACTCAGGAGGAAAGAAAAACGACCAGCACATTCCATTGCAAGATAGGAACTTTTTCAAAGGTATTCTTTATTAAAATAACAAAAATAAATCATAGTTTTACCAAGTTGCTCTGCAAGGTTCTAACTCCAAAGTCGACTTTAGATTACTACTAAATTGGTTAAAGTTTTTGGTCAGTTCCGGTCCTAAATATCTTCTATGTATACTGTCAACCAAATTAAATCTTTCCTTGGATGCAATAAGCCAACAGTAAGCGAAATTTAAGCAATCGAAAGTTTCCTTCTTAATTTTTCATAACATTAGAAAAAGCAGTTAGATGTCAAACCGATGTGATTTCAGCAGGACGGCGCCACCTGCTACACTCTTATTGGGACACCCTTTACAAGCACTGAAAAGTGTCGTTTAAACTGCAGCTAATAAGAAAAAACATTCAAAAAAAAAATTAAAAACAAAAAATGTAACTAATTTTTCATGCTCCAAAAGTACAAGGAAAATAAAAAACCAACACAGTACTCTTGTTTTGGACACAGTTTTAAGGCATTTTTTCAGATGCTTAATTTTGTAATGGAGCCAACAAACAAAAGTGTTAAATCTCATTGGATACCTTCTTCAAGCTCTATGATAATACTCACTTTTTATGAACTACTTGGCAGCCACCGATCTCTTGGGTAGCAGCTTTTTCTTCAGTTTTATAAATACTTTGAAATTTTCTCTTTTTCCAAACTTCGAGCTTTCTTTTCTTCTGTTGTTTCTTGAGGACTATATTGTTCCATACGTTCGCGGTTAAACTTTGCAACCTCTTCATTTACATTATCGCGAAATGTTTTAGCTTCTTTAGCCTGCTGAATTTCCTGCTGCTTCACGGCCATGAGTCATGATTCAATTACAATAATTTTATACAAATAAATATCATAATTGTATCATGTCCAAAAAGTAAATTTTTCGTTAGTTTTGTAACGAGTAGATCCAGGATTTCAACCAGCGCTACTTACGAATGGCAGCGCCCTCTGTCTTGAAGACTATTGTACAAAACGTCAAAATCGAAAAACAAAACAAAAACCAACTGACAGCTGTCATAAGCCTGATTTTGTTTTGTATTTCATTTTCATTTGAAGCAAAATCATTCGCAAAAAAACCTCACGGAAAATAAAAGAAGCTCAATAAATAAAACAGCAAAATTAAAAAATCAAACAAATAACAATAATAAAAAAGTAAAAGAAGCAATAAATCATTTAAAACAATATGTAAAGTGAACAAAGAACAACGACGCGAAGAAAAGCATTAAATTGAACAGTGGCTAGTTAGCAAAATTGGAACACACTCAAAAAAAATTCGCACAAGTACGCAGCACTAATCTTCACTGGACTTCATTTGCGTTTCTCTTTTTAATTATATTTTAAAATCGGTTATCAGTAATTGACAGAAAACAAGTGTATGTACCTCATTATCAGTGGTAATATTTTTTTGGAAAACAATTTTATCAGCTTTGTTGTGTTGGTGTTTAATTTCGTATCAACACATATTGGTCAGTCTTCAGTGTCAACACCACCATGCCCAAAACAACGGCTAATGGCTTTCACAGTTCTGCCGCTGTTGATTGCACACCATCATCAACAAATGCTGCGGCAGTGGTTGAAATTTCAGGCAAAGCATTGCTAACCACTAAACTGAGTACTGGCGGCAGTGCTTCATCGTTACCGGGACCAAGTGTACATTCTGGAGCTTCACCCGATGTAGAGGCGATGCGTGAATGGTGGTAAGTCATTTGAGTGAGATATAAGAGCCTCGTTTCTCTTAATGTAGAGTACAGAGTCTTGAACAGAAAATTAATTATGTACAATTTCAATTTTCATTAAAATAATGAAAGAACACATGCTCTACCAGCAGATTGAAGCATTAATTTTGAATTTTTATTATTTATTGCTTTTTATTTGACCAAAAGTTGCATCACATAAATATTTCTCTTAAACCAAAATATCTTTGTTTCGGATTAACAAAGTAAATTTAACTGCTCATTATAACAACTCTTTGTTGTTTGTACTAAATTTATTTATTTTTTTTGTGATCAATTGTTTTTCTGACAGGTATGTGGATATCATATGATATTTAAAAGCTGTGGTATACTATATAACTACATTAGGGTGGTTTAAATTTCTTGGAATCGGGCTCCCACAGCACCAAAATGTTCTAATTGAGCACTATGTAATTTTGGTCTATTTCTGAGAACATTTGATGCATCCAAAACCGATTTAAAAACCAAAAAGTAGTCCTCAAAATGGTAAAAAATTTGGTTTTAAAATTTAAACTTTTTTTTATACGGATTTTGAGTCGCTTGATTTGAATTTGCAATTAAATTCACTGTAAATTTTGTAGTTTTGAAGATATTGTCCATTCAAAGTGGAAAATAAAGATATGAAATGAAATGATCAATATATTCAATATTTATTTGAAAGAGTAAAAGCATTTCTATAGTAAAATTTTGCAATTTTGTGTTTTAAATGAAACTAACCAAGATTAATATCACAGGCCATTTATCCCAAAAATAGTTATTTAGGAGTTACATATTTGTAGTATTGAGGTGACGATAACAAACGTGACGATGAAAAAACCGTACTTATCTTCTCAGTAGTCAAAATTTACTTGATGGTCATAACGTATGAAGGACGAAGTGATAAAGCGAATGCCATCAATGTAAGAATTGATAAAGCTATGACATTTTGAATCCTGAAGTTCATTAGAAGATTATTGAGTTTCAAGTTCGGAATTGTTCAGCTTAAATTAATTTATACTAGAATCGCCCAATAGTCATAATTTAACCACAAATGTATTAAATAATTTTGGTACTTTTTGGACAGTTTTAGTACTTTTTTTGCTATTTGGTACAAAATAGAAAAGGTCATTTATCATCCCTGGTACAATGACAAATGTGAAACGAAAAAAAAAAAAACAAAAAACATGAAGTCAGTGTCAGTCAGCTTTTTGTCTCTCTCTTTGTGCCGTATCCTCTTTTCAGCACTCATGTGAAGTTGGCTCCGTGATTTTCGAAAACCGAAAATTTTTTACAGTTTTGGAACCGTTGGGAATAGTTCTGGAGTTCTTTCACAAAATTCGAAATAGCTCGGCGAAATTGGACCAAAAATCGGAGGTATACCGTTTTTTGCTCACCGCCATGTTTTTCACATAGATTAGTTCTGATAACATTTTTGAGACAACAAGAAAGAGGTTTGGAGTTCTTTATACTTTTTTTTTAAAAATTTTTTTTCTTTTTTTTGGTGATAAAATTTTTTTCACAAAAAAAAAGTTTTGATTACAGATCTGGATAGTGCTCGAAGAGTTGTAAAGAAAATTAAGAAGTGCAATATTTTGCAAAAATTTTACTTAATATTTTCTTAAAAACTTTTCGAGTGCAACCTTAAACTCCAATCAGAACACCTCTACGATAAAATTTTTATTTTCGAATACTTAGAAAAAAACCGAAAATTTTTTTGATTTTTCGATTAAAATGAAAAGTGTAAATATTTCGGAAAAATGTTACTAAGATTTTCTTTACAACTCTTTGAACCCTATCGAGAACTTCAATCAGCACTGCTCTACGAATTGTGCTTTTTGAATACTTAGTAACAAACCGAAAAATTTTTCTAATTTTTCGATTGAAATGAAAAGTACAAATATTTTGCGAACATTTTACTTAATATTTTCTTTTTCGAGCGCAACCTAAAACTCCAATCATAACTCCTCCTAGAACTCCAATAATAACTCCTCCTAGGACTCCAATCATAACTCCTCTACGATAAAATTTTAATTTTCGGATACTTAGAAAAAATCGAAAATTTTTTTGATTTTTCGATTAAAATGAAAAGTATAAAGGCAATTCTCAGGAACCTTTAACCTATATATGTCAAAAGTGTAAGTTGTAATTACTCAAAATAGTAATGATTTTTGTTCAAATATTAACAAGTATGTGGATAAAATTTTTTTTGTAGAAATATATGGAATTCGCGCCAATTTTGAGCTCGACGTGCTACCATGTACAGAGGTTACATTTGAATGTCAAATGTACATAGTAGCACGTCGAGCTCAAAATTGGCTCGAATTCCATATATTTCTACAAAAAAATTGTATCCACATACTTGTTAATGTTTAAACAATATGAGCGCGGGCCAATATTCACAAAAAATCATTACTATTTTGAGTAATTACAACTTACACTTTTGACACATATAGGTTAAAGGTTCCTGAGAATTGCCCATAAATATTTCGGATAAATATTACTGGGATTTTCTTTACAACTCTTCGAGCACTATCCAGATCTGTAATCAAAACTTTTTTTTGTTAAAAACTTATTTAAGGGGACATTCGCCTTTGTAATTGAAAAAAAAAAACACTTTTTGGACATTGTTAAATGAGGAGTGATTTTTCAAAAGGGCGTAAAACCACTTCCAACCTCGAACAAACCTAAAAATGCCATCGCCATTACCATGCTAAAATGCATCCTCTAGTCCAAAATTCATCACAAAAAATGCATTTTTCAAAGATAAAATTGTAATCAAAAGTAGCATTTCAGAACAAAAGGGCTTATTTCATTATAATTTCATAGATATTTTTAGAGTTTGATACAAAAAGACGTATTTTGAATAGTGGCCAAAAAAACTTAATATTTTTTATATACCCCAGGCTATATAGGTGCTTACATACCATGCCTATAGACATCCAAATGGTGAAATAAGAGTGATTTTGAAACAAAAGGGCTTATTTCCAAACGTTTCAGAACAAAAGGGCTTATTTCCAAATGTTTTTTACTTTTTTCAATTACTGCAAATAGGTTACAACAAAAATGTTAAGGGGATTAGAATCTTTGATCAACTCACTATAATACAGGAGACAAAAAAAAAAAAATATGTTATTGAAAACCGCCCATAAAAGTTTTTTCTCATTACTGAAAATTTGTTTAACATGGTTTTACGCCCTTTTGAAAAATAACTCCTCAAATATTGTCTAAAACATAAGAAAAATTTTTGTTTTTATTTTTAGTTTCCCTTGGCTGCTGTAGAGGGCGTCATCCAAAAGTTACTTTTCAAACTGGTAGGACATTTTTCTCCGAATCTACTCGACCGATTTTAAAAAAACCAAAGAGCATTCGATTACTCATAAAAAATATTAAACAATAAGCCTCTGAAAGTTTTAAAAAATCACCCCCCTTTTTTACGGGGTTGACTTACCCTCAAAAAATGCAATTTTTTCGCATTTTTCATAAATATTCATACAAAAACTTCAAAATATAAAAAAGTATGAATTTTAGAGGCTTATTGTATAGTTTTGAGTCTCAAGAATAAAATCCATTTTGAATTTTTCAAAAATCTGTTACAGGAGGTCTACAACATGTCCTACCGTTTAAAAAGTAACTTTTGGATGACGCCCTCTACAGCAGCCAAGGGAAACTAAAAATAAAAAAAAGGGAAACTAAAAATAAAAAAAAAAAAAATTTTTTCATATTTTTTAGACAATATTTAACAATGCCCAAAAGAAATTTTGCCAATAAATATAATAGTTTTTTCATAATACAATTTTTAAAAAGTGTTTTTTTTTTTCAATTACAAAGGCGAAAAAATTCAAAAAAAAAAGTATAAAGAACTTCAAAACTCTTTCTTGTGAGCTCACAAATGTTATCAGAATTCCTCTACGAGAAAAACATGGCGCTGAGCAAAAAACGGTACACCTCCAATTTTTGCTCAAATTTCTATTTCGAATTTTGTGAAAGAACTCCAGACTATTCCCAACGGACCCAAAACTCTAAAAAAATTTTTGGTTTTCGAAAATCACGGAGCCAGCTTCACACGAGTCTTTTCAGCTATGTGTGACCGCGTATTTTGTCGTTGTTAATATTGACAAGTTGCATTTAATTTTATCTGGCTTAATGGCAAAATATTAATTTTAACTTTGTGCACATTTACACACAAATACCTTTTTAATGGTATATAATTCAAAGTCGTGCTCCATTTCTAATATAGTAAAAAATATAGGACAAATTTTTGTCTTGCGCATTAATATATAGATAATGTAGCGATAAAAATTTAAAGTTAATCTTAAGATAAATATGTAGATAGACTTAATTTCATATACTACGTATGGTGTGTCAACAACAATACATAAAATCATACCCTCACAAAAGAGTCCTAATAAGTAAAAACAGTCATATCTCGCTCAAACTTTATCCTTTACAATGATGCCAAAAAAGCATCTATAAAAATCAGCGTTGATTTTCAGCATAGTTTTCTTTTTATGATTTTTCGCTGTATAGCATTTATTAAATGAACCCTTGTTTATTTATCATTTATTTATTAAGTTGTTAATTTTTTTTATTTATTTTAAAAGTAATTTGCATTCCTGTCAATACTCATTTCAATTGCATCTTAAATCAATATTAACAACAGTTTATCAATCACAATACAAAATGCTACAATGTTCTAACCTACACACACTCGTCAAATTGCTAAGCTGTCAGTTTAATTATATTCTAAAGCCATTTAGCGCTTTAAAAAGTCATAAGCTAAGAGTCCCTCATTTTGTGGATTAAAAGTACATATAGAAACTTGTAATAGTATTTATTTAATTGCAAGTGTTGTTCCTACTTTCATATTTAGAATTTTAATACGAAATCAAAGTCTATTGCCGCTCAATCAATGCTTCTTTAAATGAAAGCACTGCTTTTTTTTTTTCATAAACACTAGACAGTGACAGGCTCCGTATACTAACAATATAAATAACTCTTCGAAATTTAATTTAATTTTGAAATCTCAACAAATACCAGCTTTAATTTCTCTCAATCAAGTTTTATTATATTTAATTGAATTTAGTTTTAAATTACTATTTTATTTTTCTATATACATATTTATGTATATTTAATATCACGTTTCTTAATTGATTTGATCATCAGCGATCTGTTTGGTGTTAGAAGCACGTTTCTGACTGCAATAGTAATATGACGTTAGTAAACTGGCGACAAAATTTAATATCTATTTCCATGATGATTCAACGATTAAAAAGAAAAATGCTTGAAAATATTCCAACCAGCATTTTTAATTATAAAAGACTCTCCTTCGATCAGAGACACTATATAAATACGCAAAACAAAAATTTTTTTACTAAGTAGGTTAGAAATGAAGCAAGATGTTGAATTATACACTGTTAGAAAGGTAAGTATGTATTTGATTGTAAATGTGCATAAAGCTAAAATTATTTCAATATTTTGCCATCAAGCCAGTTAAAATTAAATGCAAATTTTTCAGTATTAACAACGACGAAATACGCGGTCACACAGAGCTGATAAGAAGATACAGCACAAAAAGAAAAACAAAAAGCTGACTGACACTGACTTCATGTTTTTGGTTTTTTTTTTTTTCGATTCACATTTGTCATTGTACCAGGGATGATAAATGAGCTTTTGTATTTTGTACCAAATAGCAAAAAAGTATTAAAACTGTCCAAAAAGTTCCAAAATTATTTAATACATTTGAGGTCATATTTCGACCATTGGGCGATTCTAGTCAAATTAAATTTTTTGCGTTTTCCTTATACTCTTTGTAAAAGTTTGGGGCAAATCGACTCAAATTGATTATATTGATCGTTTTTCAAATCAAATTTTACATTTTCCAAATCAAACGAAACGCTTTCAAAATCAATATAAACCTTTTTCAAATGTTTGGCCAACTCCCTCCACATTTTAGAAGGTGCTTGGTAAGTTTAATTTGATTTGATAAAAGGTTTTGATTAGAAAAATATTTAAAAGGTTTGATTTATAGTGGAAAACCTGTAATTATTATGACCATATCCAAAAAATTTTCTGGCGATATTTCCTTCGGCGTTATTATCTTTTTGTAAACCACACAACTTTTGGAAATAAAGCCATAATTTTTGGAAAAACTTGCCAGAAAAGTTTTTGGCTTTAATTTCGAAAACAAAATGTAAATAACGCCAGAATTTTGTATAGAGAGACCTTTTTGCTAGAAAGGAAAGTCAAAAAAAAAACAAAATTAAATTATAATTTACAATGAAATCAGGACAGTCAGGGGCGGATTAAGGTGTTTTGCCGCCCTAGGCAGTTGCGATTTTGCCGCCTCAGACAGCAGCCTTATTTCTGTTATTGATTTATGAATTGACCTTGAAAATGCATGAACTTGTACATTTGGAAAATATGTACAATTCAAAAAGGTGAAAGTAATTAATTAGAAGAAATGAATTCAAATGTTTTCAATGTTTATTTACAGTTGCTTGAACATGTTTTTGTAGCTCGCGTCAAATGTTCTTAAGTCGCGCTTTACGAACCGCGAAGTCATTTATTATTTCATCGCACTCTATGTGACGCAAAACTTCTGCTTCTATAGTCAACAAGGCCAAAGAATTAAAGCGATTTTGTCCAATAGTTGATCTAAAATAATTTTTAACTCGTTTCAAACAAGAAAACGATCTCTAACCGCTGCAGTTTGTGACAGCTAAGGACAGAAAAATTCTGAAAGCAATGTCGACATTTGGAAAAACTACGTCAAGATCTTTACCTCTGAAAAAATTGAAAGTTTCAATGGGTGTGACTGTTTTCGAATCCAGATCACATGCAAGATATGCTTTGAAATGAATCAATTCATCATCCAATGAAGTCTCCAAATCTTCACTAAATGCTTCTTGTAAAATTTTGGTTTTTCCCGGATGTCAGCATTATTTAAGTTTCTCAAATCAATCAAAACAGCAAATTTTTCGTAAACTTCTTAAACTTCACAGTATTTATTTTCGTAAAAATACTTATAAATACGCTATATTTCATCATACGGAAAGAAAAAAAAGAATATTCAACAATATGTTGGACTTGAAAACTTTTGGGTAAAAAGTTTTATAGTCTCGCACTCAAAAATGGCATTTTGTCTAGTATAAACGGTCGAAATTTGCCGCCCCTAAAAATTTGCCGCCCTAGGCAGCTGCCTATGTTGCCTATAAGGTAAATCCGCCCCTGAGGACAGTATCAAATGCTAGAGGGTAAGGACTGTCTTAAAAACAAAGGGCTAAAGCCGGTAATTGTAATAATAAATTGAATGAACGGAGGTTATGAATTCTGGGGCCTTACTCTGTAATGCGATGCGATAGGAAATGCGTTGCGAAAGCTAGATTCGATGCGAAAAATAATTGCCACTCTGTAAATCTTTCGCATTGAGAGTAGCGTTGGCAACTATGTCTCACTGAAAACGCTACTCCCAATGCGAAAGATTTACAGAGTGGCAATTATTTTTCGCATTGAATCTAGCTTTCGCAACGCATTTCCTATCGCATCGCATTACAGAGTAAGTCCCCAGGACTGTGTAAAGTACGGTTAGTCTATTCTTTAATGCTTTAAATTATTTTCGCTTTGTTTTCATTATCTAAGTTGTCTGATTGTTTCGCATGTGTGCTTTTTTCCAGAGATACCTTATTAATTCATACATAGCTTTGTATCTCCTACATTTTGTAATGAAATGTAATGACAATTTTCCCATCATCAATAAATAAACTACAAAACGTGTCGCGCCTAAATGAATTATCAATAAAGACAACAACACGAGCATTAATTTAGATATTAAATATTTTATTATTATTCTCAAATAACCATCGACACTTGATTAAATCAAACACAACACAA
Organism: Calliopum simillimum; assembly: GCA_951812925.1. Taxonomy (NCBI): domain Eukaryota; kingdom Metazoa; phylum Arthropoda; class Insecta; order Diptera; family Lauxaniidae; genus Calliopum; species Calliopum simillimum. The sequence continues at coordinate 35,390,239 of OX638370.1, forward strand.
TCTCTCAGCTTAGCATACTTGCGTATGAGTCTCTCTCGCTTTTGGCTCATTTGCAACTCTTAGCTTGAACAGCTGTTTTGCGGCTCGTGATGTCCACTCCTATCTACCTCGCGACGACTCTTCCCCAATTCTCCATTTTTTGGTTTTTGAATGCGAGCGAATAAATTCGCTCTTTAATAGCGGCGGCATGTGTGGGTCGAAGCAACCGTAGTCCCAGCAACAAATCGACTTGACTAAAGCCACAACTTTTGTTTTTAATCAAAATCAGTTGGAATCGGTCATTTGAACGGGTGACAGAACTTTGTCTTGCGGTGCGCGCGGTGCCTCTCTGTTGTTGTTATTTTCATAGTTGTTGCTGTTTTTTTTTTGCCAATCACTTTCGAACGTTGTGGTAAATTCGTTAACTAAATACACTACCATTTACGATACGATACATATATTTACTTGCCAAAGATTGCAAAATTTTTGATCAGTTTGTTGTGTTATTGTTGTTGTTGTTATTTTTGTTATACAAGTTGAATAAAACAAAAGTAAAAAAACGCACGCGATCATTTAAATTGGAGATAAATTTAAAACAAATCGTTTGAAAAAATCAAAAAAGCAGTGCAAAAAGTATATGCACCCATTACAAAAGTTGATAATAATCATTCCCGTGCTAATAAATGTGTGATATCTGATTTAACATTTTTATATTTACAATTTGTATTAAAAGCTACGTTCAATATAAGCAAAGGTATTTAGCAAATGTCTGACAGCACTTAGTGCCAAACTAATGGTGAAGTAATGTGCTTACACGACAAATTGAAAAAATCACTTTCTAGATGGTTCGTCTGGCTGAAGTTTTTGGCATAGATAATTTCATTTTTTTTTTTGATTCCTTAAACAATGAAAATAGTAGTACAAAAAATGTAATTAGTAAATATAATAGTAGATATCTTCATGATTCCTTAAACAAAAATAAAAAATAGTAGTAGAAAATTGTACTATAAAATAGTAGCAGCGAATAGAAGTAAATAGGTTAGTAGATTTTTTCATAAATTTTTGAACTTAGAAATTAGTAGTAGAGAATTAGTAGCATGAAATAGTAGTAGGAAAAGTGTATGTATGTATGTATGCATTCTCCTTTAATCGCAGTAGGAAAAGTAGTAAATAGAAAATAATTTGTTATGAAACCTCGAATTTAAAATGGCAATACAAAATCATTTTGCAGTGAAACATGGTTAAGCGGTGCCTGGAAAAATGAGATACCTCTATTAGTGATACTCACTTCAAGGTCCCAACACTTTTGCATGAAAATACCTCTATATCTGTGATATGATTTTTGAAGTTTTTGGGGTGCATTTTCATCTCTATAACGTGAGGTTTTCCCTCTATAACTGGGACCGTTTAGAAATAATATTTATATCTGTACACAGAGCAAAGAAAAAACCACGTTCGTGAGTGTTTTAACTACGTTTCGTTGCTGATTTGGATTTAACAACGCTCCGAGCTCATATTTGTATGGTGCGTTGCAAAATCACTCACAAACGTGGTTGAAACTTATTCAACAACGCTGGTTGTCAAGCGTTGTTAAATCCGAATCAGCAACTAAACGTAGTCAAAGCACTTATGGAGCTTTGTTAAACTCAAATCAGCAAAGAAACGTGGATAAAACACTCAAGAAAAGTAGTTAAATCTAAATCAACTCATTTTAAAACAAATAGACTTTCAGTCAACTTCACAATAATGATGCCCTTCGCTGAGTTGCTAACGTCCGCATCTATCACACGACAGGTTCAAATCTCCCCAATATCAAAACAGAAAAAATTTTATTTAAAGCATAAAATTGAAAATAAAAAAAGAAAATAATGTCAGTTTTCATAGCCGTTGACAGGAAAAAATTAAAAATTAATTAAAAAAACATTTTTTTTTTCTTTTGCATTTTATTTAGCAACGAGCGTTGTTAAATCACTCACAAACGTAGTTGAAACCATTAACTAGCTACCAACAAATCATGTGTCAAGTGGTTTTGTGACCTATTTAACAACGCGCGTTGTTAAAACTGCCACAAACGAGCCATGTTCAAAATTTGGGTCGCCACTTGGTTAAAATAACAAAGTTTCTGCCACTTTTGACAATGTTGTTTTCTCTGTTTAGAATTTGTTATTTTGAATTTGTATATGCACGTTTTATCTATCTAGGTAGGCTGTGAAATGGTTTTTTTAATAAAATTTCATGTAAGCATTGTCTTAAGTAGGCTGTGAATAGCCATTTACAAACTTATTTGAGTTTCTTTCAAACTATGTGAATGGGGAACTCTTCAATTGAGACAAAAATTTTAATCTATTGGAGATCCCAGTTATCCAGGTTTCACTGTACATAGCAAAAACTGTCTTTTTAATTTTGATCGCGGTCATACGAAGAATAACAATAGGTAACAATGATTTTGTTGCAGGGCAGCTGAAGGAACTTTATACGTAGAATTTGAATCCGAGGTCAGAATTAGCTCTAGATTTTGAGATATTTGAGGTTAAAAATCTTTTTAATTTTTTTCATTTATCATGTAGTACTACTCTTTTCCTTTAAAATGAGCTCTGGAAAAGTGTTATACAATGTTTCTTTAAAAAGTTATAGATCATCTTAAATCAGCCATAACTTGTGAAAGAAGAATCGTACTGCATCTTTCAAGAGGTTATTTTGAAGAAAAAGAGCTGCACTACGTGATAAATAGACATGTTCGTGTTTTTAACCTTAAATATGTGTATTTGTCAAACTGATATTAGCTCTCATATTATCACCCCGTACTCATATATAATTAAACCACTGCTTCACATGTCCTTTTTTTCCTGATTCCAGGAAAGTAGCTATTGTTACGCCTATTTCTAAAAAAGCTAATGCTTTGTGTGCGGTGATTACAGGCTTATAAATTTTATAACGCTGCTTCGTCTCTTGGACTTTTCTAAGGCCTTTGATTCTGTGAAACATACTCTTCTTTGTCAAAAACTTTCATTTTAATTTTAATGACAGTGCAGTGAATTTAATATGGAACTATATGAATTATAGAATGCAGCAATTCAAAGTCAACTGTAATTCATCCTCTCTTAAGTCAGTAGTGCATGTGTTCCATAAGGATCGATTTTTGGTTCTCTATTGTTTACCATTTATATAAATGTCATATTTTCTGTATGCAGATATTCAATCCATGCATAGTTACGCTGATGACATCAAACTTTACCTTTCTCGCCCTATTGGACTAGTTGAAGATTTATGCTACAAACTTAACTTTTGTCTTTGTTATGTAAGAGGGAGGTGTTGCCTATTGCGAGGAGTGATCTAAGTCTTCCTCCCTTTTTATTGGTGTCTCTCAGTTAGATTTTGTTCATAAGTTTAAAGGTCTTGAATATATGCTTATTTCCAATCTGACCTGTACTGATCATGTTAATAGCATAATAGGTAAAATTTACCCTAGGTACTCTACGTTTGTTAAGGATGAAAATCTTTAAACGCCTAAGCTTCACTCACTGCCAAATTCTCAGCTAGCTTTGCCGTATAGTTTCGGATTGATAATGCTTCAGACACACACACAATCATTGATAACTCATACATACTTTTCACCCCCTTTAGGGATGATTTCAGGTACAGAATATGTCCATTCTAGGGTCACAAGCTGTCTCCATACCAAATTTCAACTAAATCGATTCAGCGGTTAAGGCGTGGAAAAGTGACAGACAAACAGAGTTACTTACGCATTTATAAGTACGGTAATAGGTACGGATGCAAAGTAAAATGCGTCAAACTAAAGTTGAACGTATAGGTATGATTCCTTTGGCATTTTTTCTTAGAATTGAATAAACTTTCACATAGGGGGGTAGCCGAAGTCGGTAAAACTTTTTCCACAAAATTTGGCACACTCTCGTACACATGTATTCACTTGGAAATTATTTTAAAATTCAGTACAAAATTGTAAGATTTAAGAGATTTTATTTTCTCACGCATTGTTTTAGACTTGGCGCGTGTATGGTTATATATTTCCACCAAATTTTATTTACCAAACATCATTGAAACCCTAATTTATTGCAATTAAAAAATTATTTAACATATGTGTCGCATCAAATTAACACTTTCTCTTTTTTGTATATTTTTGATGAGTGTTAATTTGTACAAATATTGCTACAAAAAAGGTTGACATAATTAAGTGCACTGCGAATCGCTTGAGATATACTCGTATTTTGTAGTAACATATGTTCAGATAGCAACAACAAGATTTAAAAGCGATACTTCCATCTATATTGTTTACAAACGCACCGCACAAATATTTTGGTTCACATAGTGCACCTGGGTTTTTTTTTTGATGTTTCTGTTATTTTTCTCATTTTCTCATTTTCTCGTGTGGCATACTCTCTTATGAGCCAGCGAGAGTGCTTAACACGTTTTACCACATGTATTCTGTACAAAAAAATTTCGTCTCCTTGAAATTTCGAAAGAAAAGCGAAACAAACGCTTAAATGGTAAACTTGTCTTCAGTTTTTAGATGTAGCTTTACTTAATTTTCTAATTCGAAGATACAGAAGAACAGATTCCTTTTAAATTAATGCAGATTGAAAGTATGTTCGCTTAAATTTGAACTTGTTAATAGTATTTTCGCTTTTAGGTCTCAAAATAGAGTCTGCCAGGTAGTTTGTCGTCTATAATAAATATTAATAGCTTGGACACGAGCCGTAACTCATGTTTGCAGAATTGCGAGCTAAAGAAAAGTGATAGATAATAAAAGTGTTCATATGTGAACATTTTAGCAACCATTATTGTGAGGCCTAAATAAAAGGTGTTCATATGTGACCGTCCAGAAAAAAAGCGACCTTATCTTCACAAAATCAAAAAACGGTTTTTTGCATTTTCTAAAAATATCATACATACTATTTTGTATAAAATAACACCTCGATCAATGGAAAAATCCAAAAATTAACTGAGTTGTGGCATTTTGAAATCGTAAAATTAAGAACTCAAGTTTATAAATATCGAAGTTCAAGGTTTGTCAATTATCAATTTTTACAGGATAGAGGTTAGGTAAAACTGCAATATACAGTGCAACAAATTGATGGTAATATAATCTGAATGATATCTCGATTAGGTTTTTTTTGACCAACTTAGGGTCGCTGATTCTGAATCTGGAAACCGTTGTTTCCTATCAGGTTTGAGATCGGCACATGTGGGATGTCTTACCCCTTTTTTTTTGGAGTGAATTTGATATGCCCAAAAGTCTGTTAAAATCAATTCCTACATTCTGATGCTTGAGAAAAAGTTTCGTACAATGAACCAAGAAAAGCGTCAACCATATAGGGTGTACCGATTTTAAGATACATGGTTTCAAATTTAAAAATTTTCTTGTCTTTTAGTTTTGCATTCCGAACCCCTTATCTAAAATCGGTACACCCATTATGGTTGACATCATCAGTGACTAACTATTTTTCTCGAAAAGACCATGATAGTTTCCTCTACCATTTATGCTATGGCCAAATTCTCAAAAAGGGGCTTACAAAGTAACCCAAAAAGGCAATAACGGGGAGTCAGGGGATATTGTTACTCGTAGAAAAAATATTTCTTGGTTCACATGCGAAACTTTTTCGATCATCAAGAATGATTTTCACAGACTTTTGTGCATATTAAATTCACTCCAAAAAAAGGGTAAGACACTTCATTTGCGGCGATTTCAGACCTGAAAGGAAAAACCGTTGCCAAATTCGGAATCAGCGACCAGATCTCAGATTTTTGTCGTGATGCACAGTGATATTAACAAATAAGGGTTTATGTTATATCACTGGTTTAGAAGGTGTTAAGCGATTTGCTACATTTTCCCTTTCATTTTGCTTTATTTTATTTAAGCTTTTGAGCTGTTTTGCTAAATATGCTCACGCTCTTTTCATATAATAGTAACGTTATTATCTCTTTTAATTGAATCTGACTCTCTCTCTCTCTGCTGAGAGTACCAGTGCAATTTAAGTTATTGGAGCCGGTATTTAGTGTCAAAGTGCCAGCCTGAAGTTTTTTTTTTTTTTTTGTCCCACAATCGCATAGCATAGGACCTCCCCGATTTGCATATTTCCTGTTCAAGCGATCGATTACACGTTGCCTTTGGGAGGGAATTGTAATTTAAGTCATCTAGAAAATTCGAAAATGTCATAGAGGAAAACCAAAGCCATCGCAAAGAATCGCATGGAGTTGTCATATTTTGGCCCTAAGCTGAAAGAGTTCCAGGATTATGAAAAATAATGTATTTTTAGTAGTTATACTTTTAAAATTGAAATCTAACACTTAATTTTTATAGTGGTACAAATTTAAAATTTGTGCTGGTATATGAATATTTCAAGTACCTATGCACTCCAATAATCTTTTGATTACATATAAACTCTAAAACAATTAGTCATCATCATTGTTGTGGCCATTGTTCTCTTTCACAACATCCCTGACTTTTAAGTGGTTTGACCTTAATATTAAATAATAAACAATATTTTCAATTTCCGCAAACGAACAATCGCTTTTTTTTTCTTTCTTTGTTACTAAAAGTAGTTTTATTATTGCAACTATGATGAAATACGTACTTACATACAAAATGTCTATAGACAAGTGTTTATTTTCACATTGGCATTTTGATGGAATTATTTATTGTCTTACTTTTTTATGAGTGCGTCAACACGCCATCAACCACTTTAACTCTTTCCGTATTGTGAATTTTCGCGTCTCAGTGGTACGCTTTTTGTTTTTCAGTTTTATGAAAATTTTAGTCTGATAAAGGCTTCTTACCTTTTCGCCTTTAACAGCTTCACTATTCCTACACTCATTTCAGCTCGAATCCCTTATGAATAAAAGGTTAAATATCCTCGTGCAGACTAAATCATCCATTTGTCGATTAAGTAACCTTTCAACTTTCTGTACCTACTTGAACAGAAAATAGGACAATTACAGAATACTCAACTGTTTAGCACCTTGTATGTACCATTCAATTTAAAATCACCAACCTCCTCAAAAAACATCCTCTCTAACTCAATTAATGTGTCTTCGGGTTGTTGCCATCGACAATTGTTCCGAAATCAGGCGTCCGACATGGCTCACCAATTCTTTTTCTTATCGTTCTTGTTGACATCTTTTATAAAGCTCTTAATAAGATGGTAAAAGTAAACCACAAGAGCTTGTTTTATAATTCCTAAAGGCTAAAGGCTTTAATGCATTCAAAAATAAAAGTATGAAGCTGAGCCCATCCAGACTTCTTAGGCACGCAATTTTTCTACGTTACCCAGAGAATCATATAAAAATTACAATTGGTGATTGATCAATCAACCAAAAGTATCAATAAAGACTCACAAGTGATTCCTCTACGCTACTCAAAATAATCACTTTAGATGCCATCAAGCAATGAAAGCATCAATCAAGAATGCCCTACGAGAATCATAGAAGAATCGCTATCGTTGGGTTTAAATAACCAAAAGTATTAAAGAAGAATAAAATTGTGTCTTTACGCTACCCAAAAGAATCACTGTAGGTGTCATCAAGCATGAAAACAACCAAAAAATTTAATACAGATACTCAAATGATTCCTTTATTCTCTTATGGACGAATAGCATTATCGCAACCAAAAATTTAAAAAAATATCGAAGAATGCCGCTACGCTACCCAAAAGAATCAGTAAAAACTCAAACGATTCCTCTACTCTACCAAAGGATACTATCAAAGAGCATCGCTACTGATGTTGTTAAGTAACTCAAAAATATAAAAAAAGAATCAAATTATGCCTGATACCCAAAAGAATCTGTAGATGTCATCAAGCAATCGAAAAGTACTAAAAGAGTCAATAAAGAATCACAAATGATTCCTTAATGCTCTGAGAGAAACATTGAAGAATCGCAACCAAAAATAACAAAAACAGAATCAAATAATGCCTCTACGCTACCCAAAAGCATCACAGTAGATGTCAGCAAGCAATGCAAGGTACCAGAAGAGTCAATAAAGATTCACAAATGATTCCTTTATGCTCTGAGAGAAATATAGAAGAATCGCAATCACGGTGCTCTTGAACAGTCGATAGGTTTTTTGAATATGTGGAGAAATTTCATTTGTATTAGCTTAGTGGTCTGAAAAATGCAAGCCCTGAAACCGTAGGTGATCATCCTCGCGAAATATCGCAAAAATACATATCCCATATAATATAAAAAAAATTCAGAAAAAAAAACGCAACAAACAAATATAAAAATAGTTATATTTAATGTATTTTGCAATGCTTAATCTGAATCCGGCCTTGAAATTGCTATATCTCATACGGTTTTTGAGATATCTTAGCATAAACAAGGAAAAAAGACCGTTTTTGCTAAATTTTGAAGCTGTATAACTATAGTATAGAACATTTATACGAAGAATTCAATACATTATTTGAAAGATCGAATCTTTTTCTTCAAAACCGCATTTAAATTACGTCAATAGCTTAATTTTTCTCCAAAATATCGTAGACTGAAATAAGGACAAAACACGTTTTTTGCACTTTTTTAACTTTTTAGGTTAGGACATCTCCGAGAAAAATAAAGATATCGACATTATTTGAATTAGGTTTAGAATATTGATTAGAGCTTTCCATTTCTGCATCAGAATTTACGGATATACGTCCAGTTGTATAGCGCCAAAACACAGCAATAAAACATAGCATCGGCTTTTTTTCCTTGTTTAGGCATAGATATCTCAAAAACCGTATGAGATACAGCCATTCTAAGGCCGGATTCGGATTCAGCATTGCAAAATACATTAAAAATAGCTATTTTAATATATGTTTGTTGCGTTTTTTTTCTGAATTTTTTTTATTTTATATGTATTTTTGCGATATTTCGCGGGGATGATCAGCTACGATTTCGGGGTTTGCATTTTTCAGACCACTAAACTAATACAAATGAAACCCCATTCACAGATTTTCTCCACATATTCAAAAAACCTATCGACTGTTCAAGAGCACCGTGTCTACTCTAACCAAAAGAATAAATGAAAACTCATACGATTCCGCTACGCTACCAGAGAATCTTTTTTGACACTATCAAGCATCAACAGAGAATCACAAACGATTTTTATACGCTTTCAAGGGAATTACAAAAAAATTACCATCCAACAATTCAATAAAGAATTTCAAATGATTCAAGTACATTACCAAGGAAACCTACGAAAATCATCAATAAAGAATCACAAACGACTTCTTTACGCTTACACAGAAGAGCTACTATTAATGCCTTCAAGCAACCAAAAGTATGAATATAGGCCTGTTCCGCAATCCGTGTGGTTTCAATTAATTTTCATTTCGGAAGCTTTTTGATGAAAATGGTGAGTCACACGATAAAAAGTATTAGAATCTTTTATGTGGAGAATTACAGATTCTATAAATAATATTGATTTTTATTTACGAATAGGTAACCGTTTAGGAAATATTTGATAAATTTTAATTTTTCGACTTTTCATGGTTTTTTAAGAATATTTCTCGAACGGTTACTTTTTCGTTAATGCAACTCAATATTATCTGTAGAACCTGCAATTCTCCAAAAAAGAGATTCTGATACTTTTTATCGTTCGACTCACCGTTTTCATCAAAAAGCCTCCTAAATGAAAAAATATCAAACGATTCCTGTCATAACTGTTATACCCGGCTACCGGGTAGGTAATGTTTTTTTTGCTTTCAACATGCATGGATCAGATTTATTTTTTGTTCCGTATAAATTTAAAATTTGAATAATTTAAATAATGCGACAACAAATAATAGTTGTGACGAAGAATTCAAAAAAACAAACAAATAAAATAACCAGCTTAAAGAGATGGCTGGATGGATGCATTGCTTTCTATAGACAATATCGTCGTAGTAACCTTGATCTCTTTATAATCGAATAACAAAGTTAAAATTTTTTTTTTTTTTTCTTTAATTGTCATTGTCAACATTCTTTAATAACACAAATAATCCGGTTGTTGTTGCTGTTAAAAAAATTTGTTAATGGCGCTATAGCGTAAAATTTAAATATAACACTCGTCGTATTTATCAAAACATAGACCAATAATATCGAATAAAAGCAAACAAAATAAAAAAATGATTTGATTAATGGTCAAAACACATAATGGCACAAAGTAACCGGTTTTTTTATGAAATCTATTTTGCGTAATGTTAATAGTCATCACGCTTAACAGTATATTTTTTTGTCTGCAAAATAAAAATAGTTCCGGTTAAAGAATATTGACATCGAAACATTTAACTCAACTTAAGTAAGGTCTCTCGTACATAAAAATAAATCTGCAAAAATCGTAGGTAAATGAAAAACAAAAAATTTTTGAACGCCGTCCAGATGTAGATGAATAGTGATGTACGCCTTATAATTAGTGAGATTTTTGCTTCAATGAATTTGCATGTTGATGTTAAATACGTGAATTCGTATTTTTCCCCCCAAAATACTTCAATTGCTTTAAAATGCAATTATTTGAAAACCTTGAGTTGCCATTGTTGCTATTTTTTTGTTGTATTTTGATTATTTGGTATTCGTGACGAGGTAGCCAACACTAAAATTATGTAATTCTTTGAAATTCATTATGTAATTAGAAATGTTTTACTGTTACAAGCATCGTAAAGTAAGCCATGGTTAGTTTTAATGTGAAACTATTAGTTTTATATAAAAGTTCATTGTCTCATTTATTTAAAATACAGTGTGTAACATCAAAACAAATGCTATTTTTTCAATTAAAAATATTGGAACATTCCAAAAATGAGATAAATACATGATTATGTTTCGGTTACCGCCAGGTAACCATCTTCGGACCAATTTAAGTTTTTATTTCAATTTATTTTAAATTAAATAAAATAACAATTGTAAAATTTAACATTTTTTTTTGTCTGAAGTCGGGTTTGAACCGGGAACATTTGAAGACAAATTCTCTACATAGCGCATTTATCAACGGACTGCGTATGTGATCTCAGAAAAATTGGTAGCTTAAGTGCCTTTATGCATGTGTTGTTGTTTTATTCTCTATTCTCCCTTGTCATAATTCATGTTGTTGTTTTTAATATTTTGGTAAGGCTCAGCCATTGGCTGTAGAATTAATACCTTTTTTCATGTGACTGACTAGTGTTTCCAGTCGCACATATCTTGGCGTATCCTCCATAATTAATTAAAATGTTTTATATCGACTATATAAAAATTATACTAGTTTTATGAACTTCAGTCATTATTTTCAAGAATCGAAAATTTATTTCTTAAAAATTATATCGTCGAAATATAAACCCCCGCGGTCACAGCACCCATTTGTTCGAACACTAAAATTTCTTATGACGGCTCAGCTGACTGCCGTTACGTTATTCGTTACGAATTCGATCAGAAATTTTGTTACGAATTCGTAACAAGTCTTAATAACTCGGGAACCATTAAGTCTATTTAAATAATTTTTTTTATGTGTAGATATGTTGTCCGGTGGGATTTTGTAAAACTTATTTTTTCAAAATTCCCACGGTTTGTCCGGGAAACCTTAATAACTCGGAAACCATTAGTTCGATTTGAGTGATTTTTTATTGCGTAGAAATCTTAGCAAGTGAGGTTTAATAGAATCCACAAAATTTATCTTTCAGAAATGCTTTGCAACCTTGAAACGTCTCGAAAGTTAAGTAAGGGGGTATAATTTATTTAGTTTTTTAATATCCCGGACATTGCCGAAGAAACTTCGAAAAAAAATATACAATACGATTTTACTAGGTAATGAATTTTACCACGCAAAAAAATCACTCAAATCAGGTTATTGATTCCCGAGATATTAAATATTTTTAATAACCCGGACGAAGCCGAAGGAACTTCGAAAAAATAAATGCTACAAAACCTTACTGGGTATCATATCTACGCATTGAAAATAACTCAAATCGGATCAATGGCTCCCGAGTTATTAAAGTTTCCCGAACAAAGCCGAGGAAATTTTAAAAAAAAAAATTTCACAAAATATGACCTTACAATATATCCACAAATAAAAAAATCATTCAAATCGGGTTAATAGTTCTCAAATTATTAAGATTTTTACTATCCCGAACAAAGCCGAAAGAATTTTGAAAAAATATATTACACAGGACCTCAATGAGAAACGTATCTACCTACTTAAAAAATTATAAAATCGGATGAATGGTTCTCGAGTTGTAGAGTTTTATTAAATTTCTGTTTTTGATTTTTCGGGGCTCAAGCCCAAGAAAGGTGGTCAAAAAGATTTGTTTTCTTAAAAGCGATGGCTTATTTTTTCCCCTGTTCAATTTCTACACTACGTCTCCAAGCGGGGAAAAAATTTAGTGCAAGTACATTTATGATACTATAACTACCGCTTGATGCCATTTAGGATTAAAATTCACTGGTGAAAAGTTTTTAGAAGAGTTTTTTAAATTTTGAAACCGGTTAATTTGCTTTAGGTAGGTAGGTACATACTCCACAGAGCGAAGAAAAAAAGGATAACTCGCGTTGCTAAATGAGTTTCTACCACGTTCGTGATCGTTTTTACTACGTTTCGTTGCTGATATGGATTTAACAACGCTCCAAGATCATATTTGTATGATGCGTTGCTAAATCACTCACGAACGTGGTTGAAACCCATTTAGCAACGCGCGTTGTTTAAAATTGCCACAAATGAGCCATCTTCAAAATTTATGTCGCAACGTTGTTAAAATAACTACGTTTCTACCACTTTTGACAATGTTGTTTTCTCTGTGTAACTGTTATTTCACCATTAAAAAAGATTTAATTGAACGTCAATTTTGTTTTTACGATAAAAAGTACTTTCAAGTTTAATAAAAACTAAATAAAATTCGAAAATACAAAAATAGAAAATATGACCTGCCTATCGGACATTGATTTAGCAACTTTACACAAAAGTCGTCTTGAAGAACGGGTCAACTATAAATTAGCATGGAGTTCGTCAACAAATCGTCATAATCATCAACACCATGCTTTTGATGGTGGATTCAGTGATATAACACGTGAATGCCTACAACGCAATATTCGTAGTAAATGTGCATATTATAAGAAAAATCCTGGTGCCGATGTCAATTTCAACTGTGATAATTTAACAGAAAAACTTAATCAATTTAATTTAAATACGCGTGTGGAAGAACGTTTAACCTCCCATCAACACTACAGTCGTCATCATCAACATCATCATCAGACAAATGGCCATATCGATGATGAAAACAATTGTGATTACTTTTCATCAACAACAAGACGTCGTAGATCGGGAACTTGGCCGTAAGTAAAATATTTATGTGGAATTAAATAATTTTTATAGTCTTCTACTCAAAAAACTATAATTATAACTTTATGGTATTAGTATACATACAATTCAATTTGGGATTTCAATATTTTTGAATTTTGGCTGCACGTTAGTATGTTAAAAAATTGCATTTTATGCAAAACATACGACTTTATGTTAACGTTCCTAAATAAATTTAAAGTCGTACTTAAAACTTTTTGTTTTATTGTCCTGCTTTGTGGGTTAATGTATATTACCAAAACACTCATTGATAAATATTCATTGAATGTACACTTATAGTGGCATGTTCTAAATTCTAAAACATTTTACACTAGGGTGACTCAAAAAAAAAAAAAAAAAACTAGTAAGGGTGTAACCTTTGGCCTGGCCAAACATTAAATTCCCTACACTGCAGTATTTTGAAAATTTTGCTTTTATGGAAGGTGGCTAGCTATCTTGTCTAAGTTCACCCAGTTTTTGCTCAGAGCTTGCATTTATAGTTCTTGGTATCTGTGTGCAATTTGTTTGGATTATCTCAACAAACATTTTCAGTAAAGCATTTGGAAACTTTTGCTAATATGGGAGGTGCCACGCCCTCTTGTCCGAATTCACTTAGTTTTTGCTCAGAGCTTGCGCTAACCATTCCTAGTATTTATGTTTATTGTAGTTGCATTTTCGTGAAAAATACTCCTAAAGTTGCATTTTGAATATAGTTTTTGCATGGGAGGTAGGCGTGTCCGTTGACCAATTTCGCTCGTTTTCAATCCCTGGAGCTAACTTTTACGACAAATCCACTGTACCAAACTTCATCGAATTATCTTGCGTAGTTTTCCCGTAAAAAATATTTCCACAGACGGACAGCCAGCCAGCCAGACAGACGGACGGACATGGCTATATCGACTCAGGAGGTGACGCTGATCAAGAATATATATAGTTTTCTATACCTGCCACGCCTCCTTCTTTGCGTTACAAACGGAAGGACAAAGTGAATATACCCTGGGTGTAGGGTATAAAAACGGAATGTTTCTATCTAGAAAGTGAGCTGAGAATTAACCAGATTTTTTGAAGTTTGTTTAGAGGTCGCTCAATGTCGTTTTATGTAGCGTGACGTCATAATATGGTTTTTATTTTATGACGAGCTCAAAAATGTTCGAAATGACATTAACAATATTTGGGTCGTGTCCTCGATTTTGAGTATTTAGGCTTCCAAAGTTGCAAAATAGCAAATATTTCCAATTAATGTGTGAATCGTCTTAAAAAATATAAACATTGCAAGCTAAAAAAAATTGAAATCACATCTGATTTTGTAAAGCGGAAATCATATGAACAAGAATGTGTCGATGAACTCGGTTCTTTGTATGGCGATAAAGCACCATTAAAAACTACAGTATATCTTGGTCGTAGTTCAGTTGCCGACCAATTCCGTGAAGGTCGTCCAAAATCGGTTGCTGTGCCACAAAACATCGATGCAGTGCATGAACTGAGGCATCCTTGCACTTCAATACATTCGATTTTACATGAACACAAAGTTGTAAAAAAAATTTGTTCTCGTTGGATAAATCATAATTTATCAATCGCTCAAAAAAAGGCTCTCCAAATTGATTTTCTTAACTCACTTAACCTTAAATTTATTATGGTGTTGCCAGATTTTAGCTATTGACATTATTGTTGCCAGTTCTCGAAATATAAATAAGTAGTACCCCTCGTAATGAAGAAAATACAATTTTTTTGGTCAAATTGAATTTCATTAATCAAAATATTATCCTTTAAGAACGATACAATCATTCCATCGTTTTCAGCAATTTTCAGATACTCAAATCTACGTTTAGAATTGCAAGCATGCTACCTTCCGATACCTTTAAGAATTCAGCTATCTCACGTTACTTTATTTTACGGTATGCAAAAGCTTTTTCGTAAAGTTTTTTATATTTTCCAAAACAACTGCATTTAGCATCATTGGTGTTTGTAAGACCGTCTTTAGATTCAGAAAACCAGTCAATAGTGGTCCATTTTCCTGGTGCAGATTCTGAATAACACAAGCTTTGCTTCAACGGTGTTTTTTTCCATTGAAACCTTTGTAATTTTTGAAACAAATGTCAGATCGTCATTAAAGGTTTACAGGAAAATAAGGAATTTTCTGGAAAATAATTCCAAGTGAATTTTTTAACCGGAATAATCTTTATTAATACATGAAAAATATGTTTGCATATAAAGTTATTCAAGGTCAAAGGTTGCAAAAATCAGTTTTTTGCAAATATCTCGCTAACGGCTCAGAAAACTACCAATTAAAATAATTTAAGAAATGTTTTCGTGCAGCTTCAAATTTACAACTTTATTCTTCATCTGTTTGTATTTTTTCTACGTAATTGCCATTTATTTTGATACATTTTTGAAGTCGATAAATTCATCTTGAAAAACAGTCTTTTAAATCGGCTTTTTGCAGTTTTACAATTTCATCATTAACCGCATTTATTATCTCCTCATTGCTGTTGAAGACTCTCCCTCCCAAATTTTGTTTTTTTTTTGTTTTTGGAAACAACCAGAAGTTACAAGGCGCTAGATTTGAAGAATAAGGTGCTGAACGAATTTCTTTGATGCCCGAAAGCATAGTTTTTTCAGCAGAGTGCGCTGGCGCTATATCGTGATGTAGAAAGTAGCGGCGGTGCTCCTTTTTTTGGCATTTTCCTAATAAATTTTGGAAAACTTTTGGTAAGCAGGTTTCAGTATACCACTTAGCAGTAACCGTCTGACCTTTTTCCAAAGGAATAGCAGCTACAACTTTCTCTCTGGTGAAGTAAACTGACATCATTACTTTTGTTGCTGACTTTTGTTGCTTTGCTTTAGCAGGTGGATTTGCACCTTCTGGGATCCATAGCATGGATTGTTGTTTGGCTTCAGGGTCGTACTTGTAAAACCATGGCATTCAAGCCCAGTTCCTCAGCAATGATTTCCTGGGTCAATCTTGGATTTTTGTCAATTTTAGATTTGGGCGGCCTTCTCGAGGTTCGTTCTCTAAAGACCGGTTAAATTTCCTTCCATTCAAATTGGACCATCCTAATGTATACATTTATAATTTAACAGTAGGATATTCTGGATAAATCTTGTCGTTTGAAACTTATAATAAAATTTTACCATACACATTTTCATGGAATATCTAACCTGTAAGCTCCTATTTTTAAGATTTTTTTTATTCTTAAAAAATGGGTTTTAGTGAGTTAAAGTTCTTAAGAATAAATTTTCATTATCATTGTTTGATTCATAACTTCGAAGTTGTAATGACTTGCACAAACCTTAAATATTGCTAAATATTATAAATACATATATCACAGAGATTTTCTTTTTTTTTTCTTGATAAGAAGTAACATTTCTATTATTAGCGGTTTATCGATCCACTCTAACATACTACGTACCTACATAACACTTGTACCTATCAATATTTATGATTGAGCAGAGTGTGTTTTATTTTCTTATCAATATTTATTTAATCATGCGGCTTTAACAATAAAATTTTAAAGGAAAAGCAAACTGAATTATTTATTTAAATTAAACCAAATTACGTACATATTTGTTAGTTTAAGTGTTAATTATGGTTTTAGGTGTATTTGATAACACTGTGCTTGAAGTGTGAACGCTATCAATATTCAGTGGGAAAGTGATCATGCATTTATTTTGTGGCACGATAATCATTTAATACATCTAAGCATGACATGACATAAAATTTGATACACCAGTGTACAATGTTTAATTTTCTATATTTATAAAATATATATTAATTTTAATCTACAAATTAAATATCAATTCATTAATTCAGAAGCAATCACTCCTATTATGAAATAAGATTTCGGCCAGAACTGTACGCTTTTTGTTTTTTTCTTAATGCAAGAAACATTTACTTCGCAGGGAAGATTTTCGCTCGGAGAATTTTTTCTCAAATTGCCGTCTCCATTACAGTCTAAGAAAAATTCTCGAGAGTGTTTGTTCTTGGTAAGGCCCAATAAAGGTGCTACTATTTATAATGCAGAAAAAGGGTATTCGTCTTGTGTATTCCCTTTTGTCTCCTCTCGGAGGATCTTCACCACACTTATACTGATATGCAATTTGATATTGGATATGGTCCTAGACAGCTAAGCTTACAAGAAAAAGTTAATGACTAAAATAAAATATCTTTAATGAAGCAGTTGTTAGATTTCAGCGATATCTAAGTCTGAAGACTACCACATTTTAGAAGCTGTCTGAAGTTGTGAGGCCAAGTATTTGATCTTTCATATTAATAATAACTTTAATCAGTGGTAAGCTTTCATTTGATCAAAGTGTATGACGTTTCTTGTCATCATCGCCACAGTTTTCTCTCGATAAAAAGTGCAAGTAGCAATCTTTAAAGTAATAAATTATGCTCTGCTAAAGAAACATTTTTGATATTTTTGTTGCTTTTATTCTTGAATTTCGTACCACTCTGTGACCGGCACCAAATCATGTGATGTTGTTGTTATTTAAATTTTTTTTTTATTTTGTGATCTTTGATTTGTGTTAAATAATTTTTTTAATGATTTTTGCCTTGAAGCAAAACAAAACACATATAATTCGTATGTTCAACTTAGAAGACAGTAACTAGTAGTTCAATAGAATTGTTTGTTTTCCAGGTTGGTTATTTTTTGTTAGATTTTTTTTATAATATTGTAATATTTCGCACATTGATCGATTTGCGTTTTTCTAAGGATGAAAATCGGTTTTCCAATAAACTCAGGTAAGTTGGCTTATTATAAAATAATAAAAAGCTTCAATCAGAAGACATTCGAAATTTCAAACATAAAATTCCTTACGTATGAACTACTTATTTCATGGTTCCGTAAAGTAATATTTACAAATAAAATATAGTGAAATAATAAAGTAATACGTAGGTTGCCTTTTATATTTCGGGATTGGGCAACCCTTGTGTTGCAATCTGGCAACTGCCAGCTCTATCGTAAAGTTTGACATTTTTAAGGTTATACGTACTCAGAACATTTTGACATACGAGCGCTATTTGTGTTGTTTACAGTAACTTAAAAGATTTATCTCGCCCAAAAAATGGAATTAAATCGTGAAAATTTTCGTGCGATTATTTTTTACAACTTTCGACGTGGATTAACTCAACAACAGTGCATCGATAAACTTAATTCAATTTTTGGCGATGAAGCTCCATCAAGGATCAGTGTTTATCGATGGTATGGTGAATTCAACCGAGGTCGTAGTCCACTCCAAGACGAATTTCGTGAAGGTCGTCCAAAATCAGTTGTTGTTCCGGAAACCATTGATGCTGTGCGCCAGCTAATATTGCAAGATCGTCATGTGACCTATCGTAAGATTGAGACAACCTTAGGCATTAGTGGGACCAGCATACATTCAATATTGCATGAACATTTGACTGTCAAAAAAATTTGTTCGCGTTGGAAACCCCATAATTTATCAATCACTTAAATTACACAGGCCCACAAAAAAAAGTACCCTGTGCCAAAGAGCTGACCACCTGAACTTTATGTTTTCGGGGTCGCTGAATCCGAATATGGTGCCAGAATAGCGAAGTTGGTTCGCTTTTTTTCATAAAACAACAATAATGCTGAAAATTACAGATTTTTGCTGGTTTCTGAAAAAACGCGAACCAACTTCGCTAATCTGGCACTATATTCGAGTTCAGCGACCCCGAATACATAAAGTTCCGATGGTCTAATCTTTCGCGCAGGGTACTTTTTTTTGGTCTGTGCACAGAACCACAATAAAAAAATTCCCTGCGCGAACGGTCAGACCACCTGAACTTTATGAGATGGTTCGCGTTTTTTCAGAAATCAGAAATAATGCTGAAAAAAATCTCATATTTTCAGCGTAATTGCTGGTTTTATGAAAAAACGCAAACCAACATCGCCATTCTGGCACCATATTCGGATTCAGCGACCCCGAAAACATAAAGTTTAGGTGGTCTGATCTTTCGCGCAGGGTACTTTTTTTTTTGTGGGCTTGTGTTATCAATGTAAAAATTGATTTTCTTAACTCACTGTAAACAAAACAAATAGCACTTGTACATCAAAACGTTGTGAGTACGTTTATGCTAAAAATGTCAAACTTTATAATGGTGTTGCCAGATTTTAGCTATTGATATTAGTGTTGCCAGTTCCCGAAATATAAGTAGTACCCCTCGTATATGCTACTATATGTTTTACTATACTTAGAGTAAATTACACTTTCAGCCAAAAAAGCGTAACCCTTTTTAATTTGTAATTCTAGTAAAAATTATTTAATTTTTTTCACTAGCCCGCTCACGGAGAAAAATGATTGTCATAATATTTACTCCACTCGAGTAGTCAAAAAATTGAAGTAGTTAAAATTCTAACAAAAATATTTACAGCTGTGTCCAAAATAATCTATACTATTTATATAAAATTGCTTACATGAAAACCCTATGTAACGATTTGGTGCAAAATATACCGAACCGATTTTAATAATTTTTTTTTTAAAACGTTCTACGGGTAAAAAGGAACAGGAATGTATACTTATTTTTTTGGTTTTTATAATATAAACCTTTTTTTTTAGTATGAAGTTGTTGAAAAAAAAAATTCAATGCTTGCGAAAAAATGATCGTTTGCATTTCAGTCGCTATAGCTTGCTGCGCCATGAGTTATGTGCTGTTGTTGTCTTTTCCGTCTCTTTCATTTATTGTTTTTTTTTTTTATTCTTGATGTTGTGTTGTTGATGAGAGCAAAAATGAGAGTGATCTCGTCAGTGATGCCAACTCAATATATTCAATATTTTTGGACTTTTAACTATGTTTTACATGTTTTTCAATATTTTTCAATTCTTTTTGACTTTTTTCGATATTTTGGATGTTTTTCGAAACACTTGGACTTTGACCGATTTCTTCGATGTACATATTTCACTATTTTTCGAAACTTTTGATTTCGTTTCGATATATTGGATGTTTTGTTTTTAGACTTTCACCGATTTCTTCAATGTGTTTCAATATTTTTCAAAACTTTTGGGCTTTTACCGATATATAGGATGTTTTTCAATTTCTTTTTTGTAATTTTACCGATATTTTGGATGTTTTTCAATAAACTTAGACTTTTGCCGATTTCTTCTATGTGTTTCAATATTTTTCAAAACTTTCGAACTTTTACCGATATATAGGATGTTTTTCGACATTTTTGGAATTTTTTGCGATATTTTGGGTGTTTTTCTATAAACTTGAACTTTACCAATTTCTTAGTTGTGTTTCAATATTTTCCGAAACTCTTGGACCCTTTTCGATACATTGAATATTTTTCGATTAATGTTTTTGAACTTTCACCGATTTCTTCAATGTTTTCCAATAATTTTGGGCTTTTACCGATATGTAGGATGTTTTTCGACATTTTTGGACCTTTACCGATATTTTAAATGTTTTTCAATATATTTCGAAACTTTTGGACTTTTACTTATATTTTGGATGTTTTCGTTATATTTGGACTTTTACCTATACTTTAGATGTTCTTCTATACTTTTTGACTTTTGCCGATATTTTAAATGTTTTTCGAATCATTTGGGCTTTTACCGAATTCTTCGGTGTATTTCGATACTTTTGGACATTTACCGATATTTTGGACATTTTTCCATAAACTTGGACTCTTACCGATTTCTTCAATGTATATTTTAATATTTTGCCATACTTTTGGAATTTTGCCGATAAAATAAATATATCGGAGCATCTGTTTGTGGCACATTGTTTTAAAAAATAAAAAAGTTTTTGTAATTAGCTTTTTAGTGCCTGGCTTTTTATGAAAACCCGTGCAACGCCGGGTAAAACAGCTAGTAATAATAATAATATTGAAAACGACCTTAAAAATATCTGAATTTTTATTTTGATCAAATTGATATACATTTTTTTTTACAAAAGCGGTATACTAAGGAGAAATTAAAAAATAATTATCAAGATTTCAAAGCAGTTGGGATAAAAAAAAATTATAGTTTGCACAAGTTTTTCAAATTTGGCTTCTCAAAATAATAGTAGCGATAACTTTGCAGTCGTGTAACTTTTGCAAAATGGCCACGTTTTTAAAATTATGGGTTAGTTAAAACACAACGTTATCACTAGTATTTACATAGTTGCATGGCCTTTATTCGCAATAACACAAGCACAGCGCTTTGGCATCGACTCCACAAGATTTTGGCATCTTTGGACAGGTATAGATTTCCAGGCGTCTTTAAGTGTTTCCCAAAGTTGCGAAACATTGGTCGGTCGACTGCATTTTTCACATCGCACTATAGGTTCTCAATGGGACTCAGGTTTGGTGACTGAGAAGGCCATTCAGGAACATTTATGTCGTTGGCCTGAAACCATTGTTTGGCGACTTTACTAGTGTGCTTGGGGTCGTTGTCCTGTTGAAAAACCCAATCCAGTGGCATTTTGTCGCAAGTATACGGCAACATGACCTCCTACAGTATATAGACGTATAGGTGCCGATTCATGATTACTTGGATCCAATATATAGGCCCCACCGTTGTAAGAAAAGCTAGCCCAAATCATTATGCTAGCTCCTCCGTGTTTGATTGTTTTCAAGGTAAATCTTGGAATGAATTCCGTCTTACGTATTTCCGAGACCCCCTTCCGCCATAAAGCACAATTTTGGATTCTTCTGTCCATAAAATATTTCTCCATTTCTGAACTGGTCAGTCAATGTGTTTTTGAGCGAATTTTATTCTTGCTTCTACATGTTTTTTATTTAGAAGCGGAACTTCTCTTGGGCTATGTGCTAACAAATTATTCTCCCGTTTGGCATTGACTTTAAGTTCATCCTTTATCACGGAAAAGCTCGCCAAGGATTTAGTCTTGAGTATCTCATCACACGATTTACTTCTTTCTTGGAGATTAGCCGAGGTCGGCCGCGTTCTTCAAGGCGTGGGATGAACATGATAGCATTTTGAACCATCGTTGGTGAATAGCCTACTAAATTTTCCACTTCTTTTTAAGTTTTGTTCTTCGAAATCAATTTTTTTAAAAGTGCACGCTGCTCAGAACTGCAATGCTTGCCTCGTCCCATGATATTAATAATATCCTTTTTGTTAAAAATATCCGGTTTATTCTAATTTTTTCACAAAATTTTCACATACTAGGTACTATTATTTTGATCACAAAAAACTAACTTAACTACGATTTTTTTAAATAAAAAATAGAACAAGTTAACAAGTTAAAGTAATGGGTCTTCTTATTGTGCTTTCATAGCGTTATAAACTGTTAAAAAAAAAAATATCGCAAATAATCAGTTAGATATGATAAAAACAAGCTGACCGGGAGTATCACTACTAATTTTTTGAGGTTACCGGACATAGTCCCAACGGACATAATCCCTACTTCGAAAATGGGGATTATGTTCGAAAGTTTTTCGGTCATAATCCCCATTTTGGTCATGGGGGTTATGTCCGAAAAATTTAATTAAGATTGGACAAAATTTTTGCAATAATCCATTTAAAAAAATTTTATACTATAGTGTTGGATGTTATAGACTGATCTGCGGCCAAAGGCCGCCGCGAAGCCGGTATTGAATTTTTGGGAGTTTTAAATCCTGATCTGCGGCCGCAGGCCGCCCACTTACCCCCACTCTTATGTAAAGTTACTGTGGCTAGCATACTAGGTGTTGGATATATTATAGACTGACCAGCGGCTGAAGGCCGCCGCGGAAACGGTATTGGAATTTTTGGAAATTGTAAATCCTGAGCTGCGGCTGTTGTCAATAACAAAGTATCGTTATGGGGACTATGTCCGTTTTTTCCTGGGGATTATGCTCGAAACACTTGCGGACATAATCCCCATTTGAGAAATGGAGACTATGTCCGAATTATTGGCGGACATAATCCCCATTTCGTGAATGGGGATTATGTCCGTGGGGACTATGTCACGGCACCTTTTTTTGAGCACAACTGTACATATGTTTGGACAGACATTTGCTTAATATACAAATTGTATACCTCTTCATCATATGGGTCAGCAGTGCAGAGGATACCTTTGTATCTATTATAAGAACGGAGCGCGGTTAGAATCCTAGTGCGATCAGTTCGTATTTTTTTTTTTAAGTTTTTTTAATATTACAGTTCTTGTATGGTTCATTATATTTTTTTTTTTGGTTTGTTTTTTGTTGTTTGAACTTTACAGTAAGGTAGATATCACTTAAAATTTTTCAAAAAATTTCTAGACTGTAAGGTCATTCGAAAATTCTGAATTGACTGAAACAGTGAGGTAAAATTTACTTCAGTGGGGTGTTGTCACTATTTTGACTTGAAATTCTGGTAAAATTTATTAGAAATAGAGTAGTACATATTACTTTTTTCTTCGTGTATCCATAACAATAAAAATAAAATTCATTGCGTACTTTTTTATTAATGAATGTTGCTTTTTTCTTGGAAAATCCTTAAGTTTCTTATTTAAATGACAAATTAATGTTCGATACACACTGCTGAGAACTTTATGTCACAGAAATGCATGTTTCATTAACCATCGTTTCATTTTTATTTAAACAGTTCATTCGTTTTTTTGGACTTTTGAATCGATCATAAATATACTGCATACGGATATGTTGTACTCGTATATGGAAATGCATTTTAAATATGCGAATCAAGCAGTGACTTGCGTATTACGAAATCGTTGAATTTCATTACGTTTTTACCGTCACTTTGACACTTTTTAGCAAAGTACTTTGACGTATGCAAAATCACGAGACTTAAGCAGAAAAGAAAACCCTCGATTGTCGTTCGTCTTTAGTCTTTACAAAACTTGGGTGAGAATTAAGTAATTTAATTTTTGTTAATTAAGTTTATCAGTAGAATTTGTGATTTCGAAGCGTTAAGTCGAGTGGTTTTTTTAATAATTAAAACAGTGTACAGGAAGTTTTACAAAAATGAGTATGTTAAAAAAGTTATTGATTTAATTTTTGATAAAAAATTACTAAAAAATAAGGTTGATCACAAAAGCGTTTTCTAATAAGACGATTTTGAATTGTTTGAAACAATATTTTTTTTTTAAGTATCAATACTTTTATCCAAACCCTAATTTTATATTTTGTGCCAGTTTAAGCTTGAATTTCGCCCTTCTGCAAATTCGAGGATTAAGCGAATTCTTTATTATTACTAAGCGTGAAGAAAAGAATTGTAATTTATGTCTTCATGTCGCGAATTCTTATAAATTTTTCAAAAATTGCTTTCGAAAATATTGAAAAGGTTTTAGTGAATTTCATCAATGAAAAAATAAAAGTGATATTTATCTTCCTGAAAAGTTAAAAAAAAAGCAACGAACTAGAATTCGAACCGGGATCCGTCCGTGTGATAGATAGAAAATATTATTTTTACTTAGAATTACAAATTTGTTGAACCCTCTACACTACTGATCTATATGTGATAAAGAAGTATGAAATTTGTGTATTAAGCAAATGTCTGTCCAGTCATAAATATTTTTGTAGAATTATAAAGTAAAAATGGATATATATTTTTCTAATATTAACTTACTGTGAAGTTCAAAAAAAAAAAAAAATAAATAAATAAACGACCGCACTAAGGTTCAAACCGAGACCCGTCCGTTTGATTGATATAAAAAAAAAATATTATTTTTCCTTGAATAACAAACTATTAAGCAAATTTTTGTTCAACCATAAATATTTTTACTAAAAACAATAATTTACTCCACTTATAGGAAAATGTAGGCAATTTAGAGTAGAAATTACTTTATTATTTCACTATATTTTTATAAATATAATTTTACGGAACCAGCAAATAGTTTATAAGTATGTTTATTTGTGTTTAAAATTTAATGCTAATTGCTTTAAATTTTTTACTACTCGTGTGGAGTAAAAATTATGACACTAATTTTTCTCCGTGCGTATTCATCGAATTCGATCTATGACGATGACTTTCTTTTATCTCCACGACAATCTTGGTTCTTGGATTTCCTTCTCCAACGTCTTCGTTTTTGGTCTACTACACTCTACTGCCATTGTGAATTCGACTCAACTGCTTCAAAAGTAGACTCCGTAAGTGCTTGATATCTTTTGCTTAGATATCTGGTTGCAGTATAAACGTTTGAGTCGCTGTAAGATCACTAAACTTTTAGACTGCATATTAAACATTTCTTGACGAATACCCGAAAATGTTATTCCCATAGCTTTAGTTGGTCATCAGTGAATGTAAAAAGATCTGGCTTCTTGACGGTTCTGTTATCACTATTGCTCCAACACCTTGCGGAAAATATTTCAAAGCTATTTAAGATCTTTTGCTTCTATTATTTTTACCAAATTTTATTTAATTCAATTAAATACCTTCAATGCCATTAAACAAATATCATCTCTGGTTTTCTTTGCAAACAAATAGGTCAATGGCACGAAATCACTCGTTAAGAGAGTCAAGAGTATGTATCAGATATTTGCCGAATAACACGTGACAAAATTTTGCTTTTATGGTCAATAACATTACAAAAATAAACGGGTCATAAGAAAAATAACAGACAGAATAAGTCATCAACTAGAGTAACTTTTAATGTACCTAATTTAATGTGTTGCGTTTATCTTAAAACTGAAATAACATGATTTTTAAAATAAAATTGCTACATACTTACAAATATATGTACATGTTTACAAAGTACTTGAATTCAACTCGTTAACACTAATTGCACAAAGTTGTAAACAAAAATAAAATGGTTTAGTACTTAATAAAGTTTTAAATTCAACCCCAGTGTAAATTTATCAGCTTAAAAATAATTTTTTTTTTAATTCTATTTAAAAATGACTTTTGTATTTGCATTTTTAATTTTCGACTATATATACTTACTTAGTATAGATATTTATACATGACTTGCACTATGCCTTGGAGAAAGATTAGTGACTTTGATCGGGATTTTTTATCCATAAAATTAAACTTCTTTCGAATACAATCTAAAGTTTCCATTCATTAATGATATGCGAAAAAATCGTGATTATTCATTTTAATATCAGCATATATGTCACAGCACTGAAATAATGCATAAAGTTAATTATAATCATTTGACCAATTAGATATCCCAGTTTGAAAGGCATGTTATTAATCACACATGCTCACAAAATGTGACATTTTTATACCCTACACCCAGGGTATATTCACTTTGCCTTCCGTTTGTAACGCAGAGAAGGAGGCGTGGCAGATATAGAAAAGTATATGTATATATTCTTAATCAGCGTCACCTCCTTAGTCGATATAGCCATGTCCGTCTGTCTGGACGGCTGGCAGGCTGGCTGTCTGCGCGTGAAAATACATTTTTTGGGAAAACTCAACAAGATAATTCATACTCTGCCTTCGTCGTCAAAGTTAGATCGAAATTAGCGAAATCGGCCACGCCTAGCAAAAACAAGGTAAAATCGGACAAGCGGTGTGGCACCACCCATATAACCAAAAGTTTCAAAATGATATACAGAACGAGTTTTTTTAGATAATCCAACTAAATTTCACCCAAACGCTAAGATCTATAAATGTAAGCTCTTAGCAAAAAGTGGGTAAACTCGGTCAAGAGGGCGTGGCACCTTCCATATTAGTAAAAGTTTCAAAATGCTTTACTGAAAGTGTTTGGTGAGATAATCCAACCAAATTTCATTCAAAAACAAAGGATAGTAAATACATTCTTCCAGCAAATACAGATAAAAATCGGACTAGAGAGTGTGGCACCCCCCATATAACCAAAAGATTCAAAATGCTATACTGAAAGAGTTTTTTGAGATAATCCAACTAAATTTCACCCAAACACTAATTGCTCTGAGCAAAAATTGGGTGAACTCAGAGAAGAGGGCGTGGCACCTTCCATATAAGCAAA
The DNA here is from genome assembly GCA_951812925.1 of Calliopum simillimum. Taxonomy (NCBI): domain Eukaryota; kingdom Metazoa; phylum Arthropoda; class Insecta; order Diptera; family Lauxaniidae; genus Calliopum; species Calliopum simillimum. The sequence continues at coordinate 35,417,318 of OX638370.1, forward strand.
GTTTTCGAAATACTGCAGTGTAGGGTATTTAATGTTTGGCCAGGCCAAACGTAACACCCTTACTAGTTTTTTTTTATATAAATAGAATACTGATTTTGAAAAACATATGCGATAGTATTTTAATTCATTATTTGCTACCAACAAGCATGGATCAGATGACATTGTTGGTTTGAGCATGCTGTTGTAAAATTTTATTGTCGTTTTACATGTTTCAAGTATACAATTTATAAAAAGCGACGATATGGAACTTAACGGTGTCAGTATAAAACATTGAAAATGAAATAATACGAGCAGTTTACATGCTGCTTATTAACATCAAAAAATATTTCTGTACCGAATTTCAATCGTCTAGCTTCATCCTTTTCGCTGGAGTTGTAATTTTCAAATTTAAATTTAAATCGGTTTTAAATTATAAACGTTTTTAAGAGTTCGAGGGTGTATTACAATTTAGTTACTTGACGAGACCTACAATATCTAATATTTAGGTCCCATAAAAAGTGTATGCAATTTTTTAGATTTTGTAGCACTGTGTTATCCAAAGTCATAACAATTTTAATTTTTTTTAGTCTTTTGCACTGACAAGATTTTAATAAAAAAAAAAAAACAGACAACGATATGAGAAAACTGTGTATTTTGAAAATTCTTTTAAATTTGTTTAATCTCATATGACATTCAAGAATTCATACCAAAAAAATAAAATGTCTCAACCGCGTAAAGGAAGTATACAAAAGAAGGTGGTCAGAACAGAACACACTAAAACAAAAACTCAATCCCGAGCCATGATTGCAAAGTAAGTAAAAGAGGCACGGAATTTCTATCATGATCACTGAAAAAAGAAACACGTGAAAAAGGATACTGCAAAATCCACTTTTAAAGAGACCCAGTAGATATTATAGGTCTTACCGAGTACTTAATTTGCCTATACTTAAAAATTGTAATACACTAGGCATGCGCTTATTTTACGATTTTCTGATTTTCGTTGATGCCGCCCCCTGAAATCCTTCTAATGGTCATAAAAACAAATACTATGAAGTTTCACGGCGATCGGATAACGATAACTCGGCCCTCAAGAGAGGTCAAGGTCAAGTTGAGGTTTCAGGCAAAAAATAATGAAAATTTTTTTTTAACTTAATTAAATTAGTCAAAGCATAATTTTATCTTATGGCAAATTGAAATACCTTTCTTACAAGCTATAATTGTTTAATATCGGGTAATTAATACGAATTCTATGAATTTTTCTCTTATCGACATTAGTAAAATTGCCGCAAAATACCATATGTAGTAGTATTTGTTTTAGAAGGATTTCAGGGGGCGGCATCAACGAAAATCAGAAAATCGTAAAATAAGCGCATGCCTAGTAATACACCCTTAAAATCTTAAGTTACTCTTAAAAAACTGTTTTTGGGTGACTTTGTGCGCTTTAAAACCCGAGGCTCAGTTATTTCTTAACCGATTTTGCTTTTTTTACTAAAATGGAAATAAAATCTATGGCCATTCTAAAAATATATACCACGCTTTAGTCTTATGGAAATATGTGGAGATATTTTAGAAGAAAGTTAGAATTTGGAAAAAAAATTTTCGTTTTTTACAGTTTAACGCTTAGAAAATAAGCAACACTTTTAAACTTAAGGCATTTATATTTAAATTTTATCATAAAGAACATGCAACTTAAAATAAAACTAACTAATATCAATATATCAAAATTGGCTCAAAATTGAAGATAATACGATTTTTCATAAGATCTTATTTTATTCAAAATTATAGTTTTTAACTAATAAGCTAGTAAAAGTGTAACCTTTGGCCTGTGTCCGATTTCGCTCTGTTTTTGCTGGAAGTCTGTACTTATTTACTGTTACTAGTACCTGAATAAAATTTTGTTGGATTATCTCAAAAAACTCTTTCAGTATATTATTTTGAAGCACGCCCTCTTGTCCGAGTTCACCAACTTTTTGTACAAAGCGTGCATTTATATCCTTTAGTATTTGGGTGAAATTTAGTTAGATTATCTCAAAAAACTCTTTCAGTACAGCATTTTGAACCTTTTGCTGACATGGAAGGTGCCACGCCCTCTAGTCCGAATTCGCCTAGTTTTTGCTCAGAGGTTGTATTTACTATCTCTAGTAATTAAGTATTTATATTTTGGTTGCGTTATCGCCAATAATGCTCTTATTTTTGCGCTTTAAACATCCCTGCCGGCAAATGGACTAGTTAAAGAGTAGTCCATTAACTAGTCCTCTACCAACCAGTACTAGTCCGACTTCAATCCCTTTTGCATACAAGCAACTGTTCTTTTTTGTGTGTTGATGTCCTACGAAATTTCAATTGGCCCCTTATGCATTACTTCTACACCAGTCCAGGGCTAGTTGTGGTATGGAAGTAGTCACTTAACAGCTAGTCTTGAACCAGTTGTTTTGTGTGTAGCCCTCCTATAGTAATACACGTGGTATATAGTGAAAAACTCTGACAGTTTCAAATAATTTTGTTTTTATATCAATTTTTATTTTCTAAATTATTATTATTATTATTACAATATTATTATTATTATTATTATTATTATTATTATTATTATTAAATAAAGTAAAATATTATTTAATACATGTTATATATATTTTTTAATTAAGTATTTATGCTCTTTAGATACCTTTCTAAAGTGCCTCTTTTTTGATGCCTAAAACGTTTCATAAACTTGATTCTTGAGATCTGAGGAAGACAAAGTCGAATAAATTGCATCTGGAAGTAGAGATAGAAATTTATATAACAAAAGCCATACATTTTGGAATATTATTTGATTTGAACTATACTTACAATTAATTTGAAAAAGTTTTTAAAAGTTTGTGGACTGAAATTCCCATAAATCAAAAATTGCTTCCAATATTTAAGAAAACCGGTCCTTAACAGTATCCTTAGAGCAGAGAACTATTGAGGAAAACAATGAATTTTTTGTAATTACCATTGAAAAATAAAATTTCTTGTAAAATTACTTACTTTGTTGTTTATCTATTTCCATATTTTATACATATTTATGCTGTTTTTTATGATTTTTCTTGAAAAGTTAAACACAATTTGTTTTGACGCAAAACAATTTGACAAAATGCTTTACTGAATGCTTTACTGAAAGTGTTTGGTGAGATAATCCAACCAAATTTCATTCAAAAACAAAGGATAGTAAATACATTCTTCCAGCAAATACAGATAAAAATCGGACTAGAGAGTGTGGCACCCCCCATATAACCAAAAGATTCAAAATGCTATACTGAAAGAGTTTTTTGAGATAATCCAACTAAATTTCACCCAAACACTAATTGCTCTGAGCAAAAATTGGGTGAACTCAGAGAAGAGGGCGTGGCACCTTCCATATAAGCAAAGTTTTCGAAATACTGCAGTGTAGGGTATTTAATGTTTGGCCAGGCCAAACGTAACACCCTTACTAGTTTTTTTTTATATAAATAGAATACTGATTTTGAAAAACATATGCGATAGTATTTTAATTCATTATTTGCTACCAACAAGCATGGATCAGATGACATTGTTGGTTTGAGCATGCTGTTGTAAAATTTTATTGTCGTTTTACATGTTTCAAGTATACAATTTATAAAAAGCGACGATATGGAACTTAACGGTGTCAGTATAAAACATTGAAAATGAAATAATACGAGCAGTTTACATGCTGCTTATTAACATCAAAAAATATTTCTGTACCGAATTTCAATCGTCTAGCTTCATCCTTTTCGCTGGAGTTGTAATTTTCAAATTTAAATTTAAATCGGTTTTAAATTATAAACGTTTTTAAGAGTTCGAGGGTGTATTACAATTTAGTTACTTGACGAGACCTACAATATCTAATATTTAGGTCCCATAAAAAGTGTATGCAATTTTTTAGATTTTGTAGCACTGTGTTATCCAAAGTCATAACAATTTTAATTTTTTTTAGTCTTTTGCACTGACAAGATTTTAATAAAAAAAAAAAAAACAGACAACGATATGAGAAAACTGTGTATTTTGAAAATTCTTTTAAATTTGTTTAATCTCATATGACATTCAAGAATTCATACCAAAAAAATAAAATGTCTCAACCGCGTAAAGGAAGTATACAAAAGAAGGTGGTCAGAACAGAACACACTAAAACAAAAACTCAATCCCGAGCCATGATTGCAAAGTAAGTAAAAGAGGCACGGAATTTCTATCATGATCACTGAAAAAAGAAACACGTGAAAAAGGATACTGCAAAATCCACTTTTAAAGAGACCCAGTAGATATTATAGGTCTTACCGAGTACTTAATTTGCCTATACTTAAAAATTGTAATACACTAGGCATGCGCTTATTTTACGATTTTCTGATTTTCGTTGATGCCGCCCCCTGAAATCCTTCTAATGGTCATAAAAACAAATACTATGAAGTTTCACGGCGATCGGATAACGATAACTCGGCCCTCAAGAGAGGTCAAGGTCAAGTTGAGGTTTCAGGCAAAAAATAATGAAAATTTTTTTTTAACTTAATTAAATTAGTCAAAGCATAATTTTATCTTATGGCAAATTGAAATACCTTTCTTACAAGCTATAATTGTTTAATATCGGGTAATTAATACGAATTCTATGAATTTTTCTCTTATCGACATTAGTAAAATTGCCGCAAAATACCATATGTAGTAGTATTTGTTTTAGAAGGATTTCAGGGGGCGGCATCAACGAAAATCAGAAAATCGTAAAATAAGCGCATGCCTAGTAATACACCCTTAAAATCTTAAGTTACTCTTAAAAAACTGTTTTTGGGTGACTTTGTGCGCTTTAAAACCCGAGGCTCAGTTATTTCTTAACCGATTTTGCTTTTTTTACTAAAATGGAAATAAAATCTATGGCCATTCTAAAAATATATACCACGCTTTAGTCTTATGGAAATATGTGGAGATATTTTAGAAGAAAGTTAGAATTTGGAAAAAAAATTTTCGTTTTTTACAGTTTAACGCTTAGAAAATAAGCAACACTTTTAAACTTAAGGCATTTATATTTAAATTTTATCATAAAGAACATGCAACTTAAAATAAAACTAACTAATATCAATATATCAAAATTGGCTCAAAATTGAAGATAATACGATTTTTCATAAGATCTTATTTTATTCAAAATTATAGTTTTTAACTAATAAGCTAGTAAAAGTGTAACCTTTGGCCTGTGTCCGATTTCGCTCTGTTTTTGCTGGAAGTCTGTACTTATTTACTGTTACTAGTACCTGAATAAAATTTTGTTGGATTATCTCAAAAAACTCTTTCAGTATATTATTTTGAAGCACGCCCTCTTGTCCGAGTTCACCAACTTTTTGTACAAAGCGTGCATTTATATCCTTTAGTATTTGGGTGAAATTTAGTTAGATTATCTCAAAAAACTCTTTCAGTACAGCATTTTGAACCTTTTGCTGACATGGAAGGTGCCACGCCCTCTAGTCCGAATTCGCCTAGTTTTTGCTCAGAGGTTGTATTTACTATCTCTAGTAATTAAGTATTTATATTTTGGTTGCGTTATCGCCAATAATGCTCTTATTTTTGCGCTTTAAACATCCCTGCCGGCAAATGGACTAGTTAAAGAGTAGTCCATTAACTAGTCCTCTACCAACCAGTACTAGTCCGACTTCAATCCCTTTTGCATACAAGCAACTGTTCTTTTTTGTGTGTTGATGTCCTACGAAATTTCAATTGGCCCCTTATGCATTACTTCTACACCAGTCCAGGGCTAGTTGTGGTATGGAAGTAGTCACTTAACAGCTAGTCTTGAACCAGTTGTTTTGTGTGTAGCCCTCCTATAGTAATACACGTGGTATATAGTGAAAAACTCTGACAGTTTCAAATAATTTTGTTTTTATATCAATTTTTATTTTCTAAATTATTATTATTATTATTACAATATTATTATTATTATTATTATTATTATTATTATTATTATTAAATAAAGTAAAATATTATTTAATACATGTTATATATATTTTTTAATTAAGTATTTATGCTCTTTAGATACCTTTCTAAAGTGCCTCTTTTTTGATGCCTAAAACGTTTCATAAACTTGATTCTTGAGATCTGAGGAAGACAAAGTCGAATAAATTGCATCTGGAAGTAGAGATAGAAATTTATATAACAAAAGCCATACATTTTGGAATATTATTTGATTTGAACTATACTTACAATTAATTTGAAAAAGTTTTTAAAAGTTTGTGGACTGAAATTCCCATAAATCAAAAATTGCTTCCAATATTTAAGAAAACCGGTCCTTAACAGTATCCTTAGAGCAGAGAACTATTGAGGAAAACAATGAATTTTTTGTAATTACCATTGAAAAATAAAATTTCTTGTAAAATTACTTACTTTGTTGTTTATCTATTTCCATATTTTATACATATTTATGCTGTTTTTTATGATTTTTCTTGAAAAGTTAAACACAATTTGTTTTGACGCAAAACAATTTGACAGAAAAAATTATTTCAAAAGCAAATAACAAAACTTTAAATTTGTTTTCGTCACGATTCAAATTTCTCTGCGCTTACAAACTACAAACTGAGATCGAACTGGCCTCCACTGCATCCCTTTTTAACTAGTTTTGAGCTAGTACTAACCGCGAACTAGTATTTTTTGTGGACTGTCTCATATTTTTACTGCAGGGATATTCTTTGAATGGGCGGTAGGCGTATATCCGTTGACCGATTTCGCTCATTTTCAATCCCACGAACTAACTTTGACGATGGAGGCAGAGTAATAAATTTTATTGAATTATCTTGTTCAGTTTTCCCAAAAAATGTATTTCCACGCACACCCAGCCAGACAGATGACTTAGGAGGTGACGCTGATCAAGAATATATCGTCGATTAAGAGGTAGAACTCATTAAATGCTTAACTATTCCTATGTAACCGACGATATATACTTTTCCATACCTGCCACGCCTCCTCTGCGTTACAAACGGAAGTAAAAAGTGTACCCTGGGTGTAGGGTATAAAAATGCTTGCCTAATCTTTCCCATTTAAAAGGACTGATTTAATGAAAACAAGTTTTAGTGATCCTTCGTACAATTTTGTGTACAATATTCATGGGTCTTTTTGACACTCATTTCTGAAAACTTGGTCATAATGGGTTAAAATGTTCGACGAAAATTCTAAAAACAAAAAATCATTTTCTTTAAATCAGTCTTCTACTTATCTTTAAAATGGAAAAGATCCGGCAAGCAAAAAGTTGACATCTTAAATTTTAATGCACAAACTTTTTTTCGGTTTTTTGGTTTTTAAAATGAAAATATTTTCTGAAATGGACCAAATTTTACGTAGCGCTTATTTGCATCAAAGGGAAAATTTTGTTGCTGTGGGAGCGCAATTTCAAGCAAATTTTTGTTTTTCATACAGTCAAGTTTGCAGTATTGGAAAACTTCTAAGAAATGATAACTTTATTTTGTTATTGTTGAAAATGGCATTTTGAAAATCAAATGTTAAATGTTTCAAAATGCACTCGGTCTATATCGTACAAAGTGAGAAAAATTTGCTGGCAATTTAAAAAGATCTATTTTTTTCAAATTTTTTCCGATATTTCTCCCAATACGAAACCATACTTGGCAGCCCTAGATGTGATATCAAAGAGATGTTACTTTTAAGTTTATTGTAAACATATGAATACCGTATTTATGTAATGTTATTGTTAATGTTTTTTTTTTTTTTTTTTTTTTTGAATTTTCTGCCTTCTCTCATCCGCAAATTCTCACGCTCTCGGATAAAAACTGTTGCAGCGATGATATGACGTCTGTCGTCTCACAAGTCCAATGTTACTGGTACGAGTTATTGGCACTTCGTCTTCTACCAATTGGCTCTAACGACGCGCAAACACCCTCAATTTTCTCATTGCTCTCGCTCTGTACGTTACTTTTAGCTTTTCTCGTCGCCCTCTCTCAAGTTCAACATCATCAACTTGTTGGGTCTTCATCGTTTGTTGCCGTTGATTTACTTCGTCGGAACTAAATGTTATGGATAAAAAAAAATTTAATTGTTTTTGTTTTCCATTACGAATTCATACACAGTCGTGTGTATTTTCCAGTATTTTTGTAACCTTCGATTTACCAACAACAGCTTCGAATAACAAGTTCTGCAACTTGTTCACAGATTAATTGTTGTTAAATATTTTTGGTTTTTCAAAATTTCTGTACACTTTGTTAAATGTCTTATACTAAAACGGACCTTTGATGATCAAAAGATTTTTAACCTTTTAAATTTTATTGAAAATTAAAAAAAAAAAAAAAACAAATAATAAAATTTTATACGCGCGAGTGATAATGTTTCCTGTACAACGTCCACATTTGCCACTGTCGAAGGCTTTTCCGAAAGAGAGCTCCCTAGATATTGATGATAATGTTAGCATTTTTTGTGAATTCTGCGATGACGGCACATGCGAGTGTAATCATGAAGCTACAGCGATGCAATCATCCATGAGAACTTTAAGGTTAAAAATCAAGTGAAATACTGAAAACAATTCTAGTGACTTCTTTAGTTTATTTAGCGATTATGCTTTGCGCGTCGAATAAAACAAAGATATATTGACGATATTTTCTTAAAAATGATCATAAAAAAAAAGATTTTCTTCGAGCAGCAGATGTTGATGATTTCAAAATACATCGGGGCATATCAAGAATATCAGAGATAACTGTATGTTTCTTATAAACTCCCTAAAGGCTGGACCGATCATCGCGAAAAGCCATATATATAAATTTTCGGGTACGGCTCGTGTTTCTGTGTCATTAGTTTTTTCGGATACGGCGCGATTTTTTTTCACCCAAGGGTCCCCCCTTGGATGTCGGAACCAAACATTTTTTTTTCGTGTTTTCTACGCGTTTCATAACTTTTTTAGACATTTTAATGGAAACATTTTTTTTCACCTAAGGATGTCGGAACCAAGGGTCGTCCTTGGATGTCGATACCAAAAATTCGCGTTTAGTGGAACATTTTTTTTTTCAGCCAAAGGGTCCCCCTTGAATGTCTGAACTAAACATATTTTTTCGTGTTTTCTACGCGTTTCATGACTTTTTTTAGACATTTTATTGGAAATTTTTTTATCACCCTAGGGTCCCCCATTGGATGTCGGTAGCAAAAATTTTAAAAATTTTTTTTCCTTTTTTCGTGTTTTCATCGCGAAACATTTATTTTCCCTTGGATGTAGGAACCTAACATTAAATTTTTTTTTTTCCTTTTTTTCGTGTTTTCTACGCGTTTTATGACTTTTTATGACATTTTAGTAGAAAATTTTTATTTCAGCCAAGGATCCCCCCTTGGATGTCGGAACCTAAAATTTCAAATTTTTTTTTTTTTTCCTTTATTTATCATATCATGAAAAAAATTCAATGTCCAAAAGAAAAAAGGTGCCAAGCCCTTAAAAAAATGTTATATATCTGAAACTATCAAACGCACATAGATGAGATTGGGTACGCATATATTTAATTGCATCGGGATAGTTTACATTCTTTAGTTTAATTTAATTGGAGATGCCACGCCCTCTGTACAAAGGCAGTTTTAGCAACTCACACCGGGAAATGCCAGTATGTAATTCATATTTTTTGAGTTACTACGTACCAAACCAATTAAGATTTTCTCTTTGATTTTTTTTTTTTAACAGATAACAGTGGAATTTTTACCGATTCAATACAAAACAATTATTTAATTTTAAATATTTTTTCTCTTATTTCAGGCGCACAAGAAGTTTGAATGCACCCTCGCCATTTCAACAATTTGGACCATGTGGGCGAATAATGAAAAACTCAGCTATGGTTATGTAAGTGTTGTCTTAACCACTTTTTTTCCATTTTTTGTTAAATTAAATTAAACATTTCATTACTTCTTTTGTAGGCAAATTCAAGATCCTGCCAGTCAGCGTCTGACTTGGTACAAACCTCCACTCACCGTACTCGTCATAAAGAAGGTGCGTGATTGCACAGTGCTGGCACCATTTGTGCAGTTAGTTGAATGGCTGGTACAGGAAAAACACATGGTTGTATGGGTTGAATCTGCGGTATTGGAAGATCCTTTATTGATTGAGGATAAAAAATTCCAAGCTATCAAGGAAAAATTAGTAACATTCAAGTAAGTTGTAACGAAATAAATATTAAAATCAAATTACTAAGTGTAATAAGATCAAATGAGACTTGTTTAGGCTCTGTCCACTCGAGACCCCTACATTAAGGCTGTAATTTACTTTCTCTTCAATTTTCAAAAACTTTGTAGTACTGCCCGTACTCACAAATTTAATAAATCCTTTTAAACTACATTTCCACCAGAGATTTAGCTGTGATGAGATCTATAAATCACGACGTTAATTCCTACCCATTTCCACCGGCCGAAAAAGACTTATTTTTGCCAGTAAATCTAATAAGTGGGAAAAGGAAAGTTATTTTTCCTGTTCTTCTTAATATTTATCTATAATGACATGACATTTAAAGCCATTTGCTCAAGTAAAATGGTGCCACTTGATCGAAAATAGCCAAAATCGATAACCCTATGGAGATTTATACGCAGATTTAAAATAAATCTCGTGAGAAATGGATTTATTTTGTATGGAGATTTATGACAAAATTTTAAACAAGGATGCATTACTGGCCATTAAGATCGGTTAGCGATTAAAGAAAATGTTCGAGTTCCTAAGGACTGTATGGAAAAGTAATAGCCGCTTTGAAATAAATTTTTCTCTCAAAGTACGCATTTATTTAAAACAAAAAATGTATCGTTAGAAAGCGTGATCAATTGTGTTTTAATTCCTTTTTCAATATTCGGTATTTTTATACCCTACACCCGGGGTATAATCACTTTGTCCTTCCGTTTGTAACGCAGAGAAGGAGGCGTAGCAGATATAGAAAAGTGTACAGGGTGGCTGATTCGAACTGTTACCAACTTCAGATAGACTTATCTGACAGGTGGAACATGACAGCTCTCTAAAAATTGGCATGATGTTAGTTCATTCTATTGTCAACAAGTAACCAAAAGCATTTGCGCGTCAATTTATTGAAAATAAAAAATTTTCGAAATGGAATTCAAACGTAATAGTGTGATTGCTCTTTATTTTGCTGGAAAATCGCAACCAGCAATTGTTCGTGAGCTGAAACATTTAAAAGTGAATAAAATGTTTGTGTATCGGACCATAACACGTTACAATGGTACCGGCAGAGCTGCCAAACGACATGGTGGTGGTCGGTCTGCCGAGCTGAAAATATCGCGTGAACGAATGCAACACATATTGTCAAACAAGCTCGGACTAAAGGCCCTCAAGTTCCAAAAGGCGCATGATCTCACTCCTGCTCAAAAAAAAGTTAGGCTCGATAGAGCCAAGGAGTTGTTGCGCTTGCACGCCGCCGGAAATCTGTCACAAATTGTCTTCTCTGATGAGAAAAATTACTGTATCCAGCAATATGTAAACAAACAAAATGATCGGGTTTACTTGACAGAGAGGTCCTACGAAAATTTGAATGTTCGTTTGGCCACCAGGACGCAGGCGCCACCGCATGTGATGGTTTGGGCTGCAGTGACTGCTGATGGGCGCTCACCACTCGTTTTTTTGGCCGCTGGCGTCAAAGTAAACGCCCAGGTGTATCATGAATCAGTGTTGGAGGGTGCTTTACTACCGTGGGCACGCAAACATTTCGGTCGCAAGCCATGGACATTCCAACAAGACTCGGCACCGTCACACAAAGCTCGTGTGAATCAAGAATGGTTGGAAAAAAACGTTCCTGGCTTCATTTCTGCTCAACAATGGCTCTCAAATTCGCCTGATGCGAATCCGCTGGATTTCTCAATCTGGGGTATGTTGGACAGGAAGGTCTTGACTAAAAAATACCAGAGCGTTGATGCGCTAAAAGTGGCCCTTCAACGAGAATGGCGCAAACTTCCACAAAATCAAATTCGTGCAGCATGCGACTCGTTCTTCGACCGTCTACGGGCCATAGTTAAGGCCAAAGGTGGCCATATCGAAAATCTCAAGTAGATTCTGAAAATTTGAACATTTCCCAACAATTATAGCGTTTGATCCATAAAATCTGTGCATGGAAACTAAAAATATAGTCTTCGAATCAGCCACCCTGTATATATTCTTGATCAGCGTTGCCTCCTGAGTCGATATAGCCATGTCCGTCTGTCTGGCTGGCTGGGTGGATGGCTGGGTGGCTGGCTGGCTGGCTGTGTGTTGAAATACACTTTTTGGGAAAACTGAGCAAGATATTTCAATGAAATTTGGTACACTACCTTCGTTGCTAAAGATAGCTCAGGGGATTGAAAATGAGCAAAATCGGTCAACGGACACGCCTACCGCTCATACAAAAAATGTATTCAAAATGCAATTTTAGGAGTGTTTTTCACGACAATACAACCAAAATACGCATAATTACTACGAATTGTCGCAAGCTCTGAGAAAAAACTGAGCAAATTCGGACAAGAGGGCGTGACACCTCCCATATAAGCAAAAGCTTCAAAACGCTATACTGAAAGCGTTTTATGAGATATTAAAACCAAATTTGACTCAGACACTAAGAATCATAAATGAAAGCTCTCAACAAAAATTGGGTGAAATCGGACAAGGGTGCGTGGCACCTCCCATATGAGCAAAAGTTTCAAAATGCCATACGGAAAGAGTTTTTTGAGATAATCCAACCAAACTTCGCTCAAATACTAAAGACTATAAATGCACGCTCTAAGCTAAAACTAGAGGAACTCCGACAAGAGGGCGTGGCACCTCCTATATAAGCAAAAGCTTCAAAACACTATACTGAAAACGTTTTTTACTCAGACACTAAAACCTATAAATGCAAGCTCTGAACAAAAATTGGGTGAACTCGAACAAGAGGGCGTAGCACCTCCCATATGAGCAAAATTTTAAAAATACTGCAGTGTAGGGTATTTAATGTTTGGCCAGCCCAAATTTTTCACCCTTACTAGTTATAGTAGATGTCGCGCTGTCCCGTATCGAATATGACATGCGCAAGAAAATTGTGCACAATTATTGTACTGAAAAAGAAATTTCTAAAATTGCGATAATAGTGTGGAATATATTTTACGGTATAATGGAAAATTTCTCGGTTGATCGTTACATACGGTAATTAGTTTCATTTGTCGCGACTATCGAAAGAAGGCAACAACCTGCCGATCTTGTTGCGTAATCCAGAACACTATTGTACCAATAAAAAAATTGATGGATTCTAAGGGAATTTTCTTAATCCATCGGTTGATGCTATAGAAAACTATAAATATTATGTTTGCTTTTAAGAGTTCGATCTCTGGATTGTTATTTTATCCAAACCACAACAAATAATTTCTCTCTTTATGTCTTTATACACTTTTATAATACAGTGCGATCATAGATGGGCACAGTGCAGTATTTATTGACTGCATTAACAATATCAGTTATTAATAAATTTTTATTGATTACTGATATTTAGTTTGCATTACCAGTAAAATTTTAGTGATTACTGAATAAATATCAGTAAAAATAAATATTTACTGATTACTGAAAAAAAAAAACAGTAACCGGTAAGTTTTTATTGATAATGCAAATTAAATTTGCATTACCAGTAAATTTTACTGATTACTTAAAAAAATTGCAGTAAAAATTACTTTTTACTGATAATGAAAACAGTTACTGGTAGTTAAAAGTCAATGCACAACCCTAAATTAAATATAAAACAAAAAACATCCAAAGTAAATAAAACACAATATTTAAGTTGGAAAATTATATTTATTCTATTTTCCTAGAATACTCAATTGCTACTGAACTTTGTATCAAGCGTAGAATTGACACGAAGCTTTTTATACACCGTTAGCTTTCCTCAGAACAAGCAATTCGAAATTTTCATCGTTGAGGTTTTGCCTTCTGGAGCGATTCACAATCCCAGCGAATTAAAACAACCGGTCTACACGTGCATATGACGGTAATGGGGTATTGTATTTTAAAAACACGTTTTTAGTTGCTGGATGGTTTTTCAGACAATTTGTAGTTGTGTCTTTATCGACTAAGTACAAAATGTTTTCCTGGAGATAATTTCCAGAGTCAGTGGAAACACACTGTTCGCTAACATCTGTTAAAGAAGATATACAAATAAATATATTAGTACAAATATTCAATGGAAAATTAAGTGTAAAAACTTCGCCATTACTTTCTTCCCCGAAATCGAGGAATGCTTTTTTCGGTATGTCCGGCAGAATCCGAGTTTTTACGGGTATTTTGCCATATTTCGCCACATAAGTGTTGAACATTCTCCTTATATCTTCTTCTGTTTGCGTTGTTGCTGTGTCTAACTAAGTTTTTACAAAGCGTAATTTTATATCCGGAACAGATATAGCCGCAATAACAGCATCCCAAGCGTCAGGCTGCAGTTTGAAATATTTTTCAAATCTTTTAAGCAAAGCTTTATGCATTTCTTCGCTTACTTTGGCTAAATACTTAAAGCTTGTGGGGTCTAAACGACGCATTTTTATCCTTAAGGATACTATTGCAGAGACAAAGTAACCAAAATACATAGTTTTTTCGCCCTGAAGAAAATCAATAGCTTCTGCTATAGGCCCCATAAGCTTTATGTATTCCTCCAAGTACTCAAGCTCGTCATTGAGAATGGTAGGAATTTTAAGCAGAAAACACAATTTACTGCTTACTGATATTTTTTCCAGTAACCAGTAAAATTTTACTAGTAATTAAATGTTAAATTGCAGTATCAGTAAAATTTACTGCTTACTGATATTTTTTCCAGTAATCAGTAAAATTTACTGGTAATGCAAATTTAATTTGCATTATCAATAATAATTTATTGGTTACTGGTTTTTTTTTAAATTATCAATAATACTTTATTGGTAATTGCAAATTAAATTACAATATCAGTAACAAATTTATTTTACTGGAATTGTACTGGTACTGAAAAGTGCCCAACTATGAGTGCGATAAATTTAGTGGAACATAATCTGAATGAGATCTCTGTAATTTTTTTTTTTGACTAATTTAGGGACGCTGACTCCTTTTTTGGAGTAAATTTGGGATGCTCAAAAACCAGTAAAACTCAATTCTTAGATTCTTGATGTTTGAATAAAATTTGGCCACATTGAACCAAAAAATTTATTGCCTCTATTGAATTGAATTGAATTGAATTTATTGAGTCTTTTTTTTTTCATCTTAACAAAATTTAAATACATTCATATGTTTCATTTTGATATAAATGGATTCAGAACTGTACAGTATTATTCTGAACAAATATAAAGAATAACGCAACATGCTATAGTTTAACAAAGTGAAATATACATTTGATTAAAATAACATAAGAAATTGTGCTTGCTCCTGGCACATATAACATAGCAATTGACGGCAGTCAAAGTAAATATAACTTAAAACTAAAAAAAAAAAAAATAAAATACAATATAAAAATAGTGTTATAGTTAAATCGATAACTTAACCATGTCTACAGAAGAAAAAAAAACATTTAATTTTTTATGTTTTCTGTCTTATTTTCACAACTAAATGATAATTTTATGTATGCACATATCATTATGAACTTATAGAATCATTACATGAAATATAATGTATTAAATTATGTTATCCACGGTGTGAGCCAGGAGCAGAATTTATATAAAATGCTGGCAGGAGTGATGCAGGGGGATCTGTAAAATCAAATCTGAAGGATAGGTTTTCATTGATCAAACCCACAGGAGACAGAAAAGAGCCTGAAGACCAAGTTCTTTCCTTTTCAGTCTCAAAGATTTCTGTAATAAGATCATTATCAACGTAAATAAGGCGATTTATAAACCTGTCAATTAAATTAAAACCATATAAGCAAAGAGGAATCACGCTTGATTTATTATAAATATATTTATTTGAGAATCTTTTGGTATATTTATTGCCTCTAGTAACAATTTCACCTGACCCCCCTTTGAGGTATTTTAAGCCCCTTTTTGAGAAATTACCCATAGCATGTAAACAGTGCAGTAAACTATCATAGCCTTTTCGAGAAATATGTGTTATGGTCACTAGAGATGGCAACCATATAGGGTGTATCGATTTTAAACAATAAGATCCCAAATGTAAATATGTGATCTACGGAAAAAAATTATCATCTCCACAATATTTCAATAAATAACAATTCAAATTTCTATCTGAATGAGATCTCGATAACTTTTTTTGAGTACTTAATATTATGTTTACACCAAAGATTTAGCTGTGAAGATATAAATAAATCTCTTTGCTAAATCCTACCCATTAACACCGGCCAAAAGAGATTTATTTTTGACAGTAAGCGTCAATTGGTGAATGACATATTTAGTTCATAAAATAAAAAAAATAATTTAAAGTCATCCGAGTTAGTAACTTTTTTGAATCCCGACGTATTGGAATAGTTAGCTTACTCGAATTGCTTCCAGCCAAAAGCCTCGTTTTATTGGCCCTATGCTCCTCCTAGGGGTTAAAGGAGGATACATACACACACAAAAGCCTCGTTCCATAATTTCTGCATTTCGTGACAAAGCATTGTTTGGAGGTTGGAACGCGATAAAAATACCAACTACGATTTCCCACAGAAACGGGTATATGAATATTCCCTCTTCATCTGCGTTGATGCTCTTCAGATAGAAATTACGCATTGTCTGGTTCATGGAATAAAACTGCATCTTTGGGAACACGTTTAATAAGTATAAAAAGACCTATCAGACATCGCTCGAAACTAGATTCGGATATGTAGCCATTTGGGGTCTGGCTATCTGCTAGTTTTGAGACATGAATGATTTCCAGAATTCATGAAAAAACAAACGGGCCATCTTCGTAATCATGTTGTAGCATAGTCGTCTCCTGACTGTATGATGTACCATCGCCAGACTTAGCCAATTTTTCATTTGGAGTAAGAATCGATGCAAGTTATATTGGTTGTTGAGTACTGTAGTAGCAAAACGTATTGATTTTCCACGGTATAAAATAGAAGCTGCATACAAATTGATAATTGATTATTATGAATAAGAAACTTGCACGCTTATTTGCTTTTCTGACGAAAGTATGTAAACAAATAGATGACTAAAATGTTAAAAAAAACTTCAAAATATCAAAGCTTAGAGGTGCTACAATCTTGAAAATGACCAAAATCTGTAGCCCTGCTCAGATTTATTTGAAGATATATATGAAATCACTTTGGAAGTAGATATATTATTGTATGGTAAATCACGCGATATATGGCAAATAAAGAGCTAAATGTCGAAACAGCCGTAAATCGCCTCCTTAATCTCCAATGTAAACGGAGTATAAGGTCGGTGATTCCGATTCTGGCATCTGTTTTTTTTTTCTATCAGGTCTGAAATCGTCGCAAATGGGGTGTCTTACTCCTTTTTTTGGAGTGAAATTGATAAACCCAAAAGCCTGTTTAAACCATTTCCTACATTCTTGATGCTTGAGAAAAAGCTTTGCACATTGAACCAACAATTTTTTTCGCTCAAGAAGCAATGACCCCTGACCCCTCCTCCCAGTTTATTGCTTTTTTGGGGTACTTTATAAGCCGCTTTTTGAGAATCTGCCCATAGCAAGTAAAAGGTCCAGAAAACTATTTATGGCCGCTGATTCCGAATATGGCATCCGTTTTTATCTATTGGGTCTGAGAACACCGCTTTTTATGAAGTGAAATTGATCTGCCCACATGCCTGTTAAAGTCAGTTCCTACATTCTTGACAATCAAGAGAAAGTTGTGTGGGAAAAAGTCCCACATACAAAAATAGTTAGAGTAAATAACGGCGTCAACCATATAGGGTATACCAATTTTAAGATGTATGATTCCAAATTTAAAACTTTTCAAATCTTCTCATAGTTTTGCATTTGGAACCCCCCATGTTCGTCATTTCCGGCTCCTTTTTTTTACCACATGTTAAATTCACCTCATGCTGTAAGATTTGTGCATTTGCATTTTATTCCTTTAGGAAAAAACCACAAAATTCACCTTCCTATTGATCTATGTACTCTTCTTTGCTTTAGTATTTGTCATTTTTATTAATTCACTTTAACTTTTTATTTACAGAGATGGACGTGATGATCTCACAGATCGTATTGACTTTATTGTTTGTCTTGGCGGTGATGGAACATTGCTGTATGCTGGATTATTATTTCAGCAATCAGTGCCGCCAGTAATGGCATTCCATTTGGGTTCCTTAGGCTTTTTGACACCATTCCAATTTAATAATTTTCAAGAGCAAGTAACAAATGTACTCGAAGGACACGCAGCGTTGACATTGCGTAGTCGCCTACGTTGTGTGATATATAGAAAAAATCGTAAAGACTCTGATAATCCACAACAAAGTAGAAATAAAAATTGCTGCACGGGATACGAATGCGGTGCAGGATGTTCGACCAATAATACAACTGCAGTAATTGCAAATGCTAAGAGCACAAATGCAGCTTCGACAAATATTTTAGTAATTCATTTTTATGCACTTAACTTTGATTGATTACATTATATAAGACAAATATAATTGATTTTTTTTGTAGGTGCTTAATGAAGTTGTCATTGATCGTGGTCCATCGCCATACCTCAGCAATATTGACCTCTTTCTGGATGGCAAATATATCACTTCTGTGCAAGGCGATGGTTTAATTGTTTCAACACCAACTGGCAGCACTGCATATGCTGTAGCAGCTGGTGCCTCTATGATACATCCCTCCGTACCAGCGATAATGGTTACGCCTATTTGTCCACATTCATTAAGTTTTCGTCCGATTGTTGTACCTGCAGGTGTAGAATTAAAGGCAAGTAATAACAGCATTTTTTTTTTTAAAAACCTGCCTTACTAATCAAACGTTATTTGTGTGCAGATTTCCGTTTCACCCGATAGCCGCAACACCTCATGGGTTTCTTTTGATGGACGCAATCGTCAAGAACTCTTTCACGGCGACAGTCTGCGTGTGACAACTTCTATTTATCCGGTACCAAGTATTTGTGCGCAAGATCAAATATCCGATTGGTTTGATTCGCTGGCGGAGTGTCTGCATTGGAATGTGCGCAAGAAGCAAAAATGTCTTGATGAGCTTTCGGACTTGACTGCTTCAGGTTCAGAGGATACGCTTGATGAGCTGGTGTGTAATGATTCGGTTTTAGATAGCTAAACTCAAAAATAATTCCCAATAGACGAGCATAAATTATTACTTAAGACTATTGGGCAGATTTAATTGAAAACAAAGAAGAAAAATTAAAATTAAATCAATAATGTTTGTTGCCAATTAGTTTATGTTTCATTCGCAAACTTTCAAAATGTATTAAACTCACTAAGAGTCTGCAAAGAAAACAATAATTACTATTACTGAACAAATAAAAATTTTAACTTTTTTGTAAATGTGTTATGTTAAAATATTAGAGTTGTTAAAAAGTTTACAAATTGCTTTTTAAATTTTGTGAACAATAATAAAAATGTATTAAAATTTTTTTTTTTTCTTTCAACTGAATAGTTAGTTACATTAGGCCAAATCATTGTTAAAAAATTATTAACCTTTTAAAATAATACAAACAGTTTATACTTATATACACATGTGAGTTGAATAAGAAGTAATTATTAATACATAAATAGAAAATTTACAGTCTTTTTAAGATTATTGGTTGCAGATATATAATATACGTATGTGTTAATTAGTCTTACTGTTAGGGTTCTTTTTTTATATAGCGTAGTTTTAATTAAAAAAAAAATTAAATTTTTTGTAAATTTATCTACCTTTTAAAAAATTAAATAAGCTTGTTTTTCTTAATAACATGGTTTTCATTTCATGTTTTTTTGGAAAGTTCGTGGTCATAACTTCATTTTGTTTCTTAAACTGACGAGGGGAGGTACCCCATGCTTGGTATTCATGTTTTAATAACATTTCATGAGCAACTATTTTGAGATGGATAAAGTAAGCTAGTCATTTCCAGCTTTCGCAAATAAAACCTTTATCAGTTTTTCGTACTTTTTTGAGCTGTTAGATAGTGATTTCGAGCTGTTTTAAAATCCTGGGGAAAAGTGGAAAACTCGGAAAAACGATTTGATTAGCTTAGATTATTAATTTGAGCACGACAACACTGTTAAAAACAGTTGTAATCGAGCAGCTAGATAATTGGCAAATTATCTCATGGAAAATATGAGTTTGATTGCATTATGGAGGTGTGTTACGCATAAAAACTTAATTTCTACAATGTAATCAGACTTGAATGTAAAAACGTAACTTTACCAATGAGAGCTGACGATTTCGTAACTCATATAAATTATTTGTCTGCAAAATTATATCATTTAACGCAAAATATTGAAAATTCTCGAGTAATAGTTGAAAAATCAGAAGTCAATAATGCCTTCCAACAAATCAGAGTAATACCGAAAAAAAAAGAAGTTTTAGAGAAGGTGTGCTATGAGAGTTCTGGACCACAAAAACTACATTTTGTATGGAAATCCCCAAACAAAATTTTACTTTAAAAATTTTCAAAATTGCAACAAAAGCTCCAACGTTGAGATTGCCTTTCCACCACATAAAGCTTGATAACATTATTTTTCGTGCAATCGATAAATTATATTGATTAGCATAGACATTGGGGGCTATCGTGAATCAATATTCCCGGGGAATTTTTCTCAACCTGCAATAGAAAATGCATGGTAGTCTGTGAAAAATTCCCCGGGAATATTGATTAACGATAACCCGCATTATGCTTGGTGGCGAATATATTTATGATGTAGCCAATCCATGCCTACCGTAACAAGATCTGCCACACCCCTTCTGATTTCGCTTAAATTTGGTTAATGGTTTCGTTTCATGCTTAAACTTTGAGAAATGGCAAAAAAAAAAAATTTTGTGATCTTTTTTTGTGGCTTGTAGAGGGGTGCAAAACGTGGAAAAATCGGTAAAATGTGACAAACTCTCCTCAAATAATAACTTTGCCATTTCCTAACCGATTTTCTTGTTTAGACCAGTTTTGGAAAGGTATTGAATCAGGCTATAAGTTGAAAAAAATAACTAAATTTACTACTATTTTAGTAAAAAACTACAAAAAACGTGCTCAGGTACACATTTTTTGCCTTCCGAAATATATTTTTTGGAAAGAAAAAAAAAATAATTTTTCATATGAAAGAGGGAAAATTGGTATGTCTATTGCATCACGTCGTATTTAATTTTAAAAATCTTTCGAGGAATTTAAATGAAATATTGCATTGTTTAGTACTAAAATAGCAGTAAATTTAGTACTTTACTTTAGTACCGTATACAAAAAAATTTACTTTGTGCGCATAGCGCAATACCTTTCTAAAAATGGTCCAAACATGAAAATGGGTTAAGAAATGTTCCAATCATGAGCCATTTTGTGGTCAGACCTTTTTTTCAAATTTGAGACAAACCAATTTTCCCTCTTTTTTTTTATTTTCTTTCCAAAAATATATTTTGGAAGGTAAAAAATGTGTACCTGGGCATGTTTTTTGTAGTTTAGTACTAAAATAGTAGTAAATTTAGTACTTTTTATCAACTATGAAAAATTTTATTTACCTTCCCAAAACAGGTCTAAACATGAAAATCGGTTAAGAAATGGCCAAGTTATTGACAATTATTTGAGGAGAGTTTGTCACATTTTACCGATGGACGAATTTTTGTCACAAGGCAAACTCTAGTTCAGAAAAACCGGTATAAATTGTATACTCTTGGATGAATATCAAAAACATTTGTATAATGTGAAAGATACTTTAATAAGTTATAAAATTGTCGAACAAAAGTTTTTAAGTATGTATGTATTCTCCTTTAACTCCTAGGAGGAGCATAGGGCCAATATGAAACGTCTCCATTTGTTGCGATCCCTTGCGATGACTTTGATCTCTTGCCACGACTTTCCCGTTTTTAAGTAGTCATACATTATTTCACCGCTTCGAATTCCCTGCAATAAAGTCGGAGAAAAAATTCTTAACAAAAATGTCAATATATTCCCTTCCAAATTATAGCTAATAACTTTGCTTTCCAATTAGCTTTGCGCTACCAGAAATATGTTTTTGCAAATGCTTGCTAGAGAGTCTGTGAAAAAATTCTCGAAAATGTTTACTCATGATAAGGCCCAGTATAGAATGTGATGAGAGTTGATTTTAATCTCTAATCGTTCTTTACAGTATAACTGTAATAGGTTGTTTTTCTTATGTGAATAATAATTCTGTGTATCCCGGACAACGTCGGGTAAAACAGATACTATACTATCATGGTTGAATTACCCTGGTTGCAGCGATAATAACTGATGCTTCTTCTTATTATTTTTAAACTACGAAAATGTCAAAATTGGTGACAAAAACAAAACAAAAATTGACAATTAAATTCTGAATAAAAAATATAAAAATGTTGAATTTTCAATTTTTAATTCTTAAATTGTTTGAACACTATGCCATTTTCGTGTTATCTACAATAGTAATGGAGCAACCAATACATGTGGTCATAACTGGCGCAGCTGAACATGCAGCTTATACTCTTGGACGTGGTGAAGTAATGTCTTCACATGGGGTAACCATTCTACGGCACAACTTCCGGATGCCTTAAATGCTACATTTAAAAAGAGCTGGAATGCCCAGCGTGTCTAGACGGCCATTAAAGGTAGGAGTTATTTGGAGAAGGAATATGGGGAAGTGATAACATATGTCAGCTGCTGTAGCTGTTTGGGATCATATGCGTGATGGGTGGCACTGTACTGCTCCAGGGGCGTATGTTTTAATGGCTACCCATTCTGATGGAAGTTATGGTGTAGCAAAGAAATTATTTTTCTCGTTTGCTGTTTCGATTTGTCATAGAGCAAGACTTAGTGTAAAAATAAATCTTATTTCACTGAACTAGTAGATCATGGAGCGTTTTTATTTTGGAATTTAGTATTATTTGGAATGCATCACAACCCAGTGATTAGGAAACCAAGTTTTGATTTTGAAACAATAAATTTAAAATCTAAAAATTTTAAAATTACTTTTTCTTTCTTTGTTTTGATTCTAGTCTTTAGACAGATCACGGTGCTTGTGGGAGAATTTAAATAAAATTTTGATGTACCTCGGATTTTTTTGTAAATTCTTATTATAGATGTCAATAGAAGTTATTCTATGCAAAAAATAAAATTATAGAGGTGGCGCTTTTTTAAAGATAATCCCTTTTCCAATTGGGGCATTTTCCCATACAAAAAAATTAATTTTTTTTTTTTAACTACATTAAACAAAAATCAAAATAATCACATTCGATGTGTTTTGCGATGCTTCACGCGAATCTGACTTTAGAATCGCTCTATCGTGTATAGTTTTTGAGATATTCTAATCTAAAAGCCGAAAAAAGTCGTTTTTTGCCATGTTTTGAAGCTATATAACTATGTAACATATCATTTATTCGTTAAATGTGGTTAATATACTTGAAAGTCATGATCTTTTCTTTAAAATCTAATTTAAATTATGTTTATATCTTCATGCTTCTAAGAGATATCGTAGACCGAAATATTGGCTAAATGGGTTTTTTGCACTTTTGTGTCTTTTTAGGTTAAGATACCTTTGACGAAAAAAAAGATATCTACATAATTTAAATTAGGTTTTAAAGGCAAAGATTAGGACTTTAAAGTTGCTTACCAGACTTAACGAAACTAAAATTTCTTTCACATTTTAAGCATGTTTAACGAACCGACCATTTCAAAATTCAGCCGTATGCTATACACGTAACAACAACACTCGGGTCGTCAAACGGCTGAATTTAGAAGTAGTCGGTTCGTTGAACATGTTTTAAATGTGAAAGACATTTTAATTTCGTTAAGTGTGGTAAGCAACTTTAAAGTCCTAATCTTTGCCTTTAAAACCTAATTTAAATTATGTTGATATCTTTTTTTTCGTCAAAGATATCTTAACCTAAAAAGACACAAAAGTGTAAAAAACCCATTTAGCCAATATTTCGGTCTACGATATCTCTTAGAAGCATGAAGATATAAACATAATTTAAATAAGATTTTAAAGGAAAGATCATGACTTTCAAGTATATTAACCACATTTAACGAATAAATGATATGTTACATAGTTATATAGCTTCAAAACATGGCAAAAAACGACTTTTTTCGGCTTTTAGATTAGAATATCTCAAAAACTATACACGATAGAGCGATTCTGAGGTCAGATTCGCGTGAAACATCGCAAAACACATCGAATGTGATTATTTTGATTTTTGTTTAATTAGTTAAAAAAAAAAATTTAATTTTTTTGTATGGGAAAATGTCCCAATTGGAAAAGGGATTATCTTTAAAAAAGCGCCACCTCTATAATTTTATTTTTTGCATAGAATAACTTCTATTGACATCTATAATAAGAATTTACAAAAAAATCCGAGGTACATCAAAATTTTATTTAAATTCTCCCACAAGCACCGTGAGATAGCAAGGCAACATGCAGGGTTGCATTTTTTTATTTTGACAACTTGCCATTACCATTGTTATTGAATCATGCTATACTATTATAAGATTTGATCTGGTACATATTCCAGAAGAAGAAGAAAGCAGGAACTGAAAATTATATTGAATTAGTGATCAATTTATATGAATGTTATGATATTCAAAATGTATACAATATTTATTGACTTGGTACATAACAAAAATATACCAGGCAGTTAATTAAGAATGTCACTATCACTAAGTAATCCTAAGCAGCTTTATGTAATGCATTTTTTTTTTCACGCAAAGCCTTTCTACATTACTAACTGACACACGTGACCCTAATTAAAATAAAATGCTCATCAATTAACTTAATGCACATTAATCATAAACGTAAGTAGATTTCATTTTATCACTTATCCAAAACTATGTACGAGTATGTCCTTCGCCAAGTAGTTACAATACAACAGAGCAGTTCGACGACAAACGGACATTGGATGGGGTGAAAGGATACAGTTTTATAACCGCAACAGACACTTAACAGTAGAAAGCACTTAACACGCACTTGTTGGGATTACGGCGCTGACACTGAACACATCCTTGCACATTCACATTCACGTGGAACTAAGCAGATCACGCGGAACAAATCAACCTCAAATTACCAGCGATAAATCAGTAGGAATGAAGAAAAAAAAGCACAAGAAACGCAGCGGAAACGCGGATATCTTACGAGTGAAAAGGGTATTTAATGCATTCTTTAGCTTTTCCCCAGAGTCTTTGCTATCTCTGCGTAGACAAAAGTGGTGGTAAAAAGCAGAAACCCATCCTTTAACATCCTTTTTTACGTATTTCGCATTTATCTTTTGTGTTCAACGACATCTAACGAATCATGCTGCAACAAGTGTTTAGGAATTTCTTTTGGATGCTGCCAGTTTGAGTGGTTTTTCATTTGAGATTCTTCTTCTTCTTTATATGGTTTTTTGGTTTAATTTTTCTCCAACGGATAAACGCATGATTTTTATCCCTGCCTTGAGGTTGGCTGTCACATAAGAACACGTGGTTTTTTGAATACGCCCACTGGGAAGTATTGCGCATGTTTGATTTTAAATTTAAATAAAAAAAAGAAGAAGAAGTCATTTGCACAATGTACGGTTGCAATGTTTTAGATTTTGGTAATAAAGTTACAGATTTAATCAAGAATTATAATCAAAACAATATTCTAAATAAAATAAAGTATCCTTCATTGAGTTGAACATTTTTTAAATTACCGAAACAAGCGTCAATAAAGGAAAAATGGGCGTAGTCCACCACCAGTTGTAGATCCTTTGCAATGATTCATGTATTCAGCAGAGCATATGTAGTTCTTTCACCAGGACAAATTATTCCATTTTACTTACCAACTATTTAATGTATTTTTTCATCGATATGTTTCTTGTTTCAGAACCCCAACAAATTTGTTAAATCGAAAAAACTTTATGGGCTTTATCACGAATATATTCCTTTCCTTTCTCGAGAGATATTTTTTTCTTCGCAGTTTTTTCCAATTTTTTCATTTAAGAAAATTCTGGTGCTCGGCCAAATAAATCTCCAAGCACTTTGTGAGAAACTGACGGAAAAACGTACATTAAAAAACAAATAACGAACACAAAAAAAAAAAAAATAATAATTCTAGACTCATTAATTCGGATATAGTTTCCGGGAGAATAACCCACAAAAGACCTGTATATAGCTTTTAGAAAAACCGATATAAGTAAGAAACCCTTAAATGCATATCAAAATATTGGTGCCTTATCAATATCAAGATCAAATATTCTTACATCAAATATCAAAATATTCCCTTCCACAAATTATTGCCGACAACCTTATTTTCCAGTGAATTTTGTTTGCTCTACCAAAAATTTTTTTTTCTGTTTGCATGCTAGGGGGTACGAGAAAAAATATTGAAGAATGTTTATTCATGATAAGGTCCTATATATAATACCTAATGCTGCCAACTGTTTTGCTTTTAGCAGTACAGTACTGCTGTTGTACTGTTTTTTGTTTTGTGTAAAATTTGTTTTAATTTATTTTGACACTTTTTGACCTCATTTTTTCCTGAAGATAGTGCCAACGTTGATGACATGTCATCTACCATGTCAACCGTTCATAGATGATCGTTTTGCCGCTAAGTGAAATTTTCGGTTATCGTTTGTGGTTGTGATATTATATAATAAAAATGAAAAAATTAGCGCAGCGCAGCGCTGCGTAAAAATGTTTTTAATGATAAACTTGTAAAGGTGTATCCATTTATAAAAAGACCAGATTCGATAGCGATGTGTGGTGCAGTACGTGAAATTTGGAATTTTACATTGCTAATTCTGGAAAAACAGTCATTGAAAAGCATTTGGTTATTAGTAAACACCTGAAAGCTTTGCAATCTGCTTAAATTAGTCGCCCAATGACCGAATACTTACATATTTATCATCTTCACATGATCTTACAATGGCTCGATACGATATGCCTTTTTTTCTTGAACTTTTCCTCAAATGATGCAAGCGAATACCTAAATTTATGAACAAAAAATGTTCCACATTTCAAGAGCTTTTAGTGAGTAGATTTGAAATCAGTTCCCAGCTGGAGTACTGTAAATGCTTCAATGAAAATTTTAGCTGAGACAACATCGCTTAACTCGATGCGGAATTCATTAAAAGTCTTAAGGCAATACAATTTTACGATAGGTTGAAAATTATCAGCATATGAGCACAAGATAGTATCGATCCCCATACAAAAAAAAAAACAAAACAAATTCACTGTTAGTCCCCCATTTTGAAAGCTTATCGGTTTTGATTTTTAAGGAAAAAAATTTTTTTTCTCGACCTCTAAATAATACGCTATTTGATTTTTTTCATTCAAAGAAGTAATTTATTTCAAATATCTCATTATCTCAGTTTCTACCACCCTTCATAGAATTGAAGCCCTTAAAAAATCATAAAACTCATCTCTACAAAGTTTCCTCAAATGCATACTGTTTGAAATGTCAAATGTTAAAAAAAAGAATATTGCATAGTTTTAGGGGATGATTTTCGTTTTTGAAAAATTCTATTTATCATATTTTGTACTGAAGTTTTAGATTCGCTATAACTTCTTCAATTTCAACAATTCGAGGAAACTTTGTACAGATGAATTTTATGATTTTTTATGGGCTTCAATTCTATGGAGTGCCTTTGGCACTTTAGGGTAGTAGAAACTGAGATAATGAGTTTAACTTGTCGAAAAAAACATTTGAAGTAAATTACTTCTATGAATGAAATAATGTCCTCGTCGACATTTACAACGATATACCATACTTGATGATCGGACATCAAATGGCGGAGCAATATGAAAAAATCAAATAGCATATTATTAAGAGGTCGAAAAACAAAATGTTTTTTCCTTAAAAATCAAAACCGAGAAGCTTTCAAAGTGGGGGGCTTACAGCGAACTTTTTTTGTTGTGATACTATCTAATGAGCACTCAGAATGTGCCATACCCTGAATTGTCGCAAATCATCGAATACGTTTTATGTTTTCCTGGAACATCTTCTTCTGTCAAACGTATTTTTGCTACCATTGAAAGATATGGAAAGAAGAAACATCGACACTGAAGAGAATTAAATGTATGTCAACAAGGAGTATAGCTGCATGGAGTTTCACGAATTCTTATATACAAAACCACAACTTCGTCACCAAATCGTCAGTCAAGAAAAATATTTGCTTAAGCAACCAAATCGGTCCGGCAAAATTTCTACCGATAGTACGACATAAATAGATAATTTTTGTTTTGGTCTGTTAAAATAAAACAATAAAAGCATGTTCCACATCGTGAAAATCTACTTTTTAAGGTATTTTACAGATAAGTGTTTGTTTTTGCCAAGCCGGAGATTTTTTTACTACACATTGTGAATAACCTTTTTTAGGTATTTCACTGGTAAGTGTACTGCTTTTTGCCGGGTCAGAATTGGCAACATTAGTTGTACCTATGGCACTAAGAGACTAATGAAGTGAAGTGAAAATTCTGCATCCAAAACCAACAATTTATATACATCCAGATGGAGCAGAAAAAAATGGCAAATTATTAACTTTCAAAACTGCTCAAATATCTAATTGGTATGAACATTTCATCAGCACACTGAGTCCTGAAAATGAAGAAAATTGAAAAAACACTAACACCACTGCCAAACTCTACCACAAACATATCGTCTACAAAAAAAAAAAACACTGTCAATTCAATACTTGAAACTGTCAGAATGGATTCTTTTTCTGAATTATCCAAGCGGCTTACAACTTTTAGATTTAGGATACGGTATATTCTCAATAGTCTTCATAACGTTCGATGCGATGCGTAAGAATGTGGATAATCCACTTTTCCACAATTCGAAAGGATAAGGAATAAGTATAGAATGTATAGAAAATTATATGCTTAAAATCGAAACTAACAGTTACCGTGAAACTGCGATAGTCCGCACTTGCGCCAGTCCGGACACTCCAATAATTCGGACACTTTTACATTTCGGACAATTAAAAATTTCCACCTCTACAATCCGGACAAATTTTTTTGATTTAAGAAGAAAAATTAAATACAGTTTTACCGTTTTTACCTAGCATGTTTTGTTATTCGTACATTGATTCACATTTTATACTGTCATTATTCTGTTTCGGTCCTTTCCCTCGTAACCGTTTTTGTTTCATTGGTAAGAAACGTTTTGTAGATTACAATCTAAATGGCTGACAGTGGTCTAGAATGCTATTCTAGCTGGTCATAACTCTTTCCTGGTTATTTTTTATAAAAAAAAAATATCAGTTTCTATGTTTCGGGGGTCGCTGACTCTAAATCTGAAAACGATTTTTTAAAAATCAAAATGGCGGATCCAAAATGGCGGACAATTTTCTTAAAAATTAACAATATCACAACAACTTTTTGACTTAGGAGTTTTCTGAGGTCGTTGATTTCGAATTCGGTATTATCTTTTTTGTAAACAAAATGGCGGATCCAAAATGTGGGACAACTTTCTTAAAAATTAATTATATCACGACAAAATTGTGGTTAAGTGGGTTTTTGAAGATGCTGATTTCGAATTCGGTATCATCTTTTTTGTAAACAAAATGGCGGATCCAAAATGGCGGACAATTTTCTAAAAAATTGATTATATCACGACAAAATTATGGCTAAAGGGGTTTTTGAGGTCGCTGATTACGAATTTGGTATCATCTTTTTTGTAAACAAAATGTTGGATCCAAAATGGCGGACAGTTTTTTAAAAAATTGATTATATCACGACAAAATTATGGCCTATATGGGAGGTGAGCTTGTTGTTGGAAATAATCAAATGTAACACTTTAACCTACTTTATTATTTCTACTGTACTATTTTATGTTTTGGTATGTCATGTTCTAATATTTCAAAATAGAAAATATTTTCAAATATTTTCTTTACTTACAATAAAATCGTTCTACAAAATACAACTGCCGTATTGTTGAATTGTTCAAACCCTCTAAAAATCACACTTGTCCTTGATTTGATCACGCCCATTTTCACCAAATGACTTAATGATATCTATACTAACTCAGATATTTAATAATATTTTTGTTCTTGAAATATTTATGAAATTATAGTGATTTTAAATTTTTGGTTGTATAGGAGGTGGGCGTGTCCTTGACCCGAACACGCCCATTTTCAACAAATAAATACATGCTGCTAATACTATATCAGAAATCGAATTTTATTGTTTTACCTCAAACACTTTGGTTGTTATTAGTTTTACGAATACAGAAAAGTCGCTGAAGAAAAACTCATCGTAGTCCATGAAGAGGAGTGATGGGGGAGTCAGATAAATGCTTAGAACCTTCTGAGAACTTCATATTACACACTTAAATGATCTTACCGTTGCGACTCCATAAAACATTTTAGTTACAGTCAACAGAGTGCCAAATTCGTAAATTTAGGAAATGAAATTAGAGATTTTTTGTGATGATCCGGATTTCCTTTTTATATTAAAAAAAATTATCATCTTATTGCAGTACGCAAGTCTTCAGAAAATAGATCAGATTATCCTCACCATAAGTTTCATTAGGTAAAATTATTTAGTTTTAAAGATACACTCATTTAAATTTTCACATATTTTAAAAGATTTTTGTAAAAAATTAAACATTTTCTGAATTCATCAAGTTTAAAACGCGAAAACTCAAAAATGGTAGACCACTGTGCGGCGTAGTTCATTTCCGCCAATGAATTCGGATAGCCATAATCTTCACTTTCGAACTGAAGGTATCTCAACTCCATAAAATACATACAAGCCTTTTGTATGGAGTTTGGATATATTTTTTCCAATGGATAATAACTCAGAAAGTAAGAATCCAATTGGAAAAGTTGTAAAGTAAAGTTAAATGAGGATGATTATGGCTATCCGATGTCATTAGCAAAAATGAGCTACGCTTTTTATTGTAAGTATGATGTAACTTCAAATATGCCCCAAAACCGTAATTTTTACATTTTTTAGTAGGGATATCTTAAAAACCAGAGTTACTTAATAACTTTGGTAAATCTGGATTACCTCATAAATTTAAAACCGCAGAACAAACTTTTCTTTTGTCACCCTTTTGTTATGGTGTGGAGAACCTTCGCAGTATACTTTAAGAAATATTATCTAGAGACTAAACACAAACCACTCGACATTTCTTAAAGGATCATCAATAGGTATTTCTGTTTTTTGATAGAGCTTTGTTCCGGTTTCATCATCAATTATGTATGTTGTGAGCTCGAATTCTAGATGATCGTAAACATCAGCTATATAAATCGGAAGGAAATTGCTTACAAATACAATATAATGCAGGATACTTTGATGGAATAGAACAGATTAACTATGAATATGTTTTAGGAAGTTTATTCGGACGATAGATGGGTTGTTGATAAGAACCAAAAGTTACGTTTTGGATATGGAGCTTTGAAACGTTAGCAACGGTAAGTAACACAGAAAACTGTTGATGAAGTCGAACTATACACCGACCAAATATTTGGTATTATTTAATAAGGTAACTTTTTTATACAAACGTCTTTTAAGTTATCTTCAAAATGTGCATCATTTTATATAAAAAAAATATTGAACTCAAAATTTATTTTTCTAGGATGGGAACTATATACGAGTGCCATTAGCTACATTCCATGCATATGTAATGGGTTAGAAAAACTATCACTTACAATATTACAAGCATACACAAAGGAAACCTTCTTGGAAAACCAACTTCACACAAATTTGTATGCAACCATATTACAAAGGGCAAAAATTTATTTGTTCTCGGCTTTAAGAAGTTAATGGGCCAGAAATCAGTGTCGTCGCACAAACACAAAAAAACGAAAGTTTCCATAGTACAAGGGAGTTATTCGCATAAGACCGTTGCGACAATTTCATAGGAATTTTACTTAATTTAAGCGTGCACGGTTGGTATTAACTTTCAATGAAATAAAAATACAAAAAAAAAGTCATCACACATCTTTAAGAGCAACAAATTGGAGGATAAGGAAATTGTAAAAAAAAACCTTTCTAGTGACCACTTAACCATTAGTTTCAACAACAACAACAACAACAACAACAATAACGATTTCAAATCAAACCACATCGAATCAAATCAAATCAAATACTCAACACTCAACTCCTCACATATGGATGTGCGGATACATATGGTCTTGGTCACTCGTCGTTTAGGTTGACAATTGAGATTTCACGTACGATTGGATTCTTTTGTGGGGCAACAGTTAAGATTTTTGGCAAATAAAAATGCACGCTTAAATTGGCCACTTCTTTAAATGAAATACTTTTTCAATAAAATTCAAGAGATGGTAGAAACCTTTTGAATGAGAGGGAGGAGATGGTGGTTTTTTCTTCACACACAAATGGCTTAAGTGTTTTCTTAAAATGCCCATAAATACTTGAAATAATAAAAGAATTCTTTAGCTAAACGTAATAAAAATTTAAAGTCAGTCATGAAATACATTTTTGAGGTTTTTAATGTGCCATATTTTTTGCTATAAAGTTTTTGATTTTGCTCAAATTCATAAATGTAATTTAATAAAATTCCCATTTTGAAGATGAAGTACACTGCCAATCATATGAGACATTAAAAAAACTTCTCTGATCTCTTACTCACCTAAAGAGTTCATAAAAAGCTTAGAAATGATCCTAAAATGCTGTGGAAATAACCGTTTTTATACCCTATATACCCTGGGTTATTTTCACTTTGTCCTTCCGTTTGTAATGAAGAGAAGGAGGAGTGGCAGATATAGAAAAGTAGTACCTGGAGACCGATCCCTGCTCGGTCAACAATCTGATTTAATTATTTTAGTCGATGTTTTTATTCATAGCTATTTTTTGTTATGAAACTCGTACCTTTTCACCTCTAATGGTTATGCTTTCAAAATGATAAATAAACCGATGAGAATAATAATAACAAAAAACTCGGAAAGGAAAGTATCGAGTGGTATAGAAAAATATAAAAAACTCAAATTTTTCTTTTTGGTGAAATAGAATGCCCTAAAATAAATAAATGGGATATGCCACGCACCCAAAATATTTCGTCTTTTGTATGGGGGCTGAAATATCTTATCATCAATAAATCATAACTCGGAAAATAAGAGTCCTATTAGAAAAATCAGCAAGGATATTTTGATAAGGAAGAGTGTGGCTATTTGATGCTATTATTAAAAAAGAATTTTACTTTTTCTTGTAGCTACGCTGTAAGGCTGAACACAGCGTTTTCTTCAACTTCAAGCAAGGGTATTTCAAAATCCAGCAGGTATAATGACAGTTCTGCTGATGAAGACGGATTCAACGTCAAAAAGTGCATAAGACAGCAT
This sequence comes from Calliopum simillimum, assembly GCA_951812925.1. Taxonomy (NCBI): domain Eukaryota; kingdom Metazoa; phylum Arthropoda; class Insecta; order Diptera; family Lauxaniidae; genus Calliopum; species Calliopum simillimum. Next base: position 35,450,538 of record OX638370.1, read on the forward strand.
GTAAGAATAAAAAGTTCATTCAATTTTTTTTGTGACTGAGTTATTAACCAAATTATAACTTTCATAAAAAGTGGGAGTGGCAATTATTGAACAAAGCTACTTTTCGTTATGCTTGAGATACTCATTATCCAGATCCGTATACCAAATTTCATCAAAATATGTTGCACCATTTGCGAGAAATAACATTTTATGTATTTTACTTGTATGGGAGGTTCCACGCTCACCGGCGAATTTCGCTTACTTTCAGTTTGTAGGTGCCTAAGAGCAAGTAGACTCCCTACAGTTAAATTCAGAAAGATTGCTTTAGTGGTTTTCTTTTTATAGCGTATTATATTTTTGTGGGCGGTGCCACGCCCTTCCATGAGTTTTCCCAATATAATGGCATATCACAAATTAATACTTGTTCTTAGGGGTGCAATCTCTTAAATTGTCATTAAAATTGTTGGAGTGGTTTTTGAGTAATATTGAATCAAAATTTTCAATGGTTAAAAAGGAGGCATGGTACTTCTTTGATACCGACCACTTTTCGGTTATAACAAGATATTAATAAGCAGTACCTTCATACGAAATTTCATTAAAATATCTTGTAACGTTTGCGAGAAATAGCATTTAACCTATTTTGCTTGTATGGGACGTTCCACGCGCAACGGCAATATTTCGCCCATCTCCGTATCAGGGATGCTCTATAGCAATTAGGCTCCTCACACTTAATTTCAGAATGTTTGCATTATTAGTTTTCTTTTTATAATGTTTTATATTTTTGTGGGCGGTGCCACGCCCTTCAACGAGTTTTCCCAATATAGTGGTGTGTAACATATTAATCCTTGCTCGCCGAGGTAATTTTTCATTAAAATTGTTGGAGTCGTTTTCGAGTAATATTGAATCAAAATTTTGAAGGGCTGAAAAGTGGGCGTGGCACTTCTTCGATCCCGCCCACTTTTTGTTTTTTGTTACAAGGTATTATCAAGCCGTATCCGCTCACCAAATTTCATCAAAATATCTTGTATAGTTTGCGAGTTATGACTAAATCAAATTTTAAATTTAGGGAAGTGCCACGCCCCCTGGTGAGCATTTACAAAGTTCAAACCTAGCTCATTCTTCATTGTATGCTAGTGTCTAACTTCATTCCAAGTTTCATTAAAATCGCAGTAGCCGTTTTCGAGAAAAAATATTGGCACAGAAATAAGTACAAAAAAACAAACAAACAAACATACAATTTTAGCTCGTATAAGAAGAGAAGATATATATTCTTGATAAGCGTCACTTTCTGAGTAGATATAGCCATGTCCGTCTGTCTGACTGGCTGGCATGCTGTGTGTGTGTACATTTTTTGGGAAAACTGAACAAGATAATTCAATGAAATTTGGCACTCTGCCTCCGTCGTCAAAGTTAGCACGAGGGCTTGAAAATGAGCGAAATCAGTCAACGGACACGCCTACCGCCCATGCAAAACATATGTTCAAAACGCAATATTAGGAACATTATTTGCGATAACGCAAGCAAACACATCATTTCTGGGAATAGTAAATACAAGCTTTGAGCAAAAACTAAGTGAATTCGGACCAGAAGGCGTGGCACCTCCCATTTAAGCTTAAGGTTGAAAATGTTATACTGAAAGCATAATTTGTGATAACCCAACCAAATTTCACTAAAACACTAAAAATAGTAAAGGCAAGCTCTGACAAAAAACTAGGTGAATTTGGACAAGAGGGCGTGGCACATCCCATGCAAGCAAAAGTTTGGAAATGCTATTCTGAAAAAGTTATTTGAGATAATCCAACCAAATTTCATTAAAACACTAACAACAGTAAATGCAACAGTAGAAGGCTGTATGTACGTATGTAGTTCTATCCACACTGTGCTAAGACTGTGCTAATTTAAGTCCTAAAAGAGTTTGAAGTGGACCGCTTAAGTATTCAAAGCAAAAAAGGCTGAAGAGTGAGAAAATAAAACTCTAAAACACTCAGAAAAATGGTCAAAAAATACACTGTAATTTACTTGTACTTGTAGCCATATTAATGAACACTTTTTATCTATGTACATTGTTACCCTGTATTTTCTTGTGTCATCACATTCTTTCATATCCTGTCTAACATTACTCATTCAGGAAATTTTTTTCCGCATTTTCTGTTGCAGCACTCCTTTCCAATAAAATTGATGAAGAAAATGCAAAAGGAATTTCTTAATGAACTTTTCTCGCATTGTCTTCAGAATGCTTCGACTATCATCCATCCATAAGTGCGTAGTATCACAAATGGAAGACGTGATGAAATTTTCATCATAGATTTTCGCAAACGAAAATAGGAAGTCAAAAAAAATAAATATTCTGCGCATTACAAACATGAAATCTATTTAATCATATGACTAAACGAGTATGACCTTTAAACGCCTTGGTGGGATTGATTATAAAGAATATTTTGTAGTATGTAGATATTTTGCATATGTTAAAACGTTTTTTTTTTCCTTGTTCACAAAGGAATTAAATTTTTGTTGTGCAAAAAAAAAAAAAAAAAGACAAAAGGGAAATTAAATGTCATGGTTCATGCTCGAATAAAAATCATCAACCATGCCAGGCAGTCCAACTTCTTCTTCTTTCTGGCCACATTTAAATGACACGCATTTGATAAAGTTGTCTTCAACAATTCCAACTCATGCACATATTCACACTAATACTTGTAAAGTACCCCATACCCTGTTACCCTCTTCAAGTACCATTCCCATACCCATACCAAAAACAGTTCATACAGTCACTCTAACCAGCATCGCATTCTATCGGTTATATCTTGCTTTCCTCGTTGTCTTTGGTTGGGTGGTGTATGGAAAATGAACCATAACTGCAAATGACACTCAATCCTAAAGGATATGGGTGAAATAGAAAAAAAAAATCCTATCTATGAATGATAAAGTGGTTCTATTAAAAAGCATTCGCACTCGAAAACGTGCGGAATGAGAGAAATTCTTTTGGTTATTGAGGGTGACTTCGATTTTTTTTTTTTTATTCTCAGTCATTTGTCGGGTGTTAATGGAATTTGAAAAATTTAATAAGCGTGTTGAATACATTCCCCCTTACAGCACCTCATTTGCAGTATGGTTGATTTTTTTTTCTTTCTTCCTACGCACAATTTTATTTGCAAGTGAATCAGAAATTATTACCAAGAAAAACGGATAATTTTATTTAATATCAAAGGAATGTTTAGTCATAACTTCTGCAAAAAAATGAAAGTACCAAATGGACAGAATAGACCAAGTAAGTTATGAAGGTTTTACGAAATTTGTGGTATCATCGATAGAAACTGTAACAAATGTCATATAAAGTATTGAAAAGTTATCCAATGTTATAGGTTACGAGAAAAGCTTGTTTCAACTGCATGCAAGCATACTTAATTCCGGCAAATCCAATAGACTCATGGATTAAGCTAACACCCTAAGAATCATTGTTATATTATCTTCCAAATGGCTTGCAGATGTTTAAATTCACTCCGCAGACTACAATACAGCGTCGAAAGTATCCTCCGATAAAGGATATGGGTTTCACTGCAACAAAATGGCACCTCTAATAGAGCATTCAACTTAATATGTTTGCAAGACGAGAATTTTATACTATAATGCTTCTTGGGGCCAATATCACAGATAAATAAAAATTACGTATGAAATTTTGTGTCAAAGTGCCAGTTAAAGCTTAACTGAACATTGTGAAATTGTCCCTTAATAGGAAACTTTACGGCCAATAATTTATTTTAAGCAGCAGTCAAAGCAATTAGTCAAACGAATTCCGGGACAAGCTGCTTTAGCGGAAAAATTGGTCCGCCCTCTTTCTTGTGCTACAGCCTTTTCTGATATTCTTGGTCCCCTCCGCATCATAATATCGGATGTCAAGGCGGACTTGCTCGTTGTGAATGACGCTACAATTTGCCGTAGTAAGTGGTCATTTGAAAAGGACTATACTTTTATTGAATCGAAGGAGTGTCGCCCTGTTTGAAGACTGATAAGTTAAATGTAATATAAAAATGGTGATGAACTGGCAAGGCATGGCTCCATCCTTAACGTCACCAGCGCGGTGTGAGTTTATACACCACTAGGTCTAGGAAAGAAGCAGATCTTCTCATATTACTTAACTGAGGCGAACACTTATAGGAAAGCATTGATTACATGTAGTATATCTAGGTCAATCTGTCCTGCATATAACAGTTCAAAAACCTCTTAATTACTAGTTAATAGCCGTATAAATATACGCCGATAAACTAAGTATTCCCTTCAACTCCTTCTGCCGTATTAACTTGCATGCACACAAGCAAGATTCTCTCGAACACTTTCTCTGTGACTGCCCAGCTGTGGCTAGAGTTAGACTTAAATCACTAAGATAGTCTTTCTTCAATACAATCAGCGAAATCGTCGATACTGAAATTGACTCGCTGCTCAGTTACCTTAATAGGATTTTCTGGATATAAACCTAACCTAAGCTAACATAACATAACATAACCTAACCTAACCTAACCTAACCTAACCTAGCCTAGCCTAACCTAACCTAACCTAACCTAACCTAGCCTAACCTAACCTAACCTAACCTAACCTAACCTAACCTAACCTAACCTAACCTAACCTAACCTAACCTAACCTAACCTAACCTAACCTAACCTAACCTAACCTAACCTAACCTAACCTAACCTAACCTAACCTAACCTAACCTAACCTAACCTAACCTAACCTAACCTAACCTAACCTAACCTAACCTAACCTAACCTAACCTAACCTAACCTAACCTAACCTAACCTAACCTAACCTAACCTAACCTAACCTAACCTAACCTAACCTAACCTAACCTAACCTAACCTAACCTAACCTAACCTAACCTAACCTAACCTAACCTCACCTTAGCAGGCCCTGCAAAAGCTAAAAGACGTCTCTCGCTAGATGAGTCCGATGAAGATTGTTAGTGTATTAAGCGTGTACTGACACACTTGGAATTTCAACGAAGTTAAGATTATCGGATGTACTTAGTAACAAAGTTTTTTTTTGGAAATCAGTGATCTAGGTAAGGTCTGATCTGGACTAAAATGGACACAGGCCCACTGGAGACAATGCCGCTTCGCGAAATAGTTAGATCATAGATATATTATATTCCCCTTTATTTCTGGAGGAAATATCCAATCTCCAAAAATATTGGTTTTAGAACAGGTGTGTGGTTTTCATTTCGCTAAAGACCAAGAGACATTGAGAATAGCGGAAGTTATTAGATCACCTTTGATCAAGAATAACTGAAAATCCTTAATAATACTGCAGATGTTTACTGTTTGCTCAGATAAAGATCATTAGGATATAAATACCCTTATTACTTATTGTTTTTGCAACTGTCATGTCATTTCAGTTTCATTTAATTCACATATTGTACGAGTACCTATAAATATTTGGAGTCTGATGAGTTTTTCTTGTTAACAAAATTTGGATTTCTAAAACAACAGAATGAATAAGTAATTTTGGTTAATTTATACATGTTATTATTCGAGAATACAACGATCTCAATTGAAACAGGTCTTTCATTCCATAATTTTATTTGTTTCGATGACTTTGGTCGTAGACACGCGTTTGGGATCATTAAGTTTGTTAACCGTGTGCCACCACAAAGTTACAAAAGTTTCAGATTCTTAAGTATTAAACGATGTGATTTGCAGCAAACCAGTGTTATGTAGTGTTTGAAAAAAAAAAAAAAATTTAGTTTTTTTTTTAAAAAAAGTTTAGTTTTTTTTTAAATTTTTAAGCAAAAACTAACTAAGAAGGTAATTGCGACAAGTGAGAAATTATAATATTTGAAACAAAACAAAAAATCTAGTTTGTTGCATATGGATTTTACCACTTAACCTACGATAAAAATTTTTCGACATATTTTACTTTAATAAAAAATTATTAAAAACTGCAAGGAGGTGCAAAAGTAATATCATAATGTGAATGTTCCATAATTTTTGCAAATGACATCAAGTGTCATTGTGCTTTCACATTTATGATTCAGACTAATGCCCTAGAGGACACTTTCTTACAAATGGCTAGCAGTACCCAAATCATTAGTAGGTACTTATATAACGTAAAGAACAGGTACGTCGATAACCTTAATCCCTCTCATACATACATCCTTAAAGGTTAATGTTCTCTTTTTATTTTCAAAAGTTTTTCTTACAAAACCTTTTTTCGTGAAATTTGCTGAAACGGACGATTTCTATTTTCCAATTGCCACAATTTTAAGCGCGACACGTTCTTCGCCCTTATCTTTTGTTATTAGAATGTAAAAAGGAAAAGAAAATAATAACCATAAGGACAAAATGTGTGTACTACTTATAACACCTTTTTATTCCACCTTAGTATCAGATTAATATATGAGTAAGGTGACCATATTTTTCAAAGTAATAACACAGGCACTCAAAGTAAAAAATATTGGAATGAACTTTTAACTAGAGGCCAAAATTTCTTTAGTGAGCCACCTACGGTTTTAAACGTGAAATTGGGCTGAACATCATAAGCCAGCCCAAGGTTCATATATTACGTTAATTTTCGTATTTTCTAAAATAATGAAGGAAACCCTAACTTTAATAACACAGTGCAACAAAATGAAAAAAAATTTTTGTCCCTGGGGTCTCATAAAGTTTTTCTTATAGGTTAAAAAGATACTTATTTTACCGAATTTGTGTATCAGTGATTTTTTTTCATTTTATGGCTCCTCAAAGTTTAAAGTTCGCGTGCTGTATGAAATTTTGGGATTTTATGAAAAAACCAAGCAAAACAATTTTCAATGTATTTTCTTTCTTCAATAGCAAAATTTTTACAGCTTTGCTGATAAAACAAAAACTACCATGCGGATTCTCAAGTGCTATATCTTTAATTAAAGGTAAGGACATGAGCACCATTTCATAATAAGATGGTTTTTTGAAAAATGAATGAAAAAAATCACTGATACACAAATTCGGTAAAATACGTGTCTTTTTATTTTTCATAACCTATCAGGAAAACTTTATGAGACCCCAGGGACATTTTTTGTGTTGCACTGTGTAATTTAAGAAAAATATATAGAATTGAAGGTAAAAACAAGTAAGGGTGTAAAATTTAGCCTGGCCAAACATTAAATACCCTACACTGCAGTATCTTTAAAATTTTGCTCATATGGGAGGTGCCACGCTCTCTTGTCCGAGTTCACCGAGTTTTTGTCCAGAGTTTGGATTTATAGTTATTAGTGTCTGAGTGAAAAACGTTTTCAGTATAGCGTTTTGAAGCTTTTGCTTATATGGGAGGTGCCACGCCCTCTTGTTCGAATTCGTTCAGTTTTTTTGCAGAGCTTGCGCTTGCAATTTTTAGTATTTATGCGTATTTTGGTTGCATTGTCGTGAAAAATACTCCTAAAATTGCATTTTGAATATATTTTTTGTATGTGCTCATTTTCAATCCCTCGAGCTATCTTTGACGACGGAGGCAGTGTACCAAATTTCATTGAATTATCTTGCTTAGTTTTCCCAAAAAGTGTATTTCAACACACAGCCAGCCACCCAGCCAACCAGCCAGACAGACGGACATAGCTATATCGACTCAGGAGGTGATGCTGATCAAGAATATATACACTTTTCCATATCTGCCACGCCTCCTTCTCTGCGTTACAAACGGAAGGACAAACTGAATATACCCTGGATGTAGGGTATAATAAGACTATTCTATAAAATAAAGAACAGATGGCCAACGTATTCGTGCAACATGTTCCTACAAATAAATGCAGTATACTTTTAGGTCACTATTTTGCTTTGAAATTTTAACTAAATAAGTAGATGAAAATTAGAACAATATTCTAATCTATAAGTTCAAATATTTAATACATATCAAAAATGCTATTTGTTAATTATTAGCAAATATAGGCATATGGGTGATTCTCAGATAACTGTACTTTTTGTGTCCTCTGGCGATTTTACCTATACAGTAGGCTTTTTTTCACAAAAAATGTTTTTCTAATAGAGCGTATCAATTTTACCACCAAATATTTATTGGTCTACTTTGAAAGTTTGCAAATATACCCCAAATATCACAAACGTGGCATGTCCTACCCCTACTTTTTATACACAAAACGATAAAAAACGACCAAAAAATGGAATTGGAACAGAAAACAAGTTACTACACATATTAAGTAAATACTTAAGGCTACAATATTCTTAGCTCATCTGCAGTTTTAAATAATTTTTAGAGGGCACAATTTCGAATTGAAAACTGTCCCTTAGTTTTGGAAAAAAAAAATTTCTTGAAAGCATTATGCTACTACTGCATGGTACTATTGTTTCAGTCAATAGATTGCAATACATATGCATTAGTTCTGATCACTATCCATCACCCAAAGGTCATCATGTCAAGACGAGTCCAAAAAGAAATCTGTTTGCATTTTATAGGGCAGTTTATAAACAAAAGCAGTTTTTTTTTAAAATTATGGTCACAAACGTGGCACTCGGCACTCCCAGGTAGTACATTTTATTTTATGCATGAAACAATTTTTTTGTAGGATTTGCATACATGACCCCAAATTCTTTCGGAAAAATCTTGAATTCAAAAGCGTGCTTTACAATGAGCAATAAACTACAAAAATGTCACAAACGTTGCGCATCAAAAATGTCACAAACGTAGCACTTTTTATCACTTTGCAAAAAACATAATTTGATATGAAGTTTGAGTATACAGATGTTCAGTTGAAGGCTATTAATTATGTTTTTAATACAAAAATTTTTCTACACCATCAGAATCCTGAGTTATCCTTGCTCAAAAGTGAAAAAATCACTGTTTTGATATCTACTTAAAGCTATACAACAAAAACAACAACAAGTAAAATTAATTTTTGTCAATGGATTCAGACAGCCAAATTTATTGTCAACAAGACATAATTTACCGTTTTTCAATTGGATTCCCAGCTTCTGAGTTATAAGCGTTCGATAACATACAAAGGATTTTTCGAGACCGAAAAGTTACAAAAATCAAGTTTTATTATTTTTATCAAAAATATATTTAATTATATAAATTTCGTGACCTCGCAGACCATAATCGCATGAAAAATGACAGTTCTATGCTAGATTTAGTGAATGACCCTACTAAACTATTGCTTTGCAAATTATCAGAATTAAAATTTCATCTGCTCATTCACTAAATCTACAATAGAGCCTTATTTTTTCATCCGATTTTAGTCTGCAAGGGCTTAAAATTTTTGTGATAAATTATATTTTTGATAAAAATAATGAAACATACCATTTTTGTTAATTTTTCGGCCCAGAAAATCCTTTGTGTGTTATTGAGAGGTATCCTTTTTTTAAAGGCTTATAACTCGGAAACTAGGAATCCAATTGAAAAACGGCAAATTATATCTTGTGGACAATAAACTCGGCTGTCTGAATCCATTGACAAAAATTAATTTTACTTGTTGCTGTTTTTGTTAAGCAGATGTCAAAACTGTGATTTTTTCACTTTTGAGCAAGGATACTGATGTAATAGAAAAAAATCAAGATCAGATTCGTAATTAGGAGATCCTAATCCACCATAAACGGCTATAAAAACAGAGGACAGGAAACCATAGTTGATCTTTAGGGTGGTAGGGTATAAAAAAATGAACCACCGGAGACATGACACTGTTGCAAAATTAGTCTTGAAGTGTAAATTTGTCATTATATGCAATATATCTCTCATCAAAACGCTTCAAAACCATCATTTTTCCATACTGTGGCTAAAATGTCACAAACGTGGCAATTTGGTCACAAACGTGGCAGCAAAATTTCTTAATTTCGACCTCAAAGCCGTAAATTCACACTTGTAGTTGATCTACTTAAAAGGTGAGCTTTAAGAGTGTGTTTGCACAAGATAGCATGAAGAAACTTGCAAAAATCCAAAAAAATTATCTGCCAATTTTACAACTCGAAAAAGCACAGTTATCTAAGAATCACTCATATAGTTTCAAATTCTGTATTTTCTATGTTTAGTGTTAAATATCTAGTTCCAAAATATATCTAAAGAATGCATTACATATGTATATATTCATCTCCTTATCTAAAGTTATCCTTTAATTTACTTTGCTCAACTAAGTTTTGAGTGGAAATCTATTTGAGTGAAAAGTTAGGGAAAGTATAAAAGTTTTCCTTTGCCCAACAAGTTGCTGTTACTTAGGTTTATCAACAAGTGTTTAAGTGAAATTGATGCCTGTGAAAATATGCTTCTGCATTTGTGTGTATGTATGTATGTAAGAAAAGAAAATTACCCAACTAGTGGTTGTGCATATCAGGGGCGGTTGTGGGTTCATGTTAAGGAAACTGGAAAACTTTTTGAATACTTCTGACAAAAACTATTAGAAGATTTCTCAAGCTTGATGTATGTAATTTCTGTAAGGATTCTTAAGTTATGCACCTTTAGAAGTTTCTTTGAATTACTTCATTCGCCTAACTTAGTTGAATTTTAAATAATAGTTTCGAAACAAGCTTAAACACAGCGCCTTACTTTCTATCAACTTGTTACAGTCCGTTTCAAATTAAGAATGGGCGTCATATCGTCAATGAACCCCATATTACCGTAAAACAGCATAATATTGTATATGGATAAACTGCTGAAAATCCGCCACTGTTCTCCCTTAACTTATGCTTGTATAGATACGCTTAACCAAATACAAAAACAACTGTTGCATATAAAAAAGCAACCAACGTAAAGGATATCCCAAAAGACATTCCCCCCCACAGGAGCATTTAAATTTGAGTCAATTTAACGCGTAACGCGCGCAATGTGCTTGTGCTGTGTGTGAATTCAATACGAATATCCTTGCATTTAGCATCCTAATAGGACGACAATCGACTGAATGTTGCTTCAGTGCGAGACGAGATCTCGTTGCTGATGGAAGTGTTTCTCCAATCTGTCAGCATTGAGAGAAACAAATCTAAAAAGAGAATTTTTAGAAATTGTTTCAATAAAATTAAAAATATTTTTTGTGTACAAGAAAAGGATAAACTATTGCTAAATAATAATAAGAAGGATTTGTGAAATGTTTTAAGAAAGGAAAAAATAAATAACAAAAACAAAATTCAATAAATTTTTTTAAAATGTTGTGAAGTGAATAAATAAAGCATATAAAACTGAACATAATAAATAAAAATATTTAAAATATGTGAAATTCTATAAAAAAAGGGTGTAAGTTTTAATTTAGCAAGGTATTATTTAAAACAAAAGGACTTTATGACATTTATAAAAGAAAGGTTTTTTCAAAAAATAAATTAAAAATAATTAAAATTTTGTTGTTGTATGAGCAGCAGTTTGTGCTTAAAATAAAAGCAATAAATTTTTAAAAACCTAAAATTTTAGAACAAACAAAAATATTGGAATTTTGGAAAAACAAAAATTTTTTATGAAGTTAGTTTATTGACTGTTTTTTATTGCTTGTATAGTACTAATGAAAGTACCAACGCGCTTTTTCTAAATTGAAGTATGATAATTTTATATTGAACTAATTAAACAGTCATTTTTACAATTTTTCAACAACAGACGAAAGCAAGTGTTAACATGGAAATTGATTACATATGTTTCGGCTACTTCCACATACATATTTATATATTTTTCATATATAAACATGTATATAGCCTCATCAGATCAGTTTTAGTTAAATCTTGCCAGAAACCGTAGCATGTCTCAAAACCAGAGTGTGTTACCAACTAACAATTTGGCAATTTTTCACAACAGACGGCGCTAGTGAGCCTTATGAGTTATGCATAATGGCGATCCTGCTCAGAGAGTTTACTCGTGGCCTATAGCACAATCGCTTAAGCACCGCGTTCTCTTTCATTAGAAAACCGGAGTCACGGGTTCGAGTACGGTTTCTGGCAAGATTTAACTAAAACTGATCTGATGAGGCTATATACATGTTTATATATGAAAAATATATAAATATGTATGTGGAAGTAGCCGAAACATATGTAATCAATTTCCATGTTAACACTTGCTTTCGTCTGTTGTTGAAAAATTGCAAAAATGACTGTTTAATTAGTTCAATATAAAATTATCATACTTCAATTTAGAAAAAGCGCGTTGGTACTTTCATTAGTACTATACAAGCAATAAAAAACAGTCAATAAACTAACTTCATAATTTATTTAGGGGAACCTGCCTATCTATCATTAAAATTCTCGTAATTTCGAGAGCCTGCATTGTATGTGGAAAACAAATCCGCCCTTGTAGGTTTTAATTGTAGCTAGCGTAGCATGTCTCAAAACCAGAGTGTGTTACCAACTAACAATTTGGCAATTTTTCACAACAGACGGCGCTAGTGAGCCTTATGAGTTATGCATAATGGCGATCCTGCTCAGAGAGTTTACTCGTGGCCTATAGCACAATCGCTTAAGCACCGCGTTCTCTTTCATTAGAAAACCGGAGTCACGGGTTCGAGTACGGTTTCTGGCAAGATTTAACTAAAACTGATCTGATGAGGCTATATACATGTTTATATATGAAAAATATATAAATATGTATGTGGAAGTAGCCGAAACATATGTAATCAATTTCCATGTTAACACTTGCTTTCGTCTGTTGTTGAAAAATTGCAAAAATGACTGTTTAATTAGTTCAATATAAAATTATCATAAAAATTTTTTATTTTGGCCCAATATATTCAAAATACGATGTATTAAGGTGAAGGAATAAGAGTTTCAAAGTGTGTACATAATTACTTATTATCAAATATTCCCGGATTCAGAAAACCTTGAATTTTTACAATCGAGGAGTATCTTTTCAAAAGGAGAACCTTACTTTTTTTCTTCCTTATCGTGAAATATCGATTTTATTAAAAGATCTCAAACAAAAACAATAATCCGGGAGGATTTGGTTCTAGTACCATTTGTTGTTAAAATACAGGGTGCATTTTTTTCGTAAGATGCCTTCCTCTTGAGTAAACAAAAAGTTTGGCCTGCCGCGGGCGTTCAAAAGCAAAAAACTCTCATCTAGCGACCGAATCCCATCTTGAGTCATACATCATTTTGAAGCTTATAAATTACGCTTTAATTTAAAGTACTTTTAAAAGGGGTTTTTTTTTTTTAAAAATTCAAAAGTATTTTTAAGTTCAAAAAAATTCTGGTGAAAAAAAATTTCTTTCACCTAGTAGTATTTTTTTTATATAAAGAACACTTAAAAATAAATGGGACCAGTTACTTAGATATATCAATCTACAAACTTTGGTGTAAGCTATAAATTTTTGAAAAAACACCCTTTTCATGAAAATGACTAAAAACGCCAACTTTAACGACCTGTATTTTAACAACAAAATCTTCCCGGATTATTCTTTTTGCACACTTGCACCCCATATTGCCAAAATTTGAGCGTAATCGGAGACAACAAATTTTTAGCTGGTACACTTGGCGTGTTTTGTTTCATATATAGGTTTGAAAAAATTAGTCTGAGAAACATTTAAATTTTTTGAAAACTCATCAAATTTTAAGCCTTCAAGCTAGTTCAGTACACTATCCAGCTGTCTAAAATATGCAAGAGATATTCTTTATTGTTAGATGATTTAAAATTGACATAAAGTCCACTGAACAAAAAAAATGTAGACCTTTTTATGGGATATTTCAATTCAATGGCTGATAGCTCGGAAAGTAAAGAAATGTTAAGAGATATGGTTTACCAAGAATGATTATCCGACAAAATTGGCGAAAATTAATGAAAATTACTTGTTTCGTTATTTTTTCATTAACTTGCCTCAGAGGTAGTGTGTTTTGCAAAACATATTGAAATTTAGAGAAAGAAAAAATCGCTTTTTTCGAGATATTTCAATTAAAAATTTTTTTCATTTTGAAAATTTTGTTATATAAGATAATGAAACAGATTACGGCATTAAAAACTGATCTATACGTAGTTCTGCATATTTTAAAGTATCATAATTGACAAACTGAATTTTTCCAAACATGCATTTTTTGAGCCCGATAAGACGAAATATTTTGTATGACAAGGTGGGTCCACAGGTCTAAAAGAAGCAGTTTCGGGCATAATAAAATAATATTGCGCGATCGGTGTTGCTCAACCTAAAACTTGTTTCATTTTCATGTCATCATTTGAAGCGGCTAATACTAAAAGGGCGGAAGTCAATAAAAGGGCAATAGTAATATCATACACATTATGTACCATAATAATCGGTCATTTAATGGAAATCATTTCTTCAACTCAATGTCATCGATTCCACACTATTGGGTAAACTTTTCGTGAAAACAGAGATCAATTTTATTAATTTCTGACAAAATGTCAGCCATTTTATATTATAACATTGCTTTTGGAATATATTGACCTTCGCTCTTTTAACATATGCCGATTCATTTAATATGCATTTTAGTGATTTTTTTTTTGTTAAATGAATAAAAATGGTACTAAGTTTTAGGTGAATTTCACCAGTTTTTTGGTGAAAAAAGGATAGATGGATAATATGAATTGATATATGTTAAAAGGGCGAAAGTCAATAAAAGGAGGGGAGATTGGGGAGTTTTGCAACAGAGGGAGTTGTGCCACACTTCGATGAATGTCAAATGACAATAGATGTCATGTGTCCAACTACTGTCAATTGTTTATCTAGGTACGATCTAACTTTTTCACTAGTACTCGTCGCATCAACACCTAATCTTCGTGTCGCTCTTATTTGTGTATTCAAAAATTTGTTGGAAAGTTTCATTGTCCTCTTGTGTTTGCGGTGTTTTCATAAAGGTAAATATATACAAAATATTCCTTTATGAATACCCTTTTAACGTATGAAAGTAATGATGTATAAACATTCAATGTATCGATGACGCGTTGACCATTTTGAATATGTAGAAAATGGGGAGTTTCGCAACAAAACGCCACATTTGACAGTTTTCAACCCGAATTTGAATAATTTGTATGTTTCATGCAATTTGGTGGATTTTCTTTACAGAATTTGGTATTTTTCTTGATTTTATTCGTGACTTTTCGTGATTTTTGTAGATAGTCACAATGCCACGTCGTACGTATCGTGCGACCACCGAGTGATATCAATGCCTTAGAGACTGCAATCAAGGAGTTAATTTAATAATAATAAATAAGAATATTCGTCAAAATATGTAATTTTCTTAAATTTAAAGCTCTGTTGCACAACTCCCTCCGTGTTGCACAACTCCCCAAAAACGCGTCTTTTGCGCTAACAAGCATAACTTTTAGTTTTTTTAAATTTTCAACCGAACCCTTTAGCCAGAAGTTGTGTTTTGAAGCATACTAGAGATTCTATATACTGAGATGCTAAAAAAAATGAAATTTATAGTTTTTTTCCCCTGAAACCAAACCTGTCGCACAACTCCCCATTCTCCCCTACTCTTTCGAAAAATTGAAGAAAAACCAATTTTTAACTAATTTTAATTATTTTTCATTCTCTAGTGGAAGTTATTAGCGTTGCAAAACCGCTGATTTTCACCATAAAAATATAAATTTTTGCTTATTTTAAAACGCTTGCTGAGTTAAGCTTCCTGGAGAAATTAAAATTAATGTTCAGGCCTGTTCCGAAATCCATGTGGTAATTACTTACTGTTCATTTAGGAGACTTTTTGATGCAAATGGTAAGTCACACGATAAAAAGTAGCTGCCTTTTTTGTGAAGAATTGTAGGCTCAACAAATGATACTGATTTTAATTTACGAAAAAGTAACCGAAATCAAAATGTTCGACTTTTTGCGGTTTTTTAAGAATATTTCCTAAACGATTACTTTTTCATCAATGCGAATCAATATTATTTGTATAACCTGTAATTCCCCACAAAAGAGATTCTAATACTTTTTATCGTTCGACTCACCGTTTTCATCAAAAAGCCGAATAAATGAAAAGTAATTGAAATCACACGGATGTCGGATTAGTTTCAAGGCATTTTTTAACAAAATAGACTACTTGTAGTACTTCAAAGTACAAAAGTGAAATTGCAGAATAAGAAGTTACATTTAATTTTTTTTTTTCCTGAGAGCCACAAGGCGTTCCAAGTTGAAACTAGGATGATGTGAGGAGTGTTTTTTCAAAAGGGCTTATAACCAAAACGAGGCAAAAGTAATGTCATACACATTATCTGATTTATTTAACTAAACGTAATTAATTTTAAGCCATCAGGCAAACTTTTCGTCAAAAAAAGAACCCAATTTTATTTATTTATAACAAAGTGTCAGGCAATTAATATTATGATAATACTTTTGCCTCGTTTTGGTTATAAGCCCTTTTGAAAAATAACTCCTCATTTATAGAATCCATTTATAGCTGTTTTTGGACAAAAAATTTTAAAAATAAACATGAACTATTTGTCCAAAGTTAATTTAAAAATTTTTTTAAGTGTAAAATTTGAGAGAATTTTTTTTGTTAATCTAGTTTACTCAAAGTCAAATCGTTTGACTTCTTAAAGCTTAAAATTGAATAAGCAGAACTAAAGTTATAGCTTTTCAAAAAAAAAAAAATCCTTTTATATTTCCACTAATATGTGAAAATTCATAACTTCAACCCTTTTAACATATGCCGATTCATACATATTTACTCGTCCATTATTGAAATAAAAATATATTTTCGTAAACTTGCTTAATAAATAAAAAATTAAGTAAGGGAATGCATCCGGGTATGAGACGGATTTTGTTTTTGATCTATAACATTTTACTGGTCAAACAGTTTCAGGTGTTTTATATTTCGTTCAAAAGGTAAGAAATGCACACAACTTTCTTCTGAAAAACGTAGAGAGTTATTTCATCATATTCAAAAGTTATGGCCAATTTTCTAAGTACTTTTTTTTTTAGCAATTTAAATTTTGTATCCGGGTATGAGACACCTAGAAAAATGCAATGAAAATCAGAAAATATGAAATAAAACCACCATGACTGTGTATTAGCACAAACTGTTATTCATTTTTCGTTACATTAATATTGATATTTGATAGTTGCACTGATTTTGGTTCGAAAGAAAAAATGTCCATTTCGTTACAAATTCTGTATCCGGGTATGAGACACCTTTAAAAATGAAATTTAAATTAGAAAATACGAAATAAAAGCACCATAACTGTACGTAAACACATGTATCATTACATACATGTTGATATTTGACAGTTGCACACGATTTGGGTTCGAAAAAAAAATGTCTCATACCCGGATACATGATGTGTCTCATACCCGAATACGTGACACTTTTTAAGAAAAACTTAAAAGTAATGTTTTAACCATTTATATTTGCACAAACGCGAATCGTAACACAAAGTAGATATAAAACACTAAACGCTCACACATGACACTTCCCATTTCCAGTTGATTAAAACCATAATATACCACTTTGAAACAGATCATAAAAAACTTTTTACAGTCGATTTGCGACCTGAGGTGTATAACTTAAATAAGCAATAGATCTTTTCACTTCGGTGTTGGCTTAAAAACTTGGTCAAAGTAAGAGGATAGTTCGACAGTGGTCAGATTGGCAATATTAATTTTGCATCATAGAAAAAATCGACTGTCTCTTACCCGGGGGTGTCTCATACCTGGATACATTCCCCTACTTTTATCATACATATTATATTACATATTATTTTTATTCTTACATATTGTTAGAATAATGTCAGTGGCAGCAATATCTCCGACGTATTGTTTAATTGTTTGAGCGCACTTTAAACCTATTAATAGGAATACCTATGATTTTAATTATTCCAACAATTGGAATTGAATTCATGCTGCTGCTGCTGTTTGCATTTGTTGTGCGTGAGTATTCAACTTCATTTGAACGCTGTGCTCCTGAGAGCACATCTCAAAGTCGAAAACATTGCCAAACACTTGAACCGCACTTAACTGACCACCACTGGATACTCGAACAATTTTGATATCATAACTGGCCTTTGGCAGATAGAATTAACCCTCCTCACCCTATGTTGATATGAAGATATTGGATTATATTTGTTTGAATTTAAATTAAGCTGCAGGAGAAGAAATATCCCTTAATAATAAGTTATTTGTTATCATAGAGTTGACTAATTTTTAAAATGGTTGACTTCATGTTTCTTGCAACTCCAAATTTGACATTATGGTTTGATCCAAAAAAATTTATCGCATATGCTGCTTCCCAAATAATGTCAAGTATTTAATTCGCCCATATTAAATTTGTTAATTATTACCAAATTTTCGTAAATACAAAGAAATAACTTTTTCTGTGTAACCAAAAATTTTGTCATGAATATTGAATGGAACATGTATATAATTTAACCTTCACAAATCAATATTTCTATAATATGAATATGTTAAATAAGGGGGGCAAAACAAACAACCAAAAAATTTTTAAGATTGTCTCGCAATGTCATACAGAGTTATTTACTTTTAAATCTAAGACAACCCATATAAAACAAGCATTTTATTTGCAGTTTAAATCAATAAAAATATAATTGCAAATTTTCTTGAACTTTTTATATCGATATTTTAAAGGCAGAATAAAAATACATCGTATTTTAGTTTAACATGAAAAAAATATTTTTTAAATTAAATTAACCAGTTCGGTTCATATGGCCAAAATATTTCAAAAATTGTTGCTTCAACCAGATATATACCAATTTGAAATATAAAATAATGTTGAGAAAATCATTACAAAACATTATAAAATACTTAATGGTTTGTTTTAAATGCTCCCGCAGGAACACTCCATCGTATAATTTCACCCGTTACCAAAAAACATCACTTACCGCTCTACAACCATAACCAAAGCCAACAATATTGCAACAGAATCCGTTAGGAATAAAACAACAACACAAACACCGAAACCAACAACGATACCAAAAGCAGCAGCAGCAGCACAACAACCACCAGCACAACAACCACCCTCAAAGAAACCAAAAACAGAAGGTACATAGGTAAGTCAGACAAAAGTTGAAAAAAAAAAAAAAAAAAAATGTGGGTTTTATTGAAACGAAGTACCGTAAAATTAATAGATAATCATTGTGGCTTTTAAACCAAATACCACGATGATATCATTTCTAATGTGAATAAGCTATTTAAGATTCGGCAACAAGTGGTTGTTTCAATTTGGGGACTAATAACATATTTAATCTACGAATAAAAAGAAGGGGATTCATTTTTTGTGCTACCATGGTTTCTAAATTAGAGATTCCTGTAGCAAGAAATATACTCTGCTGGTAGTTTTTTACTTGACTTCAGTTTTGAGGCAAGGACCTTTTTCACAAAACTTATATTCCCTTTCAAATCGTCGCACACTGGGGCTATAGAAGTGATTTGGTTCAAAACCACCCAGACATCGCAATTTTCATCGAAATTTAAAAATTCTTAAAGTGGGATATTTGTTTTGTCATACTGAAGAATGGTACGAAGCTTAATTTCCTAAATGTGACTTTATCAATTTGCCGAGTGACCTTGAAAAATTTAATTCAATGTTCAAAAAATAGAGATACCATTAAAAATCCTTTTATAATCAAGAGGAAAGCATCCGACGAAAAAAGTGTACTAAGCGAAAAAATCCTTAGAATCGTTCAAGCAATTCGTGAGATTTTTTTGGATTTTTTTTGGAAAAATTTCAAAAATTATTCAAAAAAAAGTTACAAAAGTTCCAAAAAAAATCACACGTATTGCTTGGACGATTGTAAGCATTTTATACCTAGTAACTTTTTTCGTAAGATGCTTTCCTCTTGAGTAAAAAAAGAATTTTGCCTTCCGCGGGCGTTCAAAAGCCAAAAACTTCCATTTAGCGTCCGAGTCCCATCTTGAGTCATATTTAGGAAATCAAGCTTCGTACCATTCTTCAGTATGACAAAACAAATATCCCACTTTAAGAATTTTTATATTCCGGAAAAGGCATTTTTACGAAAAAGTGTATGAAGCAAAAAATACTTAGAATTGTCCAAGAAATAAGTGTGCATTTCTTCCGAATTTTTTGAAACATTTTATAATTCTTCTAAGATCGGTCAAAAAAAAAAAAGTTCCAAAAATTCTGAAAACATTCACACGTATTCTATGGCCGTAAGCTATCGGGCCTTGCTCACTTTTCTCATAAAATGCCTTGATTTTGAGTTAAAAATCGTTTATTCGACTGCGTAATTGAAAAACGTAAAAAATCGATTTCTGAAACCAAATATTATATGTATATATTTCAATTTCAATTTATTCTTAAAAACAAAAGATTTCAACTGTACATGATAAGACATAGAGTCTCTTAATAGTACATCAGTGATTATAAACGAATCAGTACACACATTATCAAATAAAAATTTAAAATGTAACTAACTAAATTAATTAATTAATATTTTAATATATATATATTTTTTTTTTTTTTTTTTACTAACAGGCTATTAACATAAAAATCTAAGTACTGCCAATTTAAAATATGCTTTTCTTCTTTCGGATTTTATATCGCTTGGAAGAGAATTCCACAGTTTAACAACACTGACAAAAAACATTCTTTGAGACGTTAAAAATTTGGACATGGGTAAAATTAAATTATTAGTACGAATTGATTGCGCAAACACTAATTTTTCGAACAAATATTCAGGACAACGTTCATATATGAGCCTATGTAGAAAAATTAAGTTTCTAAAATTTAAGTATGGGACCAATTCGCAATTTAGAATCTTTATTGCATAACCCGATATATGATCATACTTTCGCTTAGAGTATATATATCTTGCAGCATTATTAAGAACTAGCTGAATTTTTTGCTTGGATCCACTATCCAAATTTCCGTAAACTAGTTCACCGAAATTTAAAAGTGGAACAAGCAAAGCTCTTATTAATTTCAGCTTAATATCTTCTGACACAAATGACGCTGAATGCCATAGTTTCCTCAGAACATTGTACATTCTACATATCATATAGTTCACATGATCGCTGCAGCTTAGGTTGGAATTTATTTTAAAACCCAAACTTAAAACAGAACTGTCAAACATAATATGAGTTCCCATCATATTTAAATTTGACAGGTCTGCCAGATCATAAGTTGAATGGGAAATGGGCAATGCCTTTGTCTTTAGGACGTTGATGTTCAATTCATTATTTTTGGCCCATTCACAAATTGAAAATAGATCCTCATTCACCCTTTCAATTAAGTCCTCACAGAGTCCCCTAGGTCTAGAAAGGTAGACCTGAGCATCATCCGCGTAAAGGTGAATAGAAACACTTTTGCAACAATAAACTATATCATTTATAAATATACTGAATAGTATGGGTCCCAAAATTGACCCTTGCGGGACGCCGGACGTAACTTCTTTCAATTCAGAATATGAGTTCTTTATTATAACTCTTTGTTGTCTATGAGTCAAATAACTTTTTAAAAGTTTGGTTGCATTGGAACCAAAACCAAAATAGTTTTCTAATTTCTTTAATAATAATATATGGTTAACTGCATCAAAAGCTTTTGAAAAGTCCAACAAAACCAAAATGGTTAGCTCATCTCTGTCATATGCAGGACGTATATCATCTAAAATTTTCAGAACGGCAGTTGCACAACTGTGTCCCGATCTATAGCCAGACTGATATTCTGTGAGCAAATTGTTTTGATCTAAATGAGCCATAATTTGGCATGTCAAGATCTTTTCAAACGCCTTTGAGAGAACGGGAAGTATGCTAATCGGTCGAAAATCTTGAGGCAGAGTCGCATTATTTATTTTAGGAACTAGTGTAACATCTGCTATCTTCCAAGTTTCTGGATACACAGATGCTGTTATAGCAAAATTAAAAATATGAGTAAGGCAAGCAATAATACTACCAAGAATGATCTTTATAAACTTGAGGCTAGTTCCTTCATGCCCCGTCGCATCAGATTTGATAGCATAGATACTTTTTACTACTTCGTCTTCAGTTACTGTCATAAAATTAAATTTTGGTTCCAAACTGCACTCGCAATGCTCATTCATTATGAACGATGATCCGTTATCTGTTGGAAAACTTGACAAAAAGTAATTATTCATTATATTGGGATCTATGGAACAATCCGGACTATTTTTGCTTCCCAAACCAATAGATTTTAAATTATTCCAAAGCAGTTTAGGTGATAGTTTTACATCAAGTTTGGACTTAAAGTACGATCTCTTTGAATTACGAACTGTGATTGTTACCTTATTTCTACATCGTCGGTAAGCTTCCCAATTTTCATTATCTGGATTGTTTTTCCATATTGAATGAAGTTTATTTCTATCCTTTATTACCCGTAGAACTTCATCTGTAAACCAAGGATATTTCTTGTTCTTTATTTTTATTCTTTTTAATGGTACATATTTATTAAATAAATAATTCACGAGAAATGTAAAATGGTCAATTTTTTCATCGATAGAAGCAAAAAACCAGCATTCATTCCATGGAATCATTCTTGATTCTTCAAGAAGGTTTACAACATTTATTCTCTTAAAGTCTCTGTAGCAAAAGTGTGTTTCATTTTGATATTTAGAAAAATCAACATTGTAGCAGAGAAATAACATTTCATGGTCGGAAACACCAGCCAAAGAAAATTGGTCAACATGAAGTACTTTCGAGTTGTCAGCAACACAAAACAGATCAAGCAAGCTTGGCGTGCAGTTTGGAGAAAATCGTGTGGCAAACTCATTTACAATATTTAAGCCTAATGAAGCAATACTATCAGAAAATTCTACGGACTTCGCATCTTTATGCAATAGATCAATATTAAAATCACCACACATTATTATATGCTCATAAAGTATCACGTACTCGGACAATTTTTCAAACAAACAACTCATATCATATAACTTATTAGGATTATATACACAAACGACTAAAGTTTTACTGATACTATCACCTATTTCAAGCATAACAAATTCAACTTGCATACTACTACTCGATTTGAAAACAATCTTTTGCTGCAAATATTTTTTGTAGTATATAGCAATCCCTCCACCTCTTGTACACGATTTCCTATCATTCCTAACAAGCAAATAGTCACTTAGAGCATATGTGGCGTCATCAAAATCGTTTTTGAACCATGTTTCTGTAACACAAATAACATCAATACACAAACTTTCAAATACATAGTTCAAATAGTCGAGTTTTGTTGCATTTAAGCTTCTTGCATTCAAATGACAAATTTGCAGCCCTTTATGATTTTCACTTACCAACTTTAAAACGGTCTTTAAATTATTTTCGTCAGTATTGATAGTAGAATTTAAACTAAACATAAATTAAAGTAACTATTGCACATTTTAAATTGACAGTTTACAATATTGTACTTTCCTAACTTAAAAACTAAATATTTAAAGAAATTTACCATAATCATATAAATATACTATAATTACATACAACGCAGAGTAAAATAATTTTTATTTTTTATGTTTCACGGTCACCCTAATTAGCTGTTGTTATTTGCTCTATATTCTCTATTAATTTTGCTACGCTATCAACGCTCTCTTTACTTTCTATTAATTTTGGTTCGCTACTACTCTCAACTTTTACATACACTCGACCATAAATGGAAAAAGCAGCAAACAATCGATCTTCCCTCTTTTTTTGCATCGCATAACTTAGAAGCTCACGATTTGGTTTCGTAAGGCTCTCATGTACGTAAAACTTACTATCTCCTATGTACTCAATGTCATTAAGCCTCAGCTGTCGCTTATTTGTTTTGCAAAAAGCAGCAACAGATCTCAGGAGTTTGTTTCTATCATAGACCGACACAAGTTTCACGACTATTGCAGGTTTGATGTTGCTACTATCATTTGACTTTAATCTAAAAATGTCTCTTAAAATCGGAACATCACAACTAACAGCAGAGCATATACTTGAAAAGATTTTGCTTAAATCTTCGGCTTTCTTGCAAGGGATTCCATGTAAGATGACATCAGACGCAACCTCATATTTTTCATATTTGCAGATTTGTACTTTCAATTCTTCGATTTCGTTTTTAAGAGAAAGATTAATTCCAGAAGAGACATTAGTATCATTAATGCAGTTCTCTGTTTGTTGCTGTAGTACATTTAGTTCAGCTTTGATTGCGCCAATTTCACCGCACAAAGTTTCAACCACAGACAACCGTTCCATCGCACTTTTTATTGTTTTCTTTAAATTTGTCAGCTCACCAGTTATTTCTCCGAACCTCTGCATTACCCTGTCCTCACTTGCTTTTATTGCATCGGTAAGTGTTTTTGTCATTCTCTCTTCGAAACACTTTAGTTTTGCATTAAGAGTTGCATCAGAGTACATGGGCGATCCAAATGATGAGTTACTGACCTTTGCATTGTTAGATCCAGTCGGAGTTGCAGGTATGGTTTGCTGCTTTACACTGTTCGATGCACTTCGGAGAATTTTATTATTTTGTTGTTGACCCGACATTATTATTATTTTTTTTTTTTTTTTTTTTTTTTTTGCTTTCTACTTTTATCAGAAACCAGAAATCTTAGTTAAAATCGATAAATTAAATGAAAATTGCGTATAAAAATCAAAAATTCTTCCAGAAATCGTTGCTATAATAATTGTATCTGTGTCGTCACTTTTTTCAAGATAATTGGAATTATTTTCGTATGACTATATTGCGTTGATTTGCAGCCGCTTAAAAACACGTCTACTCCGTTTGCATGTTTTAAGAATCCTCCAAATATTATAGGAGAAGAGTGCCGCCTGCGGGCATGGTTCGGGTGTAGGCACCCTCCGTAACTTCAAACAGAAAAAAAAATCCGGCTGTTCTGACAAATGTTAAGCGCGTGTTATGACAAATACCGGAGCAAACAGACGCAGTTACTTTGTGCTGAGAGAAAACAATTTTTGAATAAGTGAAAATCAACACAAAAGTTTTTTTCAATAATTTTCCAAGTGCGATAAATCGAAGTGAATCAATCGAAAAGTTGAGTGCAATCTATATTTAAGCAGTGAATTTATTATATTTTGTGATTCAACAACACAACACAACACAACACAATTTGCTCATTGCTTTTCAAAGTGGCTGTCAAGGTCGAGTGTGGGCACAGAATTGGTTCGGGTGTGGGCACCCCTCTTTTTTTATTTAAAGCGTTTGTTTAGTGAAATATTGTCGTGGATGCCAACATTACTGATTTAAATAGTATTCTTATGCCTTTTTACGCATTTTTATTGGAAAGCAAAGGATATTGCAGAAAAAAGTAGTTTTTATTAAGTAAGGGTGGTTAGGTGGCATGACACTTTGCAAAAAATATCAGTATTGAGCATGGATTGGTACAAAAAATTCATGCTTGGCCAAAGAGCAATGTCAACAAGGGCTAGAAATTACGTCACGTAGCCGGCTTAGTCTGCAAAAGAATTGATTTGGCATTGACGCCGAAGACAATCAAGTCTGGTTTCAAGGCAACAGGCATAATGCCATTCGATCCAGACGTTTTCAGTGGCGCTGATTTTATTGTGTGAGTCAATGTTTCCAAAATAAATTAATTTTGCTTTCTTCTCCATTTGATTGCGTTTTACTTGATATTTTCCAATTTTCAGCCGATTTTCTAAGGGTGCCCATAGCCGAACCTAATTTTTTTTTTTTGTCATAAATGATCACTTCACTATTTTTTGATATAATTTTTCCAACTTACGAAATCAATTTACTTCACGAGTAGTTAGCTAAGGTCTCTAGCTTTCCATTGACACTTATATGTCTGCACAATATACATCTGGTCAAAAGTTATGAGTCGAAAACAAAAAGATGTCCACACCCGGTACTCTGCCCCTACATATTATGTCCGTATATATTGCCAGAATTTTTGCAATAACATAATCTTTATTTTAGAAACAAATTTGGGTATCAATTCGATGTGGGAATCAATCTATATTTAGACCCTATCTACTATACAATTACACAAAAGATTTCAAAACAAACATTAAATATTCATCGGAAAGAAAACCTTTGGTGTGCATATTGCTAATTTTAAAATAAATTCACTTAATAATTCTAAAACTTTAATGAAATCGTCTAATTGAGTTTTTATTCTTTCTTGGACGCTTAATTAGTTAATGAAATTCTCGATTAACTTATAATAATCACACGGGTCGCGTGTCAGATGCAATGACGTCTGGTATAATTTCATGCGTTTAATTGTTCAAATGAACTTGCGATTAGAGGCGTGGTCAAGCCCAAAGTCAAACGATTAATAAAACAAAGCAATTAAATTTAAATGTGTGGAAAATGAAAAAAAAAGTAAGAAATACCATTAAACACGTGTAAAACATTGCATAAAAACAACAATTGTTTACAATTATGCAATAATTTTCTTGCAAGTTCTTAAAAATTAACCCATTGTGAATGAAGTTAGTTTTTACAATGTCTATATTCATGTCGATAAAAATTATCACGCTTAAAGTTAAATAAAACTTAAACCATTCAATTTTAAAATTCTTAAAAATATGAGAATTTATTAATATATTATATCGGATTTATAAATCTATCCACCTTTTCCGGGAATCCTGTCATTAACGATTTTATAGTTGTTTCCGTTACCTTTTTAGAGGAGCCGATCCATTTACGCTTGAAGTCAGACATGTCCTAGGATAACTATCCTGTGTTCTTCAAATCCCTTTCCACTAGCGCCCAATATCTCTCCACAAGCCGGAGTTCTTTACAGTAGAGTGGGTTTGCCTTCCGTGGTTCAAAATTTACATTATTATTTGCATACCACTCAAGGGCCTTTTTCCCATAGTGGCATGATGCTAAATTGGGTCAGAAATATGTAGACACTTTGTGCTGTTTTAGGAGAGGCAAAAACCGTTTTTGAAGACACTTCTTAATATACATTTCTGTACTTATCGTTCCTGATGTCACAAATGCTTGGCTTCTTTTGCCACAACTGCAAATGGCTTGCCACACAAGAAACTTCTTAGGGAATTTTGTTTGCTTTTTTGTACGGTATTGTTCCTGAATATTACCTCGTCCATCAGTCACATAAAAACCTTGACCCAGAAGTTGAGGAAAGTCTGGCAGAACATAGGTTTTATCATCCATTACACAGCACGTAAATTTTTTTATAAAATAAGACCTAACTTTCTGAACTTTATACAACGTCAGCTCAGCAATAGCTTTGATTCTGCACACAAAAGAATCAGAGCATTTAACTACACGAGCTGCTTTTCTGACAGAAGTGTTCGGAGCTCTTCGAAAGAGTTGTTCGACATCTTTTGCCTTACCAGTATTTGTAGGACCTTTTTTCTTCCTGATCCAGGTTTCCGTGCAATGTTTAAGTCTTCTTTATACAGTTAAATGGCTTTTGAAACAGTGTGACGATGAACCTTCTGCTGCTATTTTTTTGAAAAGTTTTAATTATTTTTTACGTACTTTTATTTCGCTGTCCATTTTTAATAATTTGAATAAATATAATATCTTATACTTATATTTTTAAAAGCTAACAGGATTCAAAAAAAAAAATTATTCGTTGGACACAGGATAAGTTATGGGTGAAAAAGTGTGTGTAAGTTTTTTTCGACACACTCTTTATCAATCCATTTTCCTCTTATAAGCTATTTAAATGCAAACTAAATGTCAACTTTCACCTCTCCAGCCCTTCTAATTTGCAAAATAAAGCATTTTAAAACTTGTCAACTTTGACTCCTCTAGCCCTTCTATTTTAGGAGTTATGACAGTTTAAGTTTGTCATCTTATTTCTCCGTTCATAGTTTTCTTGGAAAGTTGGCATTTAAATAGCTTACAATCTTGTCAAAGGCTTGGCATACTCATACATGGGGCATATATGTCATGAGTGTCTCATTATGTCATGAGTGTCACGCTTACTTGTATCTTCAAAATTTTATACATACATATCAATAACAAAAAACAGTTAAATTTTCAAAATTATTAGTGCATGGAGGTTTGATCAAAAATTATTTTTGATAAAAACCTTTCAACTACACAGGCCTACAAATTTAGAGCTTTTTTTGTGCTCAATTTTTTCAACTGATTATGAGGCTTGGGACATTCTATTTACGAATCCGAACGTGGTTTTTCTATCACATCATGATTCTAAGTTATCCTTGGTTCAAACTGGAGAAACGTTATATTCAGTCGCTTCCAGCATAAAGTGTAATTTTTTGTAGCCAAATACATCGGATAGCCATGAACTTCCTCTACAACTTTAGATTTTTAATTTTTCAATAATTGGATCCTTACTTTTTGAGTTATCATACATTCAAGAACAGATATTTCAATTCCATATAAATATTATATAAAGGGGATTCCTTTATGCTCGTAAAAGCCTCGAAAAGCACGTAAGCCTCGAAAACTTTCGAGTCTCGTAAGCAATGATTGTTGTCAATAAATGTATTGAAAAAATATTTTTTGTTTTGAAAATTGAATTTGAATTGAATATTTTCAAATTATATGACAGCTGATACGTTGCTTACACGTTTTTAGAAATGTGTGTTCCTGAAAAAAAGCACGTAAACTTTCGAGTTTTTCATGGTTTACGAGATTAAAGGTATCCCCTTATAGTTTTTTTTTGTGGAGTTGAAAACCTTTATTTGAATGGATAATAACTGAAGAAGTAAGTAATGACCCAATTGGAAAAGTTGACGGTAAAGTTTTATGAGTAAAATTATGACTACCAAAAGCGTCATTTACTGTAAGTGTGATATAGTCTTAGAAACAAAAACGAAAAAGTAATTTCTGTACTTTAGAGCAGGATATTTAGAATACTGACGTGATAGAGAAATTTCAAGTTCAGTTTCGTAAATAGATGGTCTCTCCTCCATAATAAGTTATAAAATTTTAGATTGGAAAACCATTGTAACACAGTCATTAATAAAAAAATATCTTATTGAAGAAAACGAAGAACACATTTCTTAGCAAAAGTGCAAATTTGAAAAAGCAACAACGATAGAATATGGGTTAATGAATATGTGTATAGTACCTCTTGAATATTCATTTTTCTTATCTCTATATGTACGTAAGTGTAGATGTGAATGTGTGAAT
Organism: Calliopum simillimum; assembly: GCA_951812925.1. Classification (NCBI taxonomy): domain Eukaryota; kingdom Metazoa; phylum Arthropoda; class Insecta; order Diptera; family Lauxaniidae; genus Calliopum; species Calliopum simillimum. The sequence continues at coordinate 35,479,412 of OX638370.1, forward strand.
GTATTAAAAAATATTTTATTCGATATTAAATTGAAGAAATAAAAGGCACACGCGTTAAATTGTTTTAATTGATGAGATATGTAGGTACTAGACACAGATGCTAGATACCAAAGCAAATACCAGCTGTGATTTCAAACACCATAACGAAAAATGTTAAGATGCAACTTAATTAATTGTTTTGATATGACGAATTGGCGATAAAACGAACGTTTTTAAAAATGTTGCTATTGTAATGTACCTGCATATCGGTGCCTCATAAACGGGGAAAAAAAATATTTGGTACTTCTTTATTTCTAATGAACTTTACTAGAATTTCAAGTTAAAATAGTAACAACTCCCGAATAAAATAAATTTTACCTTGCTGTTTTAGTAAATTCTGAATTTTCGAATAACCTTAAAGTATAGTTTTTTTTTTTTAAATAATTTAGGTGAAATTTTAGCCCAGGAAAATAAGAATATTTCTGCGAAAAAATTCCAAGTGAATTTTTTTCACCGGAATTGTCTTTAATAAAGCATAATGAATAATGTGTAAAAAGTCCGTTGAAGTCCATTGTGCGCATAAAAAGTTATTCAGGCTCAAAGGTCGTTAAAATCAGTTTTTTGCAAACGTCTCGCTAACGCAAACATTTTCAGAAAAATTTTTCTCCACAATTTTGTAACACAGAAAATTTCCTATTTAAAGATGTAAAAAATGTTTTCGTGTAGCTTATAGTTTAGGAGATAACTCAATTTAAAAAGTTGTGCAGAGTTTTTATATGTGAATGTACAAAAAAAATTGAAAAACCTTTCAAAAGATATTTGGATTCTGTAAACACCGTATTAAATTTTTTTGGAGCGACTCATGGTCCAAGAGATATTCTTCAAAAACCGTTAAGGTTCCGAAAATACTGGTTTTTGAAGGATATCTCTGAAACGGTAAGTCATACGATAAAAAGCAATAGCATCAATTTTGTAGAAAATCACAAGATCTACAAAAAATAAGACATATATGCACACATTACAGTAACCGTTTAGAAGTCATTCAATAAAAACCTGTTTTTTTGCCATTTAAAGATTTTTTGAATATCTTCTAAACGGTTACTATAATGTGTACACATATGGCTTATTTTTTGTAGACCTTGTGATTCTCTACAAAATTGATGCTATTGCTTTTTATCGTATGACTTACCCTTTCAGAGATATCCTTCAAAAACCAGTATTTTCGAGACCTTAACGGTTTTTGAAGAATATCTTTAAGACATGAGTGGCTCCAAAAAAAAATTAATACAGTGTTTAGAGAATCCAATTATCTTTTGAACGGTTTTTTAATTTTTTTTTGTACGACTCCTCGTTAAAGAGTATTCGCAATTTTAAAATAAAATATTTTAATATGAACTTATACGTAGCATACACTTATAAAAACTCTGCACAACTTTTTAAATTGAGTTATCTCCTAAACTATAAGCTACACGAAAACATTTTTTACATCTTTACATAAGAAATATTCTGTGTTACAAAATTGTGGAGAAAACTTTTTCTGTAAATGTTTGCGTTAGCGAGACATTTGCAAAAAACTGATTTTAGCGACCTTTGAGCCTGAATAACTTTTTATGCGCACAATGGACTTCAATGGACTTTTTACACATTATTCATCATGCTTTAATAAAGACAATTCCGGTGAAAAAAAATCACTTGGAATTATTTCGCACAGCAGCTCTTTTATCGTCTTATTTTCCTGGGCTAATTTATCCTATTGTAGAGTTCAAACAAAAAAAAAATAAAATAAATAAAAAGAAACGGAAGGAAGTCGGATTCAAAGCGGTGTCCGTCCGTGTGACAAATAGAAAAAATTTTATTTTTACTTACAATTGCAAACGTGTTAGACCACTACACCACTGACGTTTTTTACTACACAAGTGAAGTAATTATTATGACACAAATTTTTTGTCTTACGAAAACTAGAACATAATTAAAATTGGCGAAAAGTAAGACGTTTGAAAATTTCATCGAAAAGTAGGATGTTTCTCGATACCCTAGAATGTTTTATATTTTTAAGCGAAACGATTGTTCATACTAAATGAAGACATAGTAAGTCATCCTACTTTTCGTAATAGGCATCAAAATGTCATAGTTTTCTTCAAAAAATTATAAGATTTCCTGCTTTTCGACATAAAATCGGAACGTTCTACGTTTCGACATAAAACCTTGAAAAATCTTGCTTTTCGTTATATTCAATGAGACACTATAGTTTTCGTCAAAAACTGCGTGAAATGTTATTTTTCTCACCGCAAGTTATCGTAAGACAAATGAATCATCCTACTTTTCGTCAGATGAATCGATATATTGTAAGGATGGTGTTGATATAAAGACTCTTGATGCTTCAGTGGTTGAAATCTTAAAAAATTCAGAGAGAAATCGTTATCTTGCTTAAAATTAAAAGAAAAATTAAGAACATTATTAACCTTTTCAACATTTGAAACAAATATTTAATAATATTTATTATTATTTGAAATATACAGTAATTAGCACAAATAAAATAATAAAAAATATAAAATAATAATATGTACATGGAACAAATTCATTAAAAAGCCGAATATTTGTTTCGGCTATTATCATTTGAATATATATTTGCATATAGGTACAGTCTGCATCAAAATTTATCATACGGACCATGTACTCTGTATGCTTTAAGTCGTTGAACTTTTCGATAACAAAGTTTCCAGTTAAGTCTTACTTTTTAATTGACTCTTTCAAATTCGGTTTCAAAATGTCCATATATTGCCACTATTTGCTAGACTTGAACCCATGACATCGTTTTGAAAGGAAAGCGCCTTATGCCACGCTATTTATAGTTGTTGAAGTATCCTCGCACTATGGTTTTTTTTTTTTGACAAAAAAGTGTGCACAAAAAAAAAACACTACAAGGACATATTTTATTTAAAAAGATCAAACGCGAAATTAAAGGTTATACGAGTACATTAACCTATCTGAAAAGATTCCCGCTTTTTCCAGCATCTGATCCACAAAATAGTGACACGGGTTGAAATCTCTTGAATTTTGAAAAATGATTTTTCTGTTTAAAAATGTTAGTCGCAATAAACGCAGGAGTGATATATGAATAAATTTATATGCATTCAATCAAATCAATTAAGATGAAATCAAATCAAAGTGAAAATGGGCGGTGCCACTCCCCAAAAACAAATTCGTCATGTCTCCGAAACTATTAGACGCAGATAGATACGATTCGGTATGTTTTATAACAGGTACAGAGAGTAATAACATCCACTGAAAAAGTGGGAGGTGCCACCCCCTACAAAAATAAAACTAATCATATCTCCGAAACTATTTGAGCCATAGAGATGAGTTTTGGTATACACATATATAAAAGGTAGTGAGTCAAATAACATTTGCTGAAAAAAAGAGCGGTACCACACCCAACAATTAACATATCCTTTTTAATTGCCACTCTGTTCTATAGGGAACAAGTTCATTAATGTAGCTCTGCCTGTGGACGTGGTACCGAATATTTTTTCAGCAGATGTTATTTGTCTTGATGATTTTTGTATATAAATCGAATTTCATTTACAAGGGTCGAATAGTTTCGGAGATATGAAGTGTTTTATATTTTAGGGGCGTGGCACCACCCAATTTTCTAGTGGGTGTTATTTCTCTCAGTGCTTATTACAAACATACCGAATCTTATCTTTCTGCGTCTAATAGTTTCGGAGATATGACGAATTTGATTTTGGGGCGTGGCACCGCCCATTTTCACTTTGATTTGATTTCATCTTACTTGATGAAACCATCGTGCTTCGGCCAAGTTCTCAATTTTTCCATACGCCACATCGTTAAAAAAGCAAAAGTAAATAGCTTGTGCTTGATATGGGGCAAAAGAGAACTCAAATGACGCTATGAGTAAGCGCTTGCTCCATCTATTTTTTGTCATTGCAGCTTTTTCCTAATTGCTTCGGTAACACTCTTCATTTGTGTGGAGACATGAAGACATTTGTAAGCGCTATCATTTCGGAAATTTATTAAATTATAATAACCAATTTGATGAAAAGAAAAAATAAGGAAACAATTGGTGTGAAATGAATCTCAGATACACTTCAATACACATCTTTAATGATTGCAAACTGATTGAAAAGGCAATATTTTTTATTTATAATTACAAGCAAAAAAATGATCCGGAAAATTGATTTTCAAATAGCATAAAGTGATAATAATTTCATAAAAAATTACGGTTTGTTCCAGTAATTCAATTACTTTAATCAATTCTCAAGAAAATGTAATGGCACGAAAGTAAAATATACGGTGTAAAATTCAAAAAGCATAGAGATAAACAGTGAAAAATATTGAATAAAGAAGTGAAAACTTGTCGCTCTGCAATATTTGCTTAGAATACATTTCTAATATTAGTGATTGAGATTTTAAAACAATTTATTGAAAAATAATTTAAATTAAACAAAGGGCTATAGAAATGAAAGTGCTACAGTAGCTCAGTGGTTAGAGCATCACCTAGAAACACAAAAGTCTTAAGTTCGATACCATCAACATGCATTTTTTTATATTTTTAAAAAATTGACGGTGTGTAATCAGTAAAAAATACGGTTTTTCTTTACGGGCGCACAGTTACTGAAAAAATCAGTAAAAAATACTTGGATTTTCAAAGAATTTTTACGGTTTAGATTTTTCCGTGTAATATATTAACATATTTATATAAAACTTCAAGTTCTGTTACTTGAATTATAATAAAAGTGTGATATTTAATTCAAATCAAAAAAATTAAATCGGCCTAGCTATCACTGTTTTCAACACAAAGTATTGGCTGTTGTTAATTTATTCTTTCAGTCTTGTAGATTTCTTTTGTTTTACGTAAAGTTTTTTTTTAATGGACAGTTTTAATTTGCGTTTTGATTAATTATTTTTTCTCACACTTATTATATTGCAATCGTAGAAAAAAATTATTCCAAATGCCTATATAATATCTTTATTATTATTATTTTTTTCTTTCGAACTCTAGACATACTCGTACAAATCATCAATATTACAGAAAAATATTTCATTTATTAAGTAAAAAATGTTGCTGCAAAGGTTTAGTCGATCGTGTGCGCGCATTTCCGGCAGATCAATAAGATAACGATATTCGACGTATAAACTTTGATTTCGAAATAAAAGTGTTTTCTAGGAGTTTTAGAAATTTTGAAATATATTTTCATTAAAAAGTGAAAAAAGTGCGTATGAATGCCTTAAAATTTAAAGTTTTAACAATTTAAGCTTTCATCAAAAAGGAGTAATATTACAACTTGCAAAAAATCTTAAAAAAAATAAAAGTGAATTCAGGAATAAATGGATAATAATTTAACATTAACTGGCAAAAAAGAGGTAAGGATTTGCAAAAATCTATATATAAATACGTGAACAGTTTTTTTGCCCCTGCTTTACGGGCTAACTATTTAACCGATTCTCGATATTTTTTATATGAAAGGTACTTTGGTGTAGAATGCACAAGACCAAAAATTATCCTTATAAGTTGCCATTAAGGCATTTAAAAACAGGATCAAAGTTTCCGATATAAGTAATTACAATAACAACAGCAACCAAAGTGTTATGCTGTGCTGTTAAGAAAGTGAATGAGACAGTGGAGTGAGAGATATTTTGTTGTTCCTTGCAAAGGACCTGTTCCATCGCACTCTGTTGACGTTCTGCACCGATATTTTAGATGTTTTTCGATACTTTTGAACTTTGATCGATATTTTGGATACTTTTGGAATTTAACCGATATTTTGGATGTTTTTAGATACTTTTGGACTTTTACCGATATTTTGAATGTTTCTCGATACTTTGGACTTTTACCGATATTTTGGATGTTTTTCGATACTTTCGACTTTTATCGATATTTTGGATGTTTCTCGATACTTTTGAACTTTTACCGATATTTTGGATGTTTCTCGATAGTTTTGCACTTTGACAGATATTTTGGATGTTTTTCGATACTTTTGGGCTCTTTTCGATATTTTTATGTTTTTCGATACTTTTGCACTTTTATCGATATTTTGGATGTTTTTCGATACTTTTGCACTTTTACCGATATTTTGGATGTTTTCCGATACTTTTGGATCATACCGATGTTTTTCGATACTTTTGAGCTCTTTTCGATATTTTGGATGTTTTTCGATACTTTTAGACTTTTAGTGACATTTTACATGTTTTTCGATACTTTTTGACTCTTACCGATATATGGGAAGTTTTTCGATATTTTTCGGCAAAGGAGTCTTCTATAAAAGACGCTAGTGCCCAAAAAAACACACTTTTCTTTTATAACTTCTTAAAAAATTAAACAATGAAAGCCCGTAAAGGCATAGACTTTCATAATTTTATCCGTTAGTATGATTTGATTTTATGAGATCCTTAAAATGAGCCATACAGGTATGACGACTTTCGATGGTTTTTGGTTGAAAATTTCGAGCTATTTTCGAGCTTTTCAACAGCAATTTCAGACTGTCTGGAAAATTTTACATTTTCCGGAAAAGGGGAAAAATTGTTCTGCATGGCTTAGTTTATTTTTTCAGCCAGACGAATCCGCGGGAAGAGTAAGCGAAAAATTTCGATCTAGTTTCGAGCTGACCTTAAATGAAGTGTTTTCCGGAAAACCTTAAATTTCCCCGAAAAATCCGAAAAAAAATTTTAAGGGCTTGCTTTATTTTTTCAGCCAGACGAACCCATGAGAATATTTGACGGCCATATCATCTTACACATGAATTTCGGGCTAGTTTCGAGCTCATCAAAAACGAAAAGTATTTTCCGGAAAACCCCAAACTTTCCCGGAAAATCCCAAAAATCCTTTTTTTATGGCGGTGCCATGTGCCATTCGTCACACCTGTATGGCTCACTTTATGCACCTGACTTTATGGACCTTGGTTGCATATCAAAATTTAAAGGTGCTGTACTGCAACAAAATACACGGTGAAACTGAGGCCTTGAGCAGAAATATATTTCGGAAGAATGAGCAGGGCTTTACCGTATGAGGCAAAACTTTGAATTTTGAAAAAGCAAAGAGTTAGATAAGTAAAAAAACATTTTAATTTAAATGTTACTCATTCGATATGGTGTACGTGATTAAATAGGAAACAATTTTGGAATGGCTATAACTTTTGCAAATATTATGATAAATTTTTTATTTTTTCGCCATTTTAAAGATCAAACCTTCTACTACTTTTAGAAAAGTTGGTGTCCTTTACGTGAGACTTTTTTTTTTGTAGAATATAAATGTGTATATGAGTGATCTTCTTAAGAGGAAAATGAAAGAATAATCTGTTTACGTCACTAATTAGCCTATATGCTAATTAATTAACGCCATGTATGAATTTATTTGCATATAATTCATTATATGAATAATTAACCTAAATCTTTCAACGAGTCTAATTGTAAATTATATACGTAAGTAATAATTGTGTTATTTTTTTTTTTTTATCTTTCAATTAACTAATTAAAAAGATTTCATCGATGCTATAAATATGGATTTGTTTATGTTAACTAGTTGTATTGTTACATACAAATATATATACATTCAGTTGGTGAAAAACAATTGAAAAAATATGTAGCTTCTTTTGTTTGCAGTCAAAGTTCCCATTAAAGTAAATTTACTCAATTATTTTCATATATCAACAAGTTAAAATATGTAGTATATGATTCAAGATTGAAGATAGATACATAATCAGTCAAGTTAACTTGCTTTTGAAAACAACATATCAATTAAAATTATATTCACTATGGATTGTTATGATTATTCTTACGCTAAGGCATATTATTTGAAAGATCGATGGAGATACTCGTATTCGTAATTGTTTCAAGTTTTTGGCATAAAAAGAGCATATTATTTAAAATCCGTTAAGTTTCCAAATACTTCATGGGTAGTCCTCAAGTGTCTTGTAAAAGATATAGAAATTTAATGGAAAAAACTAGATTTTTCTAGAAAATTTTCATAATTAGCTCACAGAAATTGAAGTTATGATCGAAACCGCATTTTTTTAAAGCTCGAATACACGAGCAGTACCGACAGATCAAAAAAACGATTTCGGAGGAAATAAAAAAATAAATCAAATCGATTAAAGTATCATGCATCTGTCACTATATCATATCTCTTTGAGCGTTGGCCGAATGCTTAAGACGTGGCACTATTGCTCTAAGCACATGAGCTCAAATTCTATCCAAATAGATATTTTTTTTAAGTTCTTCTCATTTTCGGAGAAAAAATTTGACACGAAAGATTTCTATTGAATCCCAAAATATGATTTCTTTTAATGATCAGACGTCTTGAGTTGTGATAATTTTTCATAATTACATAGGCCTGCAAAATTTACAACTTTTTTTCCATTTCCGATTTTGCTTCAAATTGCAGACAGATTTGTATTCAGTCATAAGCCGCAATTCCAGGATAGAGTGTAATTTGCTGTAGCTAAATGCATTGGATAGCCATGAACTTCCTCTACAACTTTACGTTTTTACTTTTCCAATTGGATCCTTACTTTCCGAATTATCATCCATTGAAATAAAGGTATCGCAATTCCATGCTAAGTAAATGATGTAGCTCTTTGCATGGAGTTTTCAAACCTTTATTTTAATGGATGATAACAATGAAAAAAATTAGAGGTAAAGTTAAATACATAAACAAGATTATGACTAAGTGATGATGTTAGCAGATTTCAATTTCGCCATTTACTATAGCTTCAAAAACGCATCGAAACAGCGATTTCTGCACTTTCAAGAAGAATATATTAAAATTATGAAACCTACCAAATTCAGATTCGTAAATAAGCAGACTTCAACCTTAATCAGCTATGAAATTCTGGAATGGAAAACCATATTTATAGTACATTGTTAGCTATCGAGCAATGATGTATCGGATGTATTGTTGGTTTGAGCTCGTTGTGGTTATGTAAAACACAAATAAAAACACAAAAACAAAACAAAATGCACCAAACCAAATGCACAAAACAAAAAAAAAAAATTATCGGAAGGCTGGTTTGCGTTATAAGTTTCGAGTCCCTCCATATGTAAATTCGTTATCAGACGCTTTTGCCGACATACAAAAGAGCTTTTCAAGCATTCTATACTTTACTTTTAGCGTAGATTCGATGAGAATCACAGCAAAAAGAAATATACGGCACATGTAAAAATTCTAAATCTTTTGTTTTTCCCCTTTTATGCATTACCCGAAAATGTACCAAAACATGCCTTTTTTTGTCCCCACCTATTTTTTTTATTTTATATAACTTGAAGGTATAGAATATGATGACCTGAGCCTCTGGAACATTTTTAAAAAATGAACATAAACTTTCAGGGTTACCATATGTTTTTTTTTAAGTTTCACTTAAACAATTAAAATAAAATTTAGTCTCCAAACGCTTAAATAAACTTTAGAAAAATCCAACATAAATTTTAAAGGTTGCGCGAGGCTTTCTTTCGAAAATTTATTTTAAATCTTCCTTTTTCTTACGTTCGCCATTATAATTATACACTAAAAAATAATAGTTTAAGTCGTTAAAAATTTATCGACGCTTAAATTGTTAAGAACTCATCGAACCGAGATTTGATTTGAACAAAACTAGCCAAAAAAAAAAAAACCTGCCACCCTGCCATGAAAATTTTTGTACTATTACAAAGTTTATCTGAGCGCTTCTGAAGCCAAAAATTTAAATTTAGTCAAAAAAAAGTAAGAATTGTATAAGATTTTCGAAAATAACCAGGTGACAACCCTAAAAATTTATGTTCGATTTTTGAAAAGTTTATTTAAGCGTCTTAAGATTAAGATTAAAATTTAAATTTTTTTTAAATACATGGCTTAAGCAAAAGTTACAAAAAAACCGGGTGACAACACCGAAAGTTATATAAAATTTTATAAAAGTTTATCTGAGCGCTTCTGAAACCAAAAATTAAAATTTAGTCAAAAAAAGTAAGAATTATATAAGGTTTTCGAAAATAACCAGGCGGCAACCCTAAGAGATTATGTTGGATTTCTAAAACAGTTTATGTAAGTGATTTAAGACTAAATTTTTATTTTTATTGATGAAATGTTGCAAAAAAAACAACAACGGAGAATGATGAAACGGAGAATGACGAAATTTTGCAAAAACAGTACCTAATATCACAATGAAAATAGCAATTTTTTTAAAAAAGTTGAAACTAGTCGATAGCCCCTGTAATTGTTAACTAAAGATATAATAATATGTTTAGTTTTATAAAAAAAACTTACGCGGAGAATGATGCACTCTTGCGTTCTTTACAAAATTATCAAACCTTATTTTTAAAAAAACACACGAACACTCACTGCCGAAAAATCAAAACTGACTGAGCTGAAAGTACACTGAATCTTCTCTTTCTCTTCACTTTTAGCTCTCTATTTACTCACTATTTAAAAAAATTTACAGTTAGAATAAGAAAAACTGAGCGGAGATAGTCTAAGTTGAGATACCAAATTCCATGAATGTCAATTCTATATAAAAAAAATTTTCAAAGAGTTAACACAGAAAAACAGTAGCTGATATGTAGATATTCATTTCATTTATTGTTCTTGCAAACTAGGACTACCATATTGCCAAATTTGAGCGAAATCGGAGATAAAAAATTTTCAGCTGGTACACTTGGCGTGTTTTGCTTCATACACAATGTCGTAACAGCTTCTTCAGAATATAACGTAATATACGAAATGGGCAAATTAAGTGCACTAAGGAAAGGTTAGGGACAGGACGGAGAATAATAATATTAAAAATGGGAGGCTTAACGGTAACATATTAAAATCATTTTTACTTTGTGCACATCTACACACAAATACCTTTCTAATAGAGCATAGTTCAAAGTCGTACTCTATTTCTATTATAGTAAAAAAAGAAGGACAAATTTTTTTGTCTTGCGTATTAATATATAGATATAAGTACTGTGTACTTTATTTTTCTTGTACAGTAGACCCCGCTTAATCGACCCCCTTTTAATTGACTTCCCCGGATAATTGAACTAAAAAAAGCCTAGTGAAACTGTCCTCATTGAAAAAGGCACCCAAATCCCCTGATAACACTGTTCGACACAAAAAAAAACTCATGAGAAAATCCAAAAAATTCTTAAAGTAGACGTTAAAAAAATACCAGTGTCTCGTGGTTTTTCTCCAGCACGTCACATTTTTTTTTTAATTGATTTTTGAAGTTTTGTAATCCACTGTACATGGAAAAAACAAAAATACCGCATTCTTGTGTTAAATCGATGAATTTAACTACTTATGTGATCCTTTCATCTGAAGTGTATCATGTGTGCAGCAAACTTATGAAGGATATTGCGGGGAATATTTTTGTATAAAATTTAAGCCCTGTACAACCCTCACATGTGGATCATTTTTGCCCAAAAATGACACCTAATGTTTTCAATACAGCTCAATAAAGATTTTAATCCTACTCCGAACTGGATATGGCAAAGGCAAACCCGTTAAGGTGTCGTCTTTCGTAAAATCCATGGAGAAAAATCCTCAGAAAACGCAAAAAGTGCAAATGATTTCAATTACTTAGTTCTTCCCGGATTAATTAAGGGTTTTGATCTAGCTGATATTTTTAACGCCGACGAAAGTGTCACTGAAAATTATAAAAAAATTTACAAATTTGACCCTGAATAGCTTTTTATAAGCACACAATTACAAAATTGTCCCAACATTTTTCTATAGAAGTAACCGTTAACCGTATCCGAAGCTATCGATTCAAATATACATTTCCATTATACCTAGTTTTTCCAAATTTATATGCTCAGCCCTAAGTCTACTACATACCCGTATTTTGTATTAATTTTTTTTTTTTATTTTAAGGTGATTTGAAGTTCCATTTACATACCTAATGCACTTTTTAATGTACAATATATGTTACATACATATTTTTGTATTATATTAAAACTAAAATCGCCGAACGCTAATTTTTTCTATGCTTAATTGAATCACTCGATCAAATATCCGGGATTCTTTTAATTGATCAGTCGGATTAATTAAGCGGGCCCCGTTTTATTGATTCCCCCGTTAATTGAACCGAAAAGTTTGCATTTTTCATCAAGTCAATTAAGCGGGGTCTACTTTATATGTTTAATCTTTGTAATTATGTGAATTGGCTGTTTCAGCTTTGTGAATTACAAATTTAATAAATAAAATAAAATAACATATAAAAAGATCAAATTTTTCTTAAAAATTGGTACTCCTTTTTTATCAGTGTATGCATGCAAAATACAATATTGTTGAACATTTAAGAGTTCAATTGCCCCAACTAATAATTGTAAACAAACTGTTGGAGAAATAGCGTCAAATACTACGTGACAATTAGGTAAATTAATATTGGTACCAAAAAAAAAAAAGTAAAAATAGTTTTAACAAAATTTTCGCAGCCTTTTAAAATGAATGAAAAACAAAAAACAAAAACTTGACAAAATGTATTAGCTTATTTTTTTTAGCACACAATAAACATTCCAAGAAAATTCTTTAAAGATTAAGCCCGTCTTTCCTGCAACTAAATCTAAATTACCCCATATTTTGCATATGAATAATCTTTACTTCAATTGCAAGTTCAAGTTCATGCCTACAGATGAATACATTACAAAGTGTCGCCAGAGTGTGCAGTACAAATTCATGAGAGCAATTTAAGTGTAGGTAAATATAAAACACAATTTAAAACACTTTAAAATGCAGTTCAAATGCTCTGACAGCTTCATATAGAATTTTTTTTTTATTATTCTTTTTATACCTACAAACAATAATAATTTGCCTAGACAGACCAACCGACTGAACGTATTTACTGCAGATTGTCATGAAACCCAATTAAAACGTTATACTGTGTAATTCTAATTTTAATTACTTTTGAAAACTTAACACAAACCCGCACAAGCTCGGGCAATCAACGGCGTGCGCCGTCAATTGAATTAGTAAAGATCCATCAGAAAGTTTGATGGACCCGACCTCAAGTGTTGGGGTAACACTAAACACATGCTTTGAAGAGAGTATGGGGTGGATTAGCTCAAGTTGTGTCGATGCTGAGTCGGCGTTCTGTTGAGTGATTTTGTTATTTAGTGTCTGAGTCGGTTAAAACAAGTCGGATGGAATATGGCTTATTGTCACAACAGTTTTAGTTTGGGTAAATATAGTCAATTTCTTTGCATTTGCCTATGCACAGTAGTGGTGAGAAAAATTGTGCAGTTATGAAACATTTTGTTTTTAAGATTTTTAAAAATATTTTATTAACAGATAAAGAATGCCAATAAAAAAAATATAATTTTTCTTTTAATTAATAAATATATTTGGCTTTCTGGTAACCATTATTTTCTTCTCCTCTTCGTACTGATGCTGCTGTTTAACTTTCAGATCTTCCAAGTAAGAATTTAACTCCTCCGAAATAAAATAAACTGTAATTGCAAACATCCATATTATAAATATACTCATAACTCGGTAAAATGATGATAAAACGACGAGCACATAATACGTAAATGATGGTTCCTCTTTCATAACAATTTCGTAAAAGTAAACCGAATGCCAAGAGTAAAAGACAACAGATCCCGTCACAGTAGTGGTTACGAAGCATCCGATATAATTCAGTTTTCGCAATATTCCCGAAACATCAATACCAATCTCATTGTAAAGCTCCATCATTGCTACATACATATTTAGGTAATTGATGAAGGCTTTGCTTCTGAAGAGTACTGGCAAAAATGCTAAAAATGTTATACAAATGCCAAGTAGCCGCACTAATAAGTTACCCAAAGAACTAAGTTGTGAATTACCGACCACTGGCTGTACAAACTCATTCAAATCGCCTAAGAACAATGTGGCATTAACATAGATGTAAACCGTTAAATGAAACAAAGTGACACAAAAGAGTTTGTATGAAAAAAAGAATTTTCTCTTCACTGGCTCATAATAATATGGAAAATATCCGGCAATACGCAGTATTAGGAATGCCAATTTGAAGGTTTCTGCTAACGTGCGCGGTTGAAAGCGTAGAGGCATGTTACCTTTAGTTTTTAAGTATGCGACTGTTTTGGCCAACTTTTTAAGTGACAATACAATGCGTAACTAATTTATTTAATGGAGTTTTTTGTTGCAATCTGCAATCAATTTTTCCCATAGGGAGTTGTAACATTTAAAATATGCACTCGATTGAATTTAATTGACTCCGATATAAGCGATAGATATAAAATTAAAAATAAAATTTTTACCGGTATGTACCTACTTAAATCTGAAAAAATTAATATTATGACATTAACTAGCATATACGTATACTCGTACTTAGAATCTAAATTCTGGTGTTACTCATGGAAGAAACAGTTATGCTGTGAAACGGGGGTCTTATTTCAGGCGGAGTTACGCGCCAGGGAATGTTAACGCCGCACAATGGCGAAAAGACGTTACGAAATTCAAGGCCAGAAGTTTTTTTTCTACAGCCTCTCGAAGTTTTGAGGTTAGCGAAAAATCTTAATTTTTTAGAAAAATTCTTCAAATTTAGTTTGAATACTTTGGCAAACGATTAAAGGAAAATGATTTTTTCTTTCCCTGAAACACTGGAAGAATTATTGTTCTTGTCTAATAAAACCATTTATTTTTACTCCGAAAACTGACTTCCATTTAGAGCTCGCAAACTATCAATTGTAGCGAATATCGATAGTCTGTCATAAAACATCAATAGTTGCAATAGCGCGAGATTATCGATAATGCCATCGATAGCTTGCGAGCTCTACTTCCATTATTTGCCACCTTTTGTTCTAGAGCCACATTTATGGAGCTTTTATATATAAAAGCTTTTTTCACGAAGTTTTAGGAACAAAAGATTGTATTTTTAATTTTTGTCGCCATCTAGGCCGAATAAAAAAAAATTTTGGAATAAAAATATCGTATTTTTTACATAAAATCCGAATTCGCAAAAAAATTGGGGGTTCACATCTGAAATTTCTAAAATTATTCGTTTCAAGGTAATGAAATAAGCTTTGCAGTTTTTGAAACCAGATTGAATTCTGCATATTCTTAAAAAAAATATTATAATTGGCCTTCAGAACTCTAAGCTATGTGTGTTTTGTAGAACACGTCCTTTTGAAAACACGAAAATCCTACAATTTTTGCCATATGGCGTACAGGTCAAGAAAACCGCTTTCTGACAAAAAAAAAAAATATATGTCTGGTAAAATCGATTAAAGTATATATGTATTCTCCTGTAACTTCTAGCAGGAGCACAGGGCCAGAGGTTGACCTAATAGTTGGTTCGTTCTCTCACAGTATCTGTCATATCGATTTCCACAAGCGACTCGAAAACTTTTATTAGCATTTTTAATATACTCAAAGCTAGTCTGGGAGTGTTTTGAACTTAAACAAGATTTATTCAGTAAAAATGAAATGACTCCAAACAACTTTTTGATTGCTGTTTCTTAAAGTAAATACTTAATGTTACTAGCAAAACCCAGATAGGGTTTGGCTTTATTGTACTGCATATATTTGGGTTCAAAAATGTTTTTTCAAAGCTGCCTCAGCTTTATCTCATAAGCGTGGCTTAAGTGGTGGAGGTCTGCTGCATTCTTTAATTAGAATACAGATGCCTGCCGTTCGATTCTAGTAAGAAGCTAAGGTTAACTAAAATAGGTCTGATGAGGCTATATATATTTTTATATACATTATATATGTATGTGGTAATATCCGAAACATATGTCACCAATATCCAAGTTAATATTTGTAGCGTCGGTTGTTGTTCATTGCAAATTTGACTGTAAAAAAATCGTATTAATAGAAGGTTCGAGATTTTGTTTTCCTATCCTCAACAAAGTTGTAGCTATAGGCTCAGGTGAACAAAGAATTCTACAAATTGATACGAAAAAGTTGGGTCTTGGGCCTTAAATTCACAAAAATGACGAAAAGTTATTGGGTGTACAACTTAAAAACCGGAATTTGACGGTGGATGTCCGTACTAACAAATATCGTGAAAGCTCGAACTTTATATATATGTCATTTTGAAGGTACATTTGACAGCTGTCAAAATCAGTCAACAAAACAATTTTATCTTGCGTGCATCATTACTATTTTTCACGATGAATAACTTCGAAAATTGGAGAAAAAGACAGCATTTGCGGGAGGTTCTGTTGGGTCATTTTTTTGCAAAGAAAACAGCTGCCGAAAGTCATCGCATTCTTGTAGAAGTTTATGGAGACTATGCTCCAGCTGAATCAAGCTGTCGTGAGTGGTTTAAAAGTGGTTATTTTGATGTCGAAGACAAAGAACGTCCTGGTCAGGACCAGCTAGGTGTGATCCATTATGAGCTGTTGCCAGGTGGCCAAACCATTAATGCTCAATTCTATCGTCAACAATTGATCCAATTGAATCAGAAAATCCAGGCAGAGCGGCCAACGTATGCGACCAGACATGAGTCAATAATTTTCCACCACGATAACGCTCGGCCACATATTGCTGCCCCAGTCAAAAATTACCTGGAAAACAACGGATGGGAAATCTATACAAATTTTTCTTCACCCGCCTTATAGCCCAGACCTTGCACCATCAGACTACCATTTGTTCTGATCGATGCAGAATGCCCTATCAGGAATACGCTTCACTTAAGTTCAAGATATCGAAAATTGGCTCGATTCATTTTTGGCCGCCAAGCCGGCGCAATTTTTTTGGGATGGAATTCATAAATTGCCTGAAAGATGGGGAAATGTTGTAGCTTCCAAGCTTTGAATAAAATATATTGTAACATTTTTCCACAATAAAGCATCAAATTTCGCTAAAAAATTCCGGTTTTTAAGTTGTACACCCAATATTTTTATCAAAAATACTTTTAAGGGGTGGATAAAAAGGGTTAGTAAAATCGAAAAAAAAGTTGAAGTTGAAAAATTAATGGGGTTCGGTCAATATTTTTGC
This sequence comes from Calliopum simillimum, assembly GCA_951812925.1. Lineage (NCBI taxonomy): Eukaryota > Metazoa > Arthropoda > Insecta > Diptera > Lauxaniidae > Calliopum > Calliopum simillimum. Next base: position 35,496,303 of record OX638370.1, read on the forward strand.
TTTCTCCCAGCAATGAGGATTTTTTTTGATATTTGTATCAAAATTTTGTATGGGAGTTCCCATGAGAGGTGGAAAAAAGGGGGTAGTATCTTCAGGCAACGAAGAATATTTTAGTGCCCGTTGACTCACTTTTTTTTAAAATAATCGTAGGGTATAATCATTGATAAAAACAGCAATTTAGTTTCGAAAGTTCAAAATGTTATAAAAAAATCATCTAAAAAAATTTTTCTTAAAAAAATAAAACATTTAAAAAATTAATCACATGATTTGGCCGACTATTGGCTTAGTTATGAGCATTTCAAAACACTAATTAATGTAGGTTTTGCAGATTTTTCATTTTTAAAAAAATTTATATCGTTGACGGCTTGATAAAAAAAATTTTAAAAAATCATGGATAGTATCTACTATCAGACAAAAAAGAACTGCTCTGGTTTTGAGGCCAAAAATGAATTAAGCCAATTTCTGATACCCTATTCTGTAGTGAAGCGTATCCCTGTGAGAGCGTTTTGCATAAACCGAAATAAATGATAGTCGGGCGGGGCAAGGTGCGGGCTATAAAGCGAGTGAGCCAAAACTTCCCATCCAATATTTTCCAAATATTTTTTAACCGGTCTTCCAACATGTGGCCGAGCGTTGTCGTGTTTAAAAATTATGACTTCGTGTCTGGTCGCATATTCCGGTCGTTTCTCGGCTATGGCTCTATTTAAACGGATGAATTGTGTTCGATAGAGGTCACCAGTGAGCAATACAGAGCATTACCTTGGCACCATGGATATTTGCCTTTGGCTGGGAAGGTCCTCACGGTGGTTTTTAAAAAAATTCAACTTTTTGAAATACTACCCGCGATTTTTTTCGGGGATAGTGTTGGGGGACCCTTCTAGTATCAGAATCCGGGATCCGCGAAATCGAACGTCCAGCCGTTTTTTTTTTTCGACATTTTAGTTTTTTTAACGATTTTTGAGAATGTCTCGGATTTATATACATATTATGTACACATATATATGTATGTACGTACATATATATACTCGTATATGTATATATGTGTAATATATATATATGTATATATATATACATACATGCATACATACATATAAAAGGTATCGTTTCCGCACCATTTATTTTTAAAAAAAATCGGTTTTTTCGTAAATAAAAAAACACAAACAAAAACCGGATACAGCAATAGTCACTCCAGATGTGATTTTTGATGCTTAATCCGAATCCGGTCTTAGAATTGCTCTATTACTTCTGGACTTTGAGATATCCTTACATATATGTATAAAGGACACCACTTTTTTTCCTATTTTTGAAGTTATATAACAAGATAAGGTAATATTATGCCGTAAAATCTGGTATGACAGTTAATAGCCCTAGCTTTTTTCTTGAAAACTCAATCAAACCGATAACGATATCTTTTTTTTTTGTCGGAGATATCTTTACCTAAAAAGTTAAAAAAGTACAAAAACACGATTTTTGGCTATATTGGATGTTATATGCAGGACACACAAAATTCTTCTGTGAATTTCTATTACCAGAAGCATTTAGTGCTTTCTTTTGGCTTTCGATTGAGCTATTAAATGTTCATCTGCAATATTTCTCTGCAAAGTTATGTTAATTTTAAAATCACACCATGAAACTTAAAGTGAAAAATCTCGGTTTTCGGCTATATTTGAGGTTGTATACAGTACGGACGAAATTTTTCTGATATTTTTTATCAACCGAAGCATTTAAAACCATTTTTTATCTTCAAAATGAGCTAACAAGTGGTCTCTTGTAATAGTTTTCTTAAAAGTTATGACTATTTTAAGACGACATGTTGCAGCAATACGTATATAAGGAATACTCGTACACTAGACACCCCTGTGAGTTTGCACTTCATAATGTAATTTTTAAATGGTCATAACTTTGTAGAGAAATATTGCAGATGAACATTTAATAGCTCAATTGAAAGCCAAAAGAAAGTACTAAATGCTTCTGGTAATAGAAATTCACAGAAGAATTTTGTGTGTCCTGCATATAACATTCAATATAGCCAAAAATCGTGTTTTTGCACTTTTTTAACTTTTTAGGTAAAGATATCTCCGACAAAAAAAAAGATATCGTTATCGGTTTGATTGAGTTTTCAAGAAAAAAACTAGGGCTATTAACTGTCATACCAGATTTTACGGCACAATATTACCTTATCTTGTTATATAACTTCAAAAATAGGAAAAAAAGTGGTGTCCTTTATACATATATGTAAGGATATCTCAAAGTCCAGAAGTAATAGAGCAATTCTAAGACCGGATTCGGATTAAGCATCAAAAATCACATCTGGAGTGACTATTGCTGTATCCGGTTTTTGTTTGTGTTTTTTTATATACGAAAAAACCGATTTTTTTTAAAAATAAATGGTGCGGAAACGATACCTTTTATATGTATGTATGCATGTATGTATATATATATACATATATATATATTACACATATATACATATACGAGTATATATATTATTTATTATTATTATTATTATTATTATTATTTATTCATTCAGTTTTTAAAAATTACAAATTGAACTTAAAATAGTATCCGGCGAAGCCACATGAGCTTGTCTGCTGGAAATTTTTAGTTTAATTAGATATCATTAAAACGAAGTGTATGTATTATAAGTATTTCAAATTTTAACATTTTTTTTTTTTTTAATTTAGTTTAGCTTAGTTGAGAAAATCAAAAGATACATAGATAAATTTTAGGTAATATTTTCAGTTATATAATTTTTAATCAGTTTTTGCCTTTTTAATTTGTTGCAAATGTACGTACATACATATATATGTGTACATAATATGTATATAAATCCGAGACATTCTCAAAAATCGTTAAAAAAACTAAAATGTCGAAATAAAAAAACGGCTGGACGTTCGATTTCGCGGATCCCGGATTCTGATACTAGAAGGGTCCCCCAACACTATCCCCGAAAAAAATCGCGGGTGGTATTTCAAAAAGTTGAAATTTTTTAAAAACCACCGTGTCCTTGTTGTCCGGGCTTCACATATGAATGTTGCGTTTCGGGTTGTCGTAATGGAACCATTTTTCATCCCCAGTCACGATCCGATGCAAAAATGACTTTCGGCAGCAGTTTTCTTCATATTAAAGTAATGAAGAAGAACAACAAACTTTTTCAGGCACAAAGTTCGACGTATTTGAGTGAAAAAAAAAAAATTGTTGTTTACGCTTCAAATAAATGATATATACTGAAAAAGAAGCACAATGACAGTAGCTTTCCAACGCATGTTCGGAATAATGAAACGATGGAATAATAATCAAGTAACGCCATCTCTTAAGAGTGGCTTTTGTAAAAAAACAGAAATTGCAAATATTTAACAAGGTAAATAAATAGCAAAATAGAATTATTAATGATTTTAAATTAATCACAATCCAGAGATTAAGCTCTTAAAAAGCGATAATATTATAACAATTTAAAATGATTTGGAAAAAAACCCACACTTCTACAGAAGAAATTTAATTTGCAAAAAGTAGTTTCATTAAAGTTTGTTTAGTTTTTTTTTTCGATGTATCAATATGTAAATACTTGAAATAAAAAAAGTCATATGTACATATAATGAAAATATTTATTATTTCTTTAGCAATACCTTTGTATATTTCTTTGACAAATTGTCTAAACAGTTCTCCTTTTTATATCTGCATCTCATCCCAACTTGCAGTTGTTATCACACAAAGTGATATCTTAAATGATGTTTTATTTCTCTAAGCAGCTGCTAAGTAAGGGAAAGCCGGACATTTACAGTACAAACATTTAGAACTTAGTCAATTTAAGAAACATGCTATTTAAGTGTACGTACATATAAATTTGTATAGAAATTTTGTTTGTTTGTTTTCAATTCATGTAGTATTCGTTTTTTTTTTGCCCACAAGATGTATTTTTTCTATTCCGATGATATATTGAAGTCAAACCATGTTTTAGTCATAATCTGTACCTTCTCGCTTGCATATCACACATTAAGATTTCATTTAAAATTTCGCGTTTAGTTGAGGTTTTACTTCATAGAATACGGCATATCCTACGAGGGGAACCAAGTATATGAAGTGGTTTTTACGCAAATGTCACACAAAAGCTGCATTAACAAATGGTGTGATAATTACGATCGTAATTTTACAATTAAAAACAAAATGAAATAATAAAAAATTAAACTGATTCTTAACAAGTGCTTGGAAAATGTTGAGAAAGGCAATAAATACATATTCGGTGCCAGGCACGCGTCGTTCTTGAAAATTTAAAAGCCGATGATAAAGTGTGAAATTATGTGAAAGAAAATCATAACAAAAAAACTATGGATATGAATTAAGCAAAAGCTTGTAAAAATTATTAACAACTAAGTAGTTTATCAGAAACGATTTAAGATTTGAGTTTGAAACACCTTTGTGCTGTAATTTCATCATTTAAAAAAAAAATCATAGGTAAATTTGTAAAGAAAACAATGCAGCGAAGAAATATCTCTGAAAGAATAACTAACTTTCAACAATTACCTTCGTTGATGACATTTCGATACCTTAGAGCGCTATAGTCCTATCTCCATTTTTTCAATTATTGGGAAATACAAAAAGAAGGTTTCAAACAGTGGTTATTTAGAATTGGCTGCTATATTGATATAACGATACATGCAATAATTTTACTTATAGTATATTTTAACATAATTTAATGTTTTTAACCAATTTTATTAATTTCTAACGAAATCCCAGCTAATTTATAGCATGTCATTACTTTTGCCCTCATATAAAATTGCACTATGTACTATTAAAATAAACGTCACATTTAGTAAATTTTATGAAATTTTCCACTAAAATGTCGTCAAAAGTCATGAAACGCGTATAAAACACGAAAAAAACGGATTTTTTCTTAATTTTTGGTTTCGAGATACAAGGGTGCCCCTTGGGTGTAACAAAATTTGCTCACTAAAATGTCGCAAAAAGTCATAAAACGCGAAGAAAACATGAAAAAACGAAAAAAAAAAAAAATGTTTTCAAATGTGACTTATTTGAGTATTCAGTGGAGATAAGACAGTAGCGCTCTTCAAAAAATTACGATTTGAAGATAGGATTTTTCTTCATTTTCAAATATTTTGGTGTTCACCCAAAAAAATTTCTGCGGTAGGTTTAACAACGTTTTGTTGTGGATTTTACAATTCTCTGTGAATTTGCTAATTTAAAGTAAATTCAATCGAATTTACAATTAATTGTTACTTTTACAGCAAATGCAATAATTTCTACCAGAAATTTGTTAAAATTATCGATATAATTTTTTTTTTGTTGTGAAATCTACAGCAAATATTTTATTTTTCACAGCTAATTTTTCAAATGTACAACAAAATTGTTATATTAACTGCAAAAGATATGGGATGAAATATGAAAGTAAATGCTGTAAAACATACAGCATTTTGCTACACTTTTACACCAGATTTTTTTGGGTGTTTCAGTGGTATATTGACATCACACAGTTTTTCTCATGGTAAAGAAGCCCACAAAGATATCATAACTGCAAAAATCTCAAAATCGCAAAAAGTGGAGATAGGACTATAGCGCTCTAAGATATCGATATTAGATAAAATGCATGCGAGACTGAAAATATACAGAATGTATTGCATAAGGTTACAAAGGAGTTTTAAGGTTAAAATTGATTTTCTGACTTGTTTCAGAAAAAAAATTTTCTTGGATCATCCTAACGTTTTAGAGAATACTCTGTTATAAATAACTTTTAGCTAACTGTATGAGCTTTTTAATAATGCATTTGGTTTATAGGGTTTAAAGAGATTTCGCAAAGTTCTGGACCTTTAAAGTTGATATTTTAATTTTTTCCCCCATTTTTTGACTTTGGCGGCCATTTTAGTATGAAAAAGGTCCAATTACTATGTCTTTTTGTAATTTGTTTTGAAATCCTCGTTAAATTTCCTTTAATTTGGATGTGCATTTGTGATACCAAATTTTTAATTTGATGTTGGAAAAAATACTTTTCAAGAATAATCCGTTTGAAGGCTCCGCTAGATCTTGCGCACATCTTATGCAGTGCAACACATGCGAGTAGCCCGTGTGTTAGATAGAAAAGTATTTTTTCCGACCCCAAAATAAAAAATTGGTATGTCAAATGTCCTACCGAATTAAAGGAGAGAATTTAAAAAAAATACGAAAGGATATGTTAATAGGACCTTTTTCATACTAAAACGGCCGCCAAAGTCAAAAAACGGGGGAAAAAAATTTAAATATCAACTTTAAATGTCCAGAACTTTGCGAAATCCTTTTAAGCCCTATCAACCATATACACTATCTGAAAGCTCTTATAATTAGCTTAAACTTTGCTGTAGAAAAGTTTTCCCTAAAACGTTAGGATGACCCAAAGAATTTTTTTTTTTTTTTGAAATAAGTTAGTTTTAACCCCATAACTCCTCAGTCGTACATTTTAGACCCCCCAAGAGGTGCAATTTTTTGTTAGTCTAGGCCTCTTCTATCACCTCCCAGAAGCTTCGTAACTTTAAACAACACACCCTGTATATGAAGTTGGACCCTTCCAGAGAAAACATTTTGGATCATTGAACGTGGGGTTCAACATGAAGAAAAAAAATGAATGAGTAGTGAATGTATTCACCCCTTTTGTGAAATAAATTTTTCGCTCAGATTTATTCACTGCACTGTGAAGTTAGTAAAATTTACTTATTTGAATCCTATGAGCCCTCCTCAGCTGTTATACATCCGATCAGCTCAGCATCTGATGCTTCAGAAGCTAAGTATTTTGCCAACTGGTGAAGTGTATTTATCTTTGTCACTTAAAACTATGAATTTTTCTTCAACGCTCCCTCTTCCAGACAATATCTCTTGAATTTCGTTTCTATTTAGCCCTATCTTCAAAACTACTTTACCGATTTGAACAAAGTTTTCGCCATTTGATTGCATGGAAACGGTACAAAAATTTTGATATCGGTGCAGTACATGGAGGAAAATGAGTGTCTAATAACAATAATAATACTAATTTTCTTCCACTCGAGTAGTAAAAAAATTAAAGTAATTAACACCTAATTTCAAACATAAACTATTTGATGGTTCTGTAAAGTAATGTTTACAAATAAAATGTAGCAAAATAATTAAGCAACATTTTTCTCTAAATTGCCTACATTTTCCAATACGTAGAGTAAATTATGCTTTCGGCCAGAAAATACACAACCATTTTCACATTATAATTCTAGTAAAAATATTTATGTTTGGACAGACATTTGCTTAATTTTCAAATTTTATACCTCTTTATCAGATAGGTCAGTGGTGTAGAATTCTAAAAAGTTTATAATTATAAATAAAAATAATTTTTTTCTATCTATCACACAGACGGACTCCAGTTCGTATCCTAGTGCGGTCAGTCAGGTCAGTTCGTTTTTGTTTTTTTTGTCTCTTTTGGACTTTCTAAATTTTCAAAAAATTACTCTACTGTAAGGTAGGGTGATCCATTTTTTATAAAGTTTGAAATTTATTTTCTCCACAGGGCTAACTTTGCTCCAATCATGATAGTTAATATCTTCCCAAACCATATTTCGAGGTCGCTCAATCAATGTTTGATTTACATAAGATTTGTATCAAAAAGGAAAACGACTAAATAAAATGATTTTTTAAACCATCTAAATATAATCATGATATATTTGTATTTATGTCATTTCCGATCCACTCAATTTTTTGTTGCTGTCGACCTGTTAAGGCCTGATTTTGATAAAAAAAAGGCCTTTTTTGCATTTTGTAGTAAGGCTTTCTCAAAATTGTGCCATCACAGAGAAAAACTGAAAACGCCTTAGTGTTTATCAAACAAAAATCTTTAAGATTCTTGGTTTGTACAGAAAGAGGATGTAAATCATAAAAGTCCCAAATCAGAGCGACTTCTAAATATATTCGGCTGAAATGAATTTATCATGATTGGAGCAAGGTTAGCCTTGTGGAGAATATAAATTTCAAACTTCTCATAAAAAGGACCACCCTACTGTAGAGTTATATGAAAATTCTGAATTTACGAAAAAGTATGGTAAAATTTATTATATTGGGGAGTGACATATTGACTTGAAGTTCTAGTAAAATTTACTGGAAATAAAGTAGTACGAATTATTTTTTTCTCCGTATAGTTTTGAAGATAATGCTAATATTAGAAACGATCGATGGCTATCAATTTTATCGTCAATAGATAACCGTAATAGAGGCCTAAAACTTACAAGCACAAACTCAATGTCAAAGCCGAATTGGCCACTGTGGGAAGCTATTTTACTAATAAATATGTATCATTCATCATAAAATGCAGTATTATTCAGAAAGCATTAGAGCTTGAAATAGATGTTGTTCTATCAGCTTTAGACGACTACATTGAGGAACTTTTTTTTTTTGTTTGGTGTTTTGTCCTTTGGCCGCGTTAGGTGTAAAATTTTAAGGCCGCGAGACATTTTTGTGTCGTTACATCCCTTTATATCTCGCAAGCCATGAAAACTATTTTGAAAAAAAATTTCGAAGGTAGGTGTAGGACGTGCATACCATTGATTGGTAGTTTTCTGGGACACCCGAAGGTCACCGGAAGGCTTCATAGTCAAAACGAAGTATATCTAGATATTCTATTAATGTCACGCCTACTTTTTAAACATAAGTTTCAGTTCCATTACGTATACGAGTTGCACGCGAAATTTTTTTTTCTCACTCACATCTATAGCTATCTCTATATATTAATACGCAAAACAAATACTTGTCCTACCTTTTTACTATGTAAGAAATGGAGCACGAATTTGAATTATACACCATTAGAGAGGTATTTGTATGTAGATGTGCAGAAAGTTAAAATTATTTTAATATTTTACCATTAAGCCAGGTAAAATTAAAAGCAAAATTTTCAATATTAACAACGACAAAATACAAGGTCACACAGAGCTGAAAAAAGGATAGAGCACAAAGAGAAAGACAAAAAGCATAGCACTGACTTTGTTTTTTGACATTTAATTGAAAAATTATATCGGTCAAATGACTATCTCATCTAAATTTCTGCTCGTTTTAGGGCAATTTTCAAATTGGTTGGCTTATTATCAACTAATTCTCCATCTGTCGATAATCATTATCAGAACAAAATAGCATTTGATGCCCTTTGCTAAAATTATGGTTCACTCACATTATGACATTAGTTTTGCTCCACCTTATGTAAAAATAATGGTATATATATCACTTCGTTACCAGAATACTACATACAATAAGGTAATACCAACTTTCCAGTTTTGAGATAACTCAATTTAAAGATTTTTGAAAATTTAAATTCACACTGAACTTTCAACTTTTCTAGTTATGTTTGTTTCTTCTAACATGGCAATGATGTTACTTTAGAAATCTCTCGTTAGGCAGGATTGTGGATCAAACTATGAAGAATATCATAAGCCACTGATCCGAAGAATGATAATTTAGGGGCTATCTACTCAGATCAAGTATTGAGGTGACGATTTCATTCCATGTGGATGGAGTACATTATTTTAAAATTTATTTTAATTTTATATTGACGACATGATTTTCTTCAATTGTATTCGGCTTTCAATTGAGACAAACATTTTTATCATCACCATTTCATTTCTGAAAATTGCATCTTCAAAAAGTTTTCACGCACAGTTCACGATATGCTCTCAATTACAAACAGCTCTTTTGATTTAATTGACAGCTAATTGAATTTTCCATCTATTTTTATGGTGCTTTCATTTTCATATTGTTGTGTAAATATTGCCTTCGCTTTTAAGAGTGTCATACTTCAGTGGAAAAGCATATTCTTAACATTTGCTTTATGAAAGAAAGCACAAGAGCCCTACTGCGCCCGCCCTACACTACTCGTAAATTCGACCGCGTGTCACTTTGAACTCAAAAATTGTGCAAAAGTGCTCAATAGCACAAAATTCAATGTCTAAACGAATTATGAAAATTGAATTCCGAAATTTGTAAATTGTAAATTGCAGGGTGTTCCACTTCCTCAAGCACAACTGGGCGGTGGGTGATGCGGGAGTTGCGTTTCAAAAAGTATCGCCTTGTTGATGGCAAAAGTAGCGTGTCGGTAACAGCATCATCCGATGTCGCCAATTAAATAACATTTAACTTCTTCGCTTTGTGTGTGCGGCGAAGTGTCGAGTGTTAAATTACGAATGTGTTACACAAGTGTTGTTGGAGGTAGGGGCGTGGCAAGGCTTAATACTATGTGTAATTTCGCTTAATTGTTATATAAGTAGTTGCATATAAAAATATAAGTAATAGATATATGTATGCATTGTACTCAGTGTGTTTTTATGTTGAGGTACATATGTACTTGCTTAGTTACTTTTTTAATTACAATAATACCCCATGCAATTTTTAAGCAATTAAAGAAATTTCAAAACATAAGCAATGCATATTAACAAGAACACCTATTAAGTCTAGCCACTGAAGTCCATAAATACCCTTAATTTTAACGTTTTTTGTACACAACAGATTTTAAAAAAACTTTGCGACAAAGTTCTTGAACTATTATGAGTTTTTATACTAATTTCCGTTTACAAAGGTACCTTATTCGTACTCTTATACATCCCAGTTGCATTAAAAGTGATTCCATATTTGTATTTACTTTATAAACAAAAGTATCTGATTCAAGCAGGTACTGTATCCTCGATTCCAGAAAGCTTTGCTATTCAGAATTGAGTTCAGAAAGCTACTTTATCCGTACTTACTTTTAAAATGATCTTATACATATTTACTTTGAAAAAGGTGTCATATTCCTCTAAGAAGGTACCTTAGTTCTATTTTGGATACAAAACATTAGGTACATTAATCGCATTTCGTCCCCTTTCAGCCTTAACCACGTAACTGCAATTTCGTTAAATCTTCGAAAAAATTTGTCAATACGTTATTTGAAGGTCTCTGACAATTTTCCGATAAAAAATAAAAGTTCAAAAAAGTTTGTAGTTACGAGGTTATCATTGAAAGGGGACGATTTGTTATCAAAATTGTGCCCTTAGTCGCTTAGACGTTCATAAAATTAATTATTCGCATTTTCTTTCAACTAGTTTTCTTTCACAACTTTGAGTTTAAAAATATTACACATTTATTTTTAAAATGGTATTTTATTCCCATCTACTTTTTGAAAGGCCTTTTAGTAATGTTTACATTAAAGAAAAAAGTCACCTTTTCTCAAAAAGGTGCCTTATTCAGATTATTACTTTCAAAAAGTCATCTTATTCGCATTTATGTAATTTCAAAAAGGTACCTATAGAAAAAAATATTCCATTCGTTTCCCCTTGTACATTGGAAAAGGCACATTATTCATGCTCACATTTAGAAAGGCAACTTTTTCACATTCCTCCTGAAAAAGATTTGCGCCTTATCGATTTCCTCATTAGATTCCACGTTGAAGAAAGTATTTTATTTAAATTATTTATTTATCATATGACATTACACATATTTACACTTCAAAAATGTACCTTATTCTTATTTATGTCTATAAAGGTCGCAATTAACGAATTTTCTTCCAAAAAGGTACATTATTTCAAAGGTGCATTATTCTAAAGGTACATTATTCCAAAGGTACATTATTCCAAATGTACATCGTTGAAAATTCATTCAAAAAGTACCTTATCTGCTTTTAAGTTCCAAAATGTTCGTTATTGGAGTTTTCGCTATAAAACGTATCACATCTGCTTTTACGTTCCAAAATATACGTTATTGTAGTTTTCGTTCAAAAAGTTACCTCATTTACTTTAACATTCCAAAAGGTATATTATTGGCTTCGAAAAGGCACCTCAATTGCTTTTATGTTCCAAAATGTACATTAATCGACTTTCGGAAAGATACCTTATTTGCATTTGTGTTTCAAAAGGTACATTATCACTTGCTTTAACGCTCCAAACAGTTCATTACTGGAGTTACTCAAAAGGGTACTTAATTTTCTTTTACGTATTATTATGTTTGGCTTCAAAAATGTATCTTACTTGCTTTTACTTTCCAAAAGCTACATTATCGGTGTTTGCTTTCAAAAATGTACCTCATTTGCTTTTACGCTTTAAAATATACGCTATCGGTGTTTACGTTTCAAAATGTACGTTATTTGCATTTGTATTCCCAAAAGTACATTATTGAAGTTTGCTTTAACGCTCCAAAAGGTACATACTCATAAAAAAGGTGTCTTGAAAACTAATTTATTTTGTTAATTTTTGCTTTAGTGACCCCATAAATATAATTGTAATTAAATTGTGAAATCGATTGTAGGTTTACCTAGTAATTTTATAAAAGCACTCACTTACTTTGGAAGGCATATAGTATGTATGCAAGTTTGTTTTATATTTATCAATATGAATTTAAATTGGCTTTTTGTGGGGAAGATTCAATTTCCATTTTCATTGAAGCAAATTTAAAGTGATAATTAAAAAAGTTGTACACGGGCAAATGATTCGCACCAGAGCCTAATTAAATAAAACTCAATGGACCGTCACCGCCACGTGCATCTTATTTGTAACAGATGTATGTATTTTATTGATAATGGTAACACTCACCTTCATTTTTATTTGTACTTATATTGTATTAGTATAGCATAAGCTAGAGTAAATATGACCAAAAGTGTTTTTTTTTTATATTTGCGGTGCAGCCAGATTGTTAGCAGCTATAGTTTTTAAAATATTCGAGTTTGATAATTTTACATAAAAGATGTATCTATACGCATGTAACGCTGTTTTGCGAAATATACCGAACTGATTTTAATAATTTTTTTAAAACATTGTTGTCTCTTCCGTCTTTTTCATTGATTCTTTTTTTTTTACTCTTGAAGAAAGAATATAGAATTTGATGTTGATGTGAACAAAAATAAGAGCGATTTTATCAGTGATGACAACCAACTCAATATTTTCAATATTTTTAGACAATTTGGACTTTTCCCGATATTTTGGATGTTTTTCGATAGACTTGGACTTTTACCGATTTTTTATTTATTTATTTTGATAGTTGAAGTTATAAAAACTAAAACCTCGGCTATACTTTTACCGATTTCTTCGAGGTATTTCAATATTTTTCGAAACTTTTTTCAATATATTTGAACTTTTACCGAATTCTTCGATGTTTTCCAATACTTTTGGATTTTTACCGATTTTAGAATGTTTTCGACATTTTTGGAACTTTACCGATGTTTTTCAAAATATTTTTAGATATTTTGGATGTTTTTCGATAGACATTGACTTTAACCGATTTCCGATTGATGTATTTCAATTTTATTACTTTTAGAATTTTACCGATATTTTCGTACTGTTGTTTCATTGGAGAAATCGGTGTATTTTAATATTTTTCGATACATTAGAACTTTTACAGATATTTTCGATTTTATGGAAATAAATGGAATAAATATATTGGAGCATCTGCTTGTGGCACATTATTTTAAAAAATAGTTTTCGTTATTAGCTTTTTTAGTGCTTTCTTGCTTTTTATCAAAACCCGAGCAACGCCGCGGCGGGTAAAACAGTTAGTAGTAGGTAAATAATATTCAAATGATTATAACTTTTGCAAATATTATGAACAACTGTTAACTTTTTTACCATTCTAAGGATAAAACCTTATACTTTTAGAATAAGGGACGCATTTATTTTATTTTAAAAATCCCACTTATAGACATTTACACATCGTCGGCTGAATGATACTTTGCTCCATACTAGAGCTGGGCACGGGCCTCAAAAATTAAGCCCGGCCTGGCATGAACACGAAACAAGAACTTGAAAAAAAGCCCGGGCCTGCACGAATATTTTTTGTCGAGGTTTGAGCCCGGCCCGGGCCGATTCAACCATATTATGCTTTTCATATGAGGAAAAAACAAACATTCTTATCTAATAAGATGATTTGTTTGACTTGACTTACTTCATTGTTATTCTCAGCCTCTTACTTATTTATACAGGGTCCGCCAATTAATTTTTTTTTTTTTTTTTTGAAAATTCTATAAAAAAAACTACTGGATATTTTCTCAAATTTCTTTTTATATTTGAAAGTACAATCCTTCCGGTTAATAATGGAAAATAATTTCATTCAAATAACTGCCTCGGCTGGCCATGCAGTAGCCTACACGATCGGTCCAATTTTTAAGCACATTATCGATTGTGTGCAGCTGTATTTCACCAATGGCTTCACGAATATTGTCCTTTAAGGCGTCAATTGTCTCTGGCTTGTCGTCGTAACACTTATCTTTGAGGGCACCCCACAAATAATAGTCCAACGGTGTCAAATCGCAGCTCCGAGGTGGCCAAACAACATCAGCTCTGCGGCTGATAATGCGATCTTTAAAAACAGGGCGCAAAACATCGAGTGTAGCTTCGGCTGTGTGGCACGTAGCGCCGTCCTGTTGAAACCAAATGTTGGCAATATCCTCCTCTTCAATTTTTGTGAACAAAAATTCGTTCAACAGGGCCCGATAACGATCGCCATTGACTGTAACGGCCACTCCTTGCTCATTTTCGAAGAAAAATGGCCCAATTATGCCTCTGGACCAAAATTCGCACCAAACAGTGACTCGTTTTGGGTGCAGCGGCCTTTTAATGTATGCGTGAGGGTTTTCTGTGCCCCAAATGCGACAATTTTGCTTGTTTACATACCCGCCAAGATCAAAATGAGCTTCATCTGAAAAGATGATTTTTTTGGAAAAATCGGTATCTTCTGTAAGTCGATCGCAAGCCCACTTAGCCCAGCGTTGTTGAAGCGTATACACAACCATTTGCGTTCAGCGGAAGGATAAAACTAATTATCTGTCAAATCAGACATGAGCTAAGTGTTACCATTAACGAAATAAGCACTAGGCGGACCCTGTACAAAATTTTACATATTTATCACACGACATACTACCTTGATCAAAAAGTTCCCGGAATCATCACCGTGTGGCGCCCCCTGCTGTTCGATTCAAAGTTTTTTCATTTCTGAAGGTTGTCACACCTTTTAGTAATATGCCCTGCGAATTTCAGCTTCCTAGCTTGACATTTGTAAATGTAACGCAATTTTGAGTGCATCTATTTTTTTGCGAATGGATTTAATTTTGCAACAACGTGTGCGTATTAAATTTTGTGTTAAAAATGGATTCAATGGCAAAATGACTTTGGAAATGTTGGAAAAGTGTTTCGGCAACGATGCTCTAAAAAAACAGCTATGTATCAGTGGCATAAACGTTTTACCAATGGACGTCGTTTTCAGTCGAAAAAGAAGGTAATGCTCACGGTTTTCATGGATTACAACGGTATTGTACACCACGAATTTTTGCCAGAAAAATAGACCGTCAACAAAGGGTATTATTTAGATGTAATAAGGCGTCTGCGTGAAGCAATTCGCTCTAAAAGAAAGGATCTCTGGAAAAACAACTCTTGGATTTTACACCATGACAATGCACCGTCACACAATGCTATCATTATCCGTGAGTTTCTCACCAAAAACTTAACTAATACAATTCCGCAGCCATCAAATTCGCCAGATTTAGCTCCCTATGACTTTTTTTTGTTCGATCGACCAAAAAAAACCACTACGTGGAACGCGTTTTAGCAGCCGATCGGAGATAATACAAAAATCGAAAACGGCACTGATGGGCATACCGAAAATTGAGTACCTATCAAAAATGTTTTGACAGCTGGATCAAGCGCTGGTATAAGTGCGTGGCAGTCGATGCGAATTACTTTGAAGGGGACCACATCAATATTCAAGAATAAACTTATATTTTTATTTTTTAAAATAAATTCCGGGAACTTTTTAATCAAGGTGGTATTTCCCCTGGTTCAAATCTCGCTCAATGCCAAACAAAAAAAAATGATTTTTTAATTTGTTTTTTTAAATTTTATAGTTTCTTTTTTTTATTTTAATTGTATCTCTTTCTTTTAATATATGTAAACTGTTTGATAACTTTTACTATGCTAATATTTCCTCCTAATTTTAAATTTTTATGAAATTTTTAGGCACTTTTCACTAAATATATAAAATGAACGAAGATCGATTTCGATTTGATAAAACTTTTCTTTTCGTGTAGTTTTACGGAATTTTGAATTGCTGCTCGGGAAATATCTGGCTCCAAAATAACGATTTCTTTCACAACATTGGCTATTAAGATTTGCTGCTATTGTGAACTATTGTAATCTATACTATTTATATAAAATTGCTTGTATGAAAACCCTATGTAACGATTTGGTGCAAAATATACCGAACCGATTTCAATATTTTTTTTTTTGAAACGTTCTACGTGTAATAAGGAACAGGATTGTATACTTATTTTTTTGGTTCTTATGAGATAAACCTTTTTTTTTAGTATGAAGTCGTTGAAATAAAAAATTCAATGCTTGCATAAAAATGATCATTTGCATTTAATCGCTATAGCTTGCTGCGCCATGAGTTATGTGTTGTTGTTGTCTTTTCCGTCTCTTTCATTTATTGTTTGTTTTTTATTCTTGATGTGTTGTTGATGAGAGCGAAAATGAGAGTGATTTCGTCAGTGATGCCAACTCAATATTTTCAATATTTTTGGACCTTTAACGATGTTTTATGGGAGAAGGGGGAGGTTTCGACACCCTAACAAAAAAGTCCTTATATCTTCCAAATGCAATTGTGCATGCTATTTTGAATACACATAAACTATGCATGAATATGTGTGCTTCTTTTATAAATTACAAAAAAATCGATATGTTTGCTATTTTCGGAAATGTGACCAATAAACCAAAGTTAAAATAAATGACGAAACCTCCCACTTTTGGGGAGGCTTCGTCAGTCATATAAATTCTTGATTCCCTTGATTTTTTGAAACCTTCAACCTTTTGAATGTAGATGGTAAAAGACGAATTGCTTCCGGTGATACAATGGGGAAACGAAATTCAGGGTTGTCGTCTTCAATCGGGGCCATATCCAGCAAATCATTCGAACCAGGAAGGTCAGAGCCTTGAACGAGTTCGAGTCATGATTCAGGCTGATTCTATATCCATTTGTACATCGGCATTAGTACCGAACTCCATATCTTGTGAAAAATCAGATTCATGGAAAAAATTTTAATCATATGTATAAATTTCAGTTGTCGAATCCTCCCATTTACACTTGACGAATCCTCCCTTATCCACTGGTTTCCAAATTTCCGAAATTTCGCAGTTATCTTTTATTTATTTTGCAAACCTTAAATGTAGTATTAACAGTAATAATATCTTTTAGTATCTGCTAAAAAAAACGGAAATTTTATGGTTTATTAACCGAGTATCACACAAAAAGCAACAAGAAAATATTACATCAACTTGCTATAAAAATACAAAATCACGACTAACTACGCACCCTAGCCGAATTGCGCAGAGAAATTTTTATGATAGCTGCGTACTATTAGGAGTAAGACTTTTTGGTTAACACGCGGGAGTAAGTGCGAATAGAAATCGCAAAATTTGGCACTGATGAAGCCTCCCACGTGTCGAAACCTCCCCCTTCTACCCTACATGTTTTTCAATATTTTTCAATTCTTTTTGACTTTTTTCGATATTTTGGATGTTTTTCGAAACACTTGGAGTTTGACCGATTTCTTCGATGTGTTTCAATATTTTCAAAACTTTTGGGTTTTTACCGATATATAGAATGTTTTTCGATTTCTTTTTTGTAATTTTACCGATATTTTGGATGTTTTTCGATAAACTTAGACTTTTGCCGATTTCTTCGATGTGTTTCAATATTTTTCAAAACTTTCGGACTTTTACCGATATATAGGATGTTTTTCGACATTTTTGGACTTTTACCGATATTTTGTACGTTTTTCGAAAATTTTTTTTTTTATTTCACTATTTTTCAAAACTTTTGAACTTCTTTCGATATATGTATTGGATGTTTTTCGATATATGTATTTGAACTGTTACCGATATATAGGATGTTTTTTGATAAACTTGGACTTTATCCGATTTCTTCGATATGTTTCAATGTTTTTCGAAACTTTTGGACCTTTTTCGATATATTGGATCTTTTTCGCTTTATTTGGACTTTTACTGATTCTTTTATATATAGTATTTATTGATTTGAATCGTTCGCATAGAAGAACTTAGTCTTTAACATGCCACTTATCATAATAATAACAATCAAGTATTATTATTATTATTTCTTCTATGTTTTCCAATACTTTTGGACTTTTATCGATTTTAGGATGTTTTTCGACATTTTTGGACCTTTACCGATATTTTAGATGTTTTTCAATTTTTTTTTCGAAACTTTTGGACTTTTACCGATACTTTGGATGTTTTTCGTTATATTTGGACTTTTACTTATACTTAAGATGTTCTTCTATACTTTTAGACTTTTACCGATATTTTAGATGTTTTTCGATACCTACATTTGGGCTTTTACCGATTTCTGCCGTGTATTTCGATACTTTTGGACATTTACCGATATTTTGCACATTTTTCCATAAACTTGAACTCTTACCGATTTATTCAATGTATTTTTCAATATTTTGCGATACTTTTGGAATTTTACCGATAAAATAAATATATCGGAGCATCTGTTTGTGGCACATTGTTTCAAAAAATAAAAAAAAATTTTCGTTATTAGTTTTTTTGTGCAATCTAGCTTTTTATTAAAACCCGTGCAACGCCGGGTAAAACAGCTAGTTTCCTATATGTCAACAACAAAAATTTCAAAGCACAGTAAAATTTGAAGCCATGTGCAAAATTCTAAAACAGTCACATTATAACATTACTTTTGTTCTACCTTGTACTACACCCATTCACCCTAGTACATATATTAGATAATGCTTTCCAAAACGAAAAATTACTAAAAAAAAACCTTAAATCTAACAACTTTTGTATGTAGGTACAATCCGCCCCTTTTCGCTATTGCTTTTCATTCATGCGGTAAGAGATGATAAGCAAAAATTTAAAATTTTAATTCATTCGCAATGATACCAGTAATTAAATTTTTAAAGATTTTTATAATTTGCATAGTTGAGTTCTTTCTTGGCAAATCATATCCTAAAGAATTATACATTCAATGAAAAATAAAAAAAAAATAAAAAAAAAAAACAGAATTAAATTAATAGTTTCTCAACACAATTCTTATTCAATTGTACAATTTATTCAATTTCAATTCGCAATTGTTGCTTTGCGATTTTATATTTCTTTCAAATTTTAATTTTATTTTCAGTGCAACCTCACAACCCCATGAAAGCTTCTTTATTTTATTAGCCGCGCATTTACGTTACAGATCTTTATTCATTTGATATCTTTTGATGCGATTTGATTTGATTTGAATTGATTAAATTTATATATAAGTACTTCCGATTTATTGAAATTAAGCTGTTACTTTTTGATTCTGAAAGAATTTACTCAATATGGAGTTTATTCTTATTTTTTGTTTTTGTAACCATACTAACAAAGTTCAAACTTTAAAGGATTTCAGAGAAAAAATGTATTTTGTCCTGTCTGCAAACTCCACAACAGTAAAAGATTAAGATAACGAAACAAAAAGTTTGTAAAACTTTTGTACAATAAGTATTTCATCATAACTTGTCCAATTCGTCTGTGCAATTGCTTTTTGATTCCTCGCTAATAGGATTAATTTGCCGGCAACAAGTCTTCGAAAGGAAGTTAAAGGAAAAAATCACGAACAGATACATCTTATAACAAGGAAGAAAAGAAACAAGGAAGGTTTAGGCTTTAATGGTAAAGATGTAGTGCACGGGGGTAGCCAAAAACAGCTTGCGCAAAAGTAATGTCACATTGTGAATCGGCTACCATTCGATAGATATAAAAAAATTGGGCTTTGTTTTTACCGAAAGCTTAATAGAAAATGTGAAATTAACGACATTAAGGTTAACTAGTAACAATAACAATGAACAAAAAAAAAAGTATGGCAGCACGGAACAAACTTGACGTTTTCGTTTGTAGATTTTATGGAAACAAATGATTTTTGTTTACGTATATGTTTATTTGTGGTTGGGAAAACCAAAACTATGCAAAACAGACGCGCATACAATTTTAGTGATGAAGAAGTGAATTTCCCAAGTTTTGCTCTGAATTTTCGATCGTATGCATTTCAGCAATTCCCAAGCCACTTCCTTACTCAACCGAAATCTGCCACGAAATTTCTTGGCGTCGTGGTTTTGGAAAAAATTCGGGCGATTTCTCAAAACTTGTTGCCAACGATCAACCACAATATTCCAAAATTATCTGCGTCGCTTTCGTACTTTTCGTCTGAAAACATTTTCAGAATTTTCACAAAAATAATGTGGATTTTATTTTTTCAGCATCAGCTGTTGGTTAATTAGTACATAGTTAACATATGAAATTTGAGCGTTTAACCAACACTTGTCACTAGTTAACTAATGACTAAGTATCCGGGCCTTAACCGACACTATTTCAAATTTTCGTTTTTTGATAGAAATTGATAACTCGCGTCCATACGCATCTTCTCTTTAAATTTCATAACTGTCAAAAGTACCATTACGAAGTTATACCGAAAGCAGTTTTGACTTTTACACCAAAATATATTCATAGAAAATTCAAAAGAAAAAAAATTCATCTGTAAAATTTGTTCTTTGTCGGATGAGTCTTTTTGGCTGTTAAGACTCGATATATAAATAGGCAAACGAAATCGGTTCAGTCCCTGTTTCTATATCTAAATCTCAACCGTTTTTTTTTAATTTTTATACTCTACACCCAGGGTATAATCACTTTGTCCTTCCATTTGTAACACAGAAAAGGAGGCGTGGCAGGTATGGAAAAGTATATATATTCCTGATAAGCGTCACCTTCTGAGTCGATAAAGCCATGTCCATCCGTCCGTCTGTCTGTTTGGCTGGCTAGCTGGTAGGCTGTCTGTGGAAATATTTTTGGCAGGAAAACACTGCAAAATAATTTGATGAAACTTGGTGCACTGCCTCCGTCAAAGTTAGCTCGACTTATTGAAAATGAGCGAAATCGGTCAACGGACACGCCTACCGCCCATAAAAAAAGAATATTCAATATGCAACTTTAGGAGTATTTTTCACGGAAATGCAACTAAAACACACTTAAATACTAAAAACGGTAAGCGCAAACTTTGAGCAAAAACTAGACGAAATCGGACAAGTGGACGTGGCACCTTCCATATAAGCAAAAGTTTCAAAATGCTACGTATATAAAGATAGCGTTTTTCGTAATAATCCAATTTCACTCTGGCAGTAAAATCAGTAAAGGCAAGGCCTTAGCAAAAACTAGGCGACCTCAGGCAAGAGGTCGTGGCAACTCCCGTACAAGCAAAATTTTGAAAATACTGCAGTGTGGGGCATTTTATGTTTGGCTAGGCCAAAGGTAACACCCTTACTAGTTTTTTTTTTTGTTGGACAGGTTATGGGGATGAGTAGAGCATAGGATCAAATATTTTTTAAGGTGGGCGGTGTCACGCCCCTAAATTGAAAAATGCTCTCACGGCTAAGCCACTGCATCGATTTTTATGAAATTTTGGTATGGAGGTAGGGCTAGCACTAGGGAACAATAAAATTACCTTTATTTTTTCAAGTGGGTGGTGCCACGTCCCTAATAGTATAATACGCTATCAGTGCAAAACTGCTCCACCGATTTTTATAGAATTTGGTACTTAGATAGGCTTTACACTAATGAAGGATTATTAAAAGTTGATAGTTTTTATAGGAGGGTGCTACGGCAGTATAAAGACTACACGATTTTACGGCGAAACTGGTGCGAAGAGATATATATCTCTTCGACTGGTGCATTCATTTTAATGTCACTTGGAATAAAGGTAGGCCTTAAGCTAAGGTTAGAAATTAAAAAAGGTGTTAAAAAGCATTTGTGTCATAGTGAGCAGTTCCAAGCTTCTCAAAAGAAAATATGAGCCGTTTATTTTGAAAGTGGCCTAATTCCATTTCGGAGCAAAAGTAATGTCATAATATGAGTTGAATTCTGTCTTTACAGAAAATTTACCACGTTATGTGAAATTAATATATTTAAAAAAAAGTATCGGGCAAAAAACCGATTATTACGGCACATAATGTGAATGACATTACTTTTGCCCCGAAATGGACTTAGGCCACTTTCAAAATAAGCGGCTCATATGAAGTTATTCTTTATTCTATCCTTAGCTTTAGGTCTACCTTTATTCCAAGTGACCTTATAGCCAAAAAACAAAGAATTAATTTATTATAACAGTGACAGGTCGAATAAAAAAAACATTTATGTTATTCTTTATACAATATGTAATTATAGTTTCATACTTTCATTAAAGTCAAATTGAAGTGGTCGAACTTCGGCCGCAAGGCGAACCCTAGTTATATTAGTGACGTCATTCAATTCAAGGGCAAAAGTAATGTCATACATATTATGTGCCATTATAAGCGTTTATTTGAGCGATATCATTTTTTAAACTTCATGCCATCAATTCTACACCATCAAGTAAACTTTTCGTGAAAACAGAATTTTATTTAAATCGTTTCTAACAAAATGTCAGCAAATTCATATTATGACGTTACTTTTGCTCTTGATTGGACTCAACAAAAACATTTACATTTGATGCATAATTTAGGCTGATCGATTGTTATTGTGAATGGTTTATGCATAGAATATAAAACGCCTACAGTTTAGTTGTTAGTGTGAAAAATGTAAACACCAGCGGCTTAACAAGGACTGGAAATTTTGCGGAAAAAAATTATTGTTTCGTCGGCTTAGAAAACCGAACTTGGAAAATGGAGTACGATTTTAGTGATTTTATTTTTTCATTTGAATAACTAGATTTATGAATTGTTGAAATTCACTTACATGGACACTTGCTGCCTTTTCATGCTGATCACAAATGATTTTTTTATTTGTTCACTTGGCTCCCACATATTTCTTGCACTTTTGGAGCTTAGCATTTTAAGGCGATGGCAAAATTTATACATTTTTGTTTTCCAATAAAGGCAATTCACTAAACACTTTATTTTACAATTTTACACACCGAAAAACACAACTTTTCATATTTTTATTTAAAACAAATTCGAGAAGAAAGTAAACCGAAATCGATCGTGTGATTTATTACCGAATACTAATTCATGCAGATATCAATGTTGTCGACTCGTTCGCGTTTGTGGAGTCAGGGAAAAATTTGTAAAACTTTAAATGTACAATGGGAGACTGATGGCGATGGATGGTCGTTAATCGACTCCAAGTGTAGCAAAAATGTTATTTTGAGCCCAGATGGACCATTTGGTAAATCTGCCCGTCCGTCTATTTAAATTACGATTGCGTTAAAGCAAATCTTATATATTCGACTTGCTCGATTTGTTCGATTTTTTTTTATTTTTGTGAGAAGAAGCAATGCATAGAATAATATTTTTAAAAAAGTGGGCGGTACTACGGCTCTGAACGCTGAATGCTCTCACGGCTAAGTCACTGCATCGATTTTTATGATACTTATTTGGTATGGAGATAGGGTTAGTACGTAGGAACGATTAAATTATGTATAATACGCTATTAGTGCTAAACTGCTGCTCTGATTTTTATGGAATTCGGTACTGAGAGATATGCTTAACGCTAAGGAAGGCTAGTTAAAAGTTGATAATTTTTAGAGGGGGGTACCAAGCCCGTAAATAAAATACACGGTTTAACGGCGAAACTGTTCTTTAATTTTAATATCAGTTGGAATAACGGTAGGCTAAGGATAGAAACTACAAATTAAAAAGGATGTTAAAAGTATTTGTATCATTGTATATCAGTTACAAGCTTCTAAAAAGAAAATATCCAGTTATTATTAGTAATTATAGTTCCATAACACAGGCTCACAAAAAAAAAATGTACCCTGCGCGAAAGATCAGACCACCTGAACTTTATGTTTTCGGAGTCGCTGAATTCGAATATGGTGCCAGAATAACGAAGTTGGTTCGCGTTCTTTCATAAACCCAGCAATTACGCTGAAAATTTGAGATTTTTTTCAGCATTATTTCTTATTTCTGAAAAAACTCGAACCAACTCCGCTATTCTGACACCATATTCGGATTCAGCGACCCCGAAAACATAAAGTTCAGGTGGTCTGATCTTTCGCGCAGGGTACTTTTTTTTTGTGGTCCTGTGTAATCTTTTTAAAGTCAAATTGAAGTGGCCGAACTCTCATAAAGCTGGATGCATGATTTTTGGTACAGATTACTATGTTACTAGACTATATAAAATAAAAAATGAGCTTGATCGGTGAATGTTCACGCCTACTTCCTGTACAATGCTTCAAAAAAGTAGGCTTGAACATAAGTCAGGGTAAAATTTTATAGTGAAACTTCTTTAGCCGCGTCAGCCGTAAAATTTCAAGGTTGCGACAGATTTTTGCGAAACTTTTCTAAAATTCCATTATATCTTGCAAGCTATACAAGATTTTTTGCTATAAAATTCTTAGGAAGATGAAGAATATAGATACTATATACAAGTGTGACTTTTCGAAAAAAAAACAAGCTATTTTTCAAACATGTGGTACCCCATTTTGGACCACGAATTATCAATTTTAGATATATTAGAAGTATTTTTCAGCCTGCGTAACTGACTTTTTTTGATCGCCTCATCCAATATCTTCAAAAATCATTTTTCGAGGGTGACGCACTGAATTTATCGAATCAGACACATCAACGGAATGCGGTTTTTCTTACGTCTTAACACCCATGTTAAAGATCCTGATATCCCCAAATAATCCGCTGAGCCGCCTCAAAAGTTATAGCTCAATAACGGAAGCGGTTTTTTCAATTCACACTCAAAATTTGTGGATTTTGCTCAAATTTCGGCAAAAAAAAACTAAAAATAAAGCTTCCAGGCGGTATCACATGCATGTTTTCGTATTTAGCATTATCCAATAAGTGTCCCAGACATGTTAGAATGGATGGGAAATGCAACGGGTGCTCACTCGGCGAACCGAGACCTGTTCACACCGAAAGTCACACTTGCTGAGATTTCCCCATGTATATCTTGCGAGCTATACAATTTGAGTACGTGTATGTCCGATGTAAATACCATATGGTGGTCGAAAAGTGAGCGCAATAGTTTAGTGCCACGCCCACTTTTAACCTAATGAAAATTTTATCACTTCAATCTCGCAATCTTTATAAGCTATTTTGATGAAATTTTGTCGGACGTACCCGATAATGATGTATTGGACGAAAAATGGGCGCATAATGTACAAGCTATTTTGATGGAATTTGATAGGCAAGTGCCGAAAGTAATCACCATAATATGGTATACTGGTCGATGAGTGGGCGTTATTTGTTTAGTACCACGCTCACTTTTCACGTATAACTTTCACTACAAAGCCTAAATCACTTCTGTTTTTGTCCCGTGCGGCCGCCATGGTTTTTTGCAACTTTCTTGAAAACGTAACATTACCTAAAATCAAACTTAGCACCAGTTATAGGGCTAATTAAGAGCTATAAGTTAGGACTATTGTGAAAATAGAAATCCATTTTATTTTGACTTTTTTTACTTCAAATGTGTTCGACGGTCACGTGTGACACCATGAAAATGCCCATATACAAATAATGACACATAGTGCTTCACAAAACTGTTCCTACATTAAACATTTCAAAACTAATTTTCATAATCTGACCTTTTTTGGAAAGGTATTGAATCAGACTATAAGCACAAGGTAAGAAAGTCGAAAAAGTGTGTCATTGAGCGTTTTTATAAACTTAAGTACTAAAAAGATATCAAAAATGCTGCCTCTATTTATTCTATCTAAATCATCCTGTTGTATTAGCTTATTGGTATTTATTACAATATTTCTCGATGGACCCTAGGCCAAAAATTGTTATTAATAGCTCCTTTTACATCAAGAAAGCATTCAGGAATGCATTGCATAAAACATTGGGGGTTACCGTGAATCCAGATTCCCGGGGAATTTTCTTAAACTGCAATAGAGAATGCACGGCAGTCTGAGAAAATTCTCCGGGAATATTTATTCACGATAACCCCCATTATGATTTTTCGATTAACCGCATCACACCGATACTTCCGATTACGTATATTTCCAAAAGTTCGGCTTTTCAGATTTTTTTGAGTTTCTCAATCTTTTTCGTCTCCTTCAAAAATTTTCCACTATCTCAACTTTTGATACTTTTTAACTCCCACCCAATGGAAAAGTAAATATAGGCAGCTTTTAATTAAACTTAATGCAATTTTACTATGTAACAGTGTAAGAAGATTAATTGTGCCGCAGTATTCTCTTATTTCAATCTTCTTATACTTATTTCCTGACTTATCCCATATTTTCTTTAACAGATTTATACATTGTCCCTTTTCTTTTTTCATTGTTTGCCTTCCCCATAGCAACAAGTAAGTGGCGAAATGCAATCGACTGATCATGGTGATGGACCAAGAAATTATAATCAGCATACAGGCGCATCAGCAGCAGCAGCAGCAACAGCAACAGGTACAGAATCAGCAATAGGACCAGCAGCAACAGAAGCAACAGCACCAACCACAACAACAACAACGTCATTTACAACATTTAGCAACGATACACCCAGCAAAAATCCATTTAAACAGCAATTTCGACAGAGTTTTCAAAATGGTAGCTATGGCGCAACGAACGAATCGGCGGAACGTGGCTTCGGCGGCACCGGCGGCGACGGCTCTATGGAAACATCAGCGACGGCAATTGGTCAGCAGCAGCAGCAACAGCCGCAACCGCAAATGACATCACCACAACCGCCAACAGATAATTGCCGCCAAGAAAATTATCGTGCCGCCGGGTCCTGGTCCGCCCTTAAAAATTGGATTGTCGGTTGGCGTGGCTCAAGACAATTGGTTTTGGTTATTGTAGCAATCGCATTGTTGTTGGATAACATGTTGCTAACAACTGTGGGTAAGTCTTAGTAAAATATATTTTTTTTTTTTGTTAATTTTAATGCTGGTAACAACGGGAAATTCCTTGTTCTCATTATCTTGGTTAACTAAACCAAAATAAGATAAAGCTAAAGCGCGAAGATTAGCGTTCACACTATGCAGAGTGTATTGTATAAGGTTACGAAACTTCTGGGAGGTGGGTGATAGAGGAGGCCTAGGCTAATAAAAATTTGTACTTGGGTGGGGGGGGCTAAAATATACCCCTGAGGAGTTATAGGGTTAAAACTGATTTTCTGACTTGTTTTACAAAAATATAATTTCTTGGGTCACCCTAAAGTCTTAGAATAAACATTTTTTTGGCAAAGTTTTAATTAATTTTATGAGCTTTCAGATAATGTATATGGTTTATAGGGTTTGAAAAGATTTCGCAAAGTTTTAGACCTTTAAAGTTGATATTTTAATTTTTTTCCTAATTTTCGACTTTGGTGGCCATTTTAGTATGAAAAAGGTCCTATTAATATGTTCCTTTATAATTTTTTTTGAAATTTTCGTTAAATTTCCTTTAATTTGGTAGCACATTCCTTAGCCAATTTTTTTTTTAATTAAGAACAGAAAAAAATACTTTTCAAGAACAATCCGCTTGAAGGCCCCAGTGGAGCGTGTAGCGAGTTACATAGAAAAGTATTTTTTCCGACCTGAAATTAAAAAGTTGGTATAACAAGTGTTCTACCAAATCAAAGAAAATTTAACGTGGAATTGAAAAAAAAATATAAAAGGATATGTTAATGGGACCTTTTGCACACTAAAATGGCTGCCAAAGTCAAAAAATAGGAAAAAAAAAATTAAGATATCAACTTTAAAGGTCCAGAACTTTACGAAATCCTTTTAAACCCTATAAACTATATACATTATCTGAAAGCTCATACAATTACCTAAAACTTTGTAATAAAAATATTTTGTCTAAAACACTGGAGTGGTCCAAGAACTTTTTTTTTTTTTTTGTAAAACAAGTCAGAAAATCAGTTTTAACCGTATAACTCTTCAGGGATAAATTTAAGACCCCTTTCCCAGGTGCAATTTTTTGTTAGTTTAGGCCTCCCCTATCACCTCCTAGAAGTTTCGTGACCTTATGCGATTCACCCAGTATAACTACTGAGGAGTACATTTTATACCCCCCTCCGGGTGCACTTTTTTGTTAGTCTAGACCTCTTCTATCAGCTCCCCGAAGCGTTGTTATCTTATGCAATACACCTTATATAGGTTACTTTTTTGTTGTTGTTTTTCATAAGGTTTTTTCCAATTCAGGGTTGAAAAATATAAAAAAAGCATTGCCATACTGACAATTTACATGCATATATGGTTAACTAGCTAGTTTGTCATACAAATCGAAAAGCATTCTATATGGAAAATTAATCTGGTTTGTGCATAACTAAGCAAAAACTAACTAAATCACCTTAAACTAGCAAGTGCGAATGGGCTATAACTACAAATGTACATTTTGCTGAACTTGAATTATCCGCCACTCGTACCAATCACTTTTCTGTTTGGTGTACACCGCTTACCTTTTGTCAATATCGTCATATAACAATGAATGCTCAATCAAATGGAAAAATGTCCGTAAAATCTTCTACTTTAATGTTTTATCTTATCACCTTAGCTCTTCTATTTATTAGCCCATTGCACAATGGCATTGGAGGAGCTACATAAACAGCGGGCGCAAGGATTTAACCACAGTATAATAAATAAATGTGTGTAGCCACTTAACGAAATGAATGTTTTCCTGTGATTTTCTTTATGGGAATGTCATTCCGATGTTGATGTCTTTAGACATTAGAAATAATTTTATGCAGCACTTATAGCACTTGATAATGAAAAGTGGCTAGGGGGAATAAAACGAAAAAAGGATACGTTGGGGAACACTCGTTAAAAGAAAAGTGTTGCGATAAATTACCAAAATGTTGCTGCTACCTGTTGCAAGACGCTAAACTGTCAATGATGCTGCTAAGCTTCAGGGTGGTTTGAAAAAAAAAATCAAACTTTAAGCGCAAAATTCAATACAGCTATAAGTAATTTGCTTGAGTTTACCACTACAATCATAAATGAATTTATAGCTGGTAAACAGACTGATGTCATTTATACTGATTTTAGTAAGGCTTTTGATAGTGTTAATCATGATCTCCTACTGTACAAACTGAACTTAATGGGTCTTCCAAACAATTTATTGTGTTGGTTACGCTCGTATTTGACTGCTAGGAAACAGCGTGTAGAATTCAATAAAACTTATTCTAAATATATTTCCGTTACTTCTGGTGTTCCACAGGGCAGTCACCTTGGCCCTATCCTATTCTTGCTTTACATAAATGATCTTCCTTCAATTATCAAAAATAGTAAAATTTTAATGTATGCAGATGATGTCAAACTCTTTATTTCTCATAATTTACCATCATCACAATATTTACTACAATCCGATCTAAATAGTTTATCTGAATGGTGCCAAGTAAATTGCATGAAATTAAATTTAAATAAATGTAAGAAAATGGTATTTTCAAGAAAATCTGCTACAAGCTTCTCCTATTCCATCAATAGTCACACTCTGGTAGCTGTAGAAAGGTTTAATGATCTAGGGGTCATGCTTGATCCAAAGCTCCAGTTCAAATTTCATATAAATTTGACCATTAACAAAGCTAAAGGTGTTCTTGGCTTTATCAAGCGTTGGGCCAAAGAATTCAATGATCCTTATACAACGAAACTTCTTTACACTTCTCTTGTGAGGCCTATCCTAGAGTACGCATCACCTGTATGGAATCCATGCTATAAAATCTATAGTGATCAACTAGAATCAGTCCAAAAACAATTTTTATTATTTGCACTTCGTGGACTACCGTGGAATCCTGACCAAAATCTGCCTTCATATGTAAGCCGTTTGAAACTAATCCGTTTACCTTCATTGAATAGTAGAAGAGTAATGCTTAATGTAACTTTTTTGCATAAAATTATTAAAGGCGAAACGAATTCACCAATTTTACTTCAATCAATAGATTTTAATGTTCCAGGAAGAGACTCAAGGCATTTTCGCCCTCTAAAATTGTCACATTGTAGGTCAAATTATGCACAGTTTAGTCCCTTCCGTAGCATCTGTAACGATTTCAACAGTTTATACCACTTATATTCTTTTGATGACTCAATAGCTATCCTTAAATGTAAAATAATCTTGCACTTGAACTCCTAGCTCATGTTGCGTTTTCTCGTTTCTTCTTCATATTTCGATTTAATATGTAGCTGATGATCAGTCATGATCTGTAGCTTCAAAGCGTGTATCCCGCGTTGTCACTGATCCGCTCAACAGCAGAGCGGTCCGGTCTGCTTGTGGTCGGTCACCAACCGTACGTTACACGGATGCGCCTCTCGGGCGGTTAGGCGGGTGGTGGGATCGCAGGGAACGTTCGTAAAAAAAAAAAAAAAAAAAAAAAAAAAAAAAATGCATCTGCTTACAGACAAGTTTGAAACTACACATAAAATCTATAGCCCAATAGTCTGCTCCATCGCTAGCATTTTATATCTAATAAATATGGTACATGTAGTATGTGCCTTACCCTTTAATTTATTACTTTATTATGCGAAAATTTCTCAGGTTGAATTTAGAAGGGTGCTAACGTCTACTCTATGTGCTAACACCTTGATGTTTTATCACTTTCAATCTTTTCATCTTTGTTTTTTTTTTCTCTTTTTTTTTGCTTGAATCACAATCTACCCCCTGACTACTGATAGTTCCATCACTTTATTCTATTTGTCTACATCCTTTTTCTTTCTGTGATTTCCATTGTAGATTTTCTTTCTTTCCCGTAACTTTGACTTCCGCAATCTTATGTCTTCAACAAGTTGTGCAAAAATCTTTTACGAAAGTGCGTCGGCATATCCTTGCAGCAAGCATTTATATTCCTTTGGGACTTATTTTCTCTTTATTTCTTTTTTTCCTGCTCCTCTTCTTTATTGGCATAATTTGATGTTTAACAATTGGCATTGGCTTTTACAAGTGAAAAAAAACGTCTTTACTGAAATAATAGCTGTGGTATTTAACTTGTTGGCTCAAAAGGACTGAAAAACTTGTTGCTTTGCTAAAAGAAAAACTTTTGAATTTTATTAAAGAGCATTTATAGCATACCCGCTACTTTAGTTACTCATTTACTATAAATTTTATGCGACTCTGATAGACTTGTAAACGGTCGTAGGCATATACCTTTAGTCGAAATCAACCCACTTAAAAACATTGCTTATTTTTGGTATCTAGAAAAAAGTTTCAAAACTCAAGTAACATCATTTGAAAAATTGTTGTATATTCTTTTCCAAGGTACGTACCTCGCTGATCATTATATTTTTAAAGAGCACACCCCACAGTGGTCTATAAGAGAGCGCTAACCGGTCATAACTCCGAAAATTTTTGTATTAAAAGTAATATTTTTGTTTGCACAAATTTTAAGTTAAGTATCTAGACAACATATTTCAAGTACCGGAATACCAAGAAATAATACCATTTCAGAGTTTTCGCGTCTTATGCTTGATGAATTCAGATAATGAAAATTTTTTTTAAAAAAATATGTGAAGGTTTAATGAGTGTATCTTCAAAACTAAATGATCTTACCTCCTCAAACTTTAGATCGAATTATTCTTATCATTTTTCTGAAGATTTGCGTACTTAGATGTTAGTTTTTTTTAAATATAAAAGGGATATCCGGATCATCACAAAAAATATCTAATTTCATTTCCTTTATAGAGTTGCAACAGCTAGATCATTTAAGTGTGTAATATGAGGTTCTCTGAAAGTTATGCTCACTTATCTGGCTCCCCCTTCACACCCCTTTTTTGGACTATGATGAGTTTTTCTTCAGCGATTTTTCTGTACACTTACAACGCTTCAGTTTCGTAAAACTATTATACGTAACAGCCAATCTGTTTGAGATAAAGCAATAAAATTCGATATCTGAAATAGTATTGGTAGCATCTATAATTTCTTGTAAATGGGAATGGTCGGCTCAAGGACACGCTCACCTCCCATACAACCAAAAAATTTGAAATCGCCATTACTTCATAAATATTTGAAGTACAAAAATAATATTAAATATCTGTAATAGTATTGATAGTATTAAATCACGGGTAAAGGACACGTCCACCTCCTATAAACCAAAAATTTTAAAAAAATTTAATTTTGTAAATATTTCAGGTACAACAATAATATTTAATACACGTATCTGAGTTAGTATTGATAGCATTAATTCATTTGGTGAAAATGGGTGTGATCGGGTCAAGGTCACGCCCACCTCTATTAGAGACCAAAATTTTTAATTGCAACCTCAAAAAACCCCTTAACCACAATTTTGTCGTGATATAATCAATTTTTAAGAAAATTTTCCGCCATTTTGGATCCGCCATTTTGATTTCTAAAAAATCATTTTCTGATTTAGAGTCAACGACCCCCATTCTAGACCACTGTGCGCCTCCCATTTAAGAAAAACCGCGGCACCGCCCATTTTTCCAGTAGTCCCTTTCACATATTTAGCCATAAATTGGTATTCCGATACAAATATTATTTAATCTTTGTATGGTTGATAACTCGAATAGTAAGGGTGGAAAACTCAAAGGTATTGTTTGTTAACAAAGGTACCTAATGGCTAGTTCTATCAAAAAAAGAGAATTATTCTTTTTCTGGAACAGAACCATAAACCTAAAAACAGCGTTTTCTGCAACTTCTAGCAAAGATATCCCGAATTTTTGCAAATAATGAGCAATTCTGACCTCTTATTCAGTTTCAGCGTCAAAAGTACGTACGAATACATGTGCCTAGCCAAAAGTTCGTTCCAGTTTTTTTTTTTTTTTTTTAATTCTGTATTATGGTTCGGAACCATGGTTGAATTACCGTGGTTCCAGCGATAACAAATGCTGCTTCTTCTTAAACTACGAAAATGTCAAAATTTTCTGGTCTTTTGACAGATAGCAAGGCAAGATCAGGGTTCCATTTTTGTTTATTTTGACAACTTGCAATAACCATTGTTATTGAATCATGGTTCGGAACCAATTTATATATGTGCATAAATATTTCGGAAGATAATTTTTAAAAACGAATTTATACTTTAAGCTAAAATTTTTTCCAAAATATTCAACATTTTTTGTTCGTCAATATGATTGGCCAGACAAACAAAAGAAAAACCTTTAAAGACGTAAGAGTATCCTTGTTGTTATAAGAACTTTTGCTTTGATTTTGGTTTTATTTTTGTCTTCTGACTAAAGGGTATTTTAAGCACTTGACATAAGTCCTTTTCTCTAAGTGATTTAGTGTCACAACAATAGTCTGCGGTGCACACTTAAATGTTTTTGTAATTGATTTTATGCTGTAATTGCGAATGATGTGAAAGCAAAAGTTAAATGTAGTTACTTATAATACTTTCAGTGGATTAAGGGGACATTCGCCTTTGTAATTGAAAAATAAAAAAAAACACTTTTTAAAATTTTATTATGAAAAAACCATTATATTTATTGACAAAATTTCTTTTGGACATTTTTAAATATTGTCTTAAAAATATGAATTTTTTTTTGTATAGGGCGTCATCCAAAAGTTACTTTTCAAACTGGTAGGACATTTTTCTCCGAATCTACTCGACCGATTTTAAAAAACCAAAGAGCATTTGATTACTCATAAAAAATATTAAGCAATAAGCCTCTGAAAGTTTTAAAAAATATCCCCCTTTTTTTACGGGGGTGACTTACCCTCGAAAAATGCAATTTTTACGCATTTTTCATAAATATTCATACAAAAACTTCAAAATATAAAAAAAGTATGAATTTTAGAGGCTTATTTTATAGTTTTGAGTCTCCAGAATAAAATCCATTTTGAATTTTTCAAAAATCTGTTACAGGAGGTCTAAAACATGTCCTACCGTTTAAAAAGTAACTTTTGGATGACGCCCTATACAAAAAAAAATTCATATTTTTAAGACAATATTTAACAATGTCCAAAAGAAATTTTGTCAATAAATATAATAGTTTTTTCATAATAAAATTTTTAAAAAGTGTTTTTTTTTATCAATTACAAAGGCGAATGTCCCCTTAAATTTTTGGGCTGAATGGCGATACATATGAAACTTATTCGGCAATTGGATTTTCTGTAATTTCTGGGAGAACATTTTGGTATTCTCTCATAACATTACCGATTCTTGTGTTTTTTTTTTTTTCTTTTTCCTATTCAGAATATTTTTAAAATAAGTATTCCGACCTATTCAAATATCTCGAAATCTAATATATAGTTTTGTGCTTTAGAGCATACTTGAATAAAGAACACATAATACTTTTCATATACTGGAATTTTCAAACTTTATGCAAATGGTTTATGTACATGAAAATATTTTTTATTTTTTTTGAAAAGAGACAGTTTTATGTTTTGAAATATTATTTTTGAGCGTACAGTAATTAAAATATTTATTAGTTATTTTTTATTATTAATACATATTTTATAGATATAAGTTCTTAGCCTATTCTTCTGAATAATAATGTAGTTTTCATAAACCACTTACATGATTATCACAATAGTAAAATTTCTGTTTTCGGTTATGTCAATTAAATAGATGAAAAAGTTATGATTAGCGAATAAATTTTATTAAAAATTACATTATATATAATATATATATTGATATATGATTATTTTAGTTAGAATTATTATTGAAAATTTAGCCTAACAGAAGTAAATTTAATTGATTCAAAATTTTTTTGTAAAAGTCGGCAAAAGTCGAAAATTGTAGAATAATTAAGTTAAAATTTATTAACCCTTTAACTGTTTAATTATTTTCCATCGAAGACGAGTATACTCGACATAAACAGAGTAAAATGTTTCTGCCTATAAAATTATGGCAATTATGATCAAAAGTTGCGTGTTGGTTTTTTAAAAAATATATATTTTTATTCGATGTTAACAAACAAAATTTATTTCATTGTTAAAAAAATATCACATAAAATCATTTTGTAACGGTACTTCCCCAGAATTTGTTATTTCAGCTATTGTGAATTAAAATAAATAAGGTTGCCAGACTAACGAATATTCTAGAATGTACATTTTTTAAAAGATCTTTATTTGCCCTTTTTCAGGAAAAAAAAATTACAGTTGATTCGTTTAATAATAATACGAATGCGATTTTTTTTATCTTCACGACGAGTATACTCGACATAAACAGTTAAAGGGTTAAGAAGCATTATAGAGTGGGCACCAAACAGACCTGAATATACAAAATATCTAAAAGCTAGGTTCAGATTCTTAAAGGTAGGAAGGACCTCATGTAACAAGTAACAAAAGAAAGTGAATGTTGCCAGGAGTTGGTTTAGTTTTTTATCCCTTAAACTGCGTCCAGTCTAATCATGGTTTGCAGTTCTCGGTTTTTATAGCCGTTTATGATGGATGAACTTAAGTCCGTCGGCCACCCGATGTTTTTTTCAGAACTGGCAGCATAAATAAATAGGTATTATAATATTTATTACAAGACGATAGAGTTTTGAAAAAATTTCGCAAAGTTCTGGACTTTTAAAGTTGATATTTTAAATTTTTAACCTAACTTTTGACTTTAGCGTCTATTTTAATATGAAAAAAGTCCTATTAATATACCATTTTATGATTTTTTTTAGAATCCTCGTTTAATTTCCTTTAATTCGGTTGCATATTTGTCATACCAATTTTTTAATTTGAGGTCGGAAAAAATACCCTTCTATGCATATGCAAGATGTGCGCGCTGCCCTACTGGAACCTTCAAACGGATTGTTCTTGAAAAGTATTTTATTCAGACCTCAATTAAAAAATTTCTATGATTAATGTACTATCGAATTAAAGGAAATTTAACGACAATTCTAAAAAAAATATAGAAATGTATGTTAATTGGACCTTTTTCATACTAAAATTGCCGCGAAATTCAAAAAATAGGAGAAAAACATTAAAATTTAAATTTTAAAGGTTCAGAGCTTTGTAAAATCCTTCAAAACCTTATAAACTAAATATCGTCGGGTTAAAACTACAACTAGACATCTACATTTTTTGATATTTTGAGTTAAGTATACAGAAACATGACGAAAAAATAGCGCTACGCTTCAGTCTAATCGGTTTTTAAAAATGTAGTCTCCATAAAATTTTATATAAGAAATAAAAAGCATAAAACTTCAATATCTCATACAAAAATCGAATTTCGAAAAACTTAAAAAGCGTTTTTCTCAAATGAATGAAAATCTAGATGTCTAGTTGTAGTTTTAACCTGACGATATATTCTTAAAAAGCTAATGCATTTAGCTAAAAGTTTTTATACAAAATTTTCTCTAAAACGCTAAGGTGACAAAAGAAATTTTTTTTTTTTTTTTTTGTAATACAAGTCAGAAAATAAGTTCAAGGATACATTTTAGACCCCCTCAAGTGCAATTTATTGTTAGTCTAGGCCTTCTCTATCACCTCCCAGAAGCATGTCCGACATGCAAGTTTCCGTAGAAATAAACCGAATGTGTTAAGTTGATTTACTTTAAAAATTTATTTAGAAATCTTTAGGTCTGAAAACGACATATCTAGTAGTTCTTATGATACGGAAGCATAAGTATGTTTATAAATAATTGAATCGACGATTGTTCAAACCCCACATATGTATAACATTACTTTTATATGAAAAATGTAGAGTTTAACAATCATCGATTGAATTAGAATTTCGCATTTGTATTAATAAATTTAACTAAACGAGTAAAATTTTTGACGGTTCATGGTTGAATTTATAATATATAATATATAAAAAGTAGAAAAAAATAGCAGATATTTAAAAATATGATTTCAAAATTATTGCAGAAATCAACACTCGGCTTTTCCTATTCCTTAGGGTAAAGAACTGAATGATCTTGATTTCGATTTAATTGAGTACTGTACTATATGTAGTACTCAAATTGTAGAAATATAAAAAATTCATTACTTCTTGACTTAAAAGAAGTATGTAATTCAAAATTTAAATGCCAAAAATTATTTTTGATCATTACTTTTAGGTGCTTGTTGTGTTTGTTGCTTAGCATAGTCCTCACTTAATGGAAATAATTTTTTCTGTGGACTTGTCGTGCGTTCCTTTGGAATTTCTCTAACGTCAAACGGTTCACTGCGTACAAACTCCTTTCGTCGTTCATCTGCAGCATTTGTCTGTAGCGAAGAACTTCTACTAATGGGGAAATACGCATGTAATTGTCGCTGCAGCTCCTCTCTGTTAATGCTTGTCTCCAAGATTTGCTTAGTGATAATGTGACTGTAACGATTTTCAAAACTTTTTTGATGACGCAGAACATCTGGTACGGTAGTACGACGTTTACCCTTTTCACTGCCGATTGAAGTAGTTGGTACTGTTTCTTTAGACATTTTTGTGCAGAGTTTTTTTGTTGTCTTTTGTTGAAAATTTATTAAAGTTTTATTGCACTTTTATTATTTTACTTTTTCAAACAAGTAACTTCTTCTTCACTATAGTATAATATTGATATATAAAAATGGTAATTTGCTCTGTAATGTTAAGGACTTTGACTACAACCGCATTGAAGCGCGTCGGAAATTCAAATGAACCAAGGATTTCGTTGAGTTTTTCCTGCTCGTACATTTATTTATTGTTTTGCTATCAATTTATTTTCCTTGTTGTTTCAGTTTTATACCCTACAGTCGGTGAGATATATAGCAGTTGTTGTGCTAAGGTTACTTCTATGGAAAATAATATTCTTTTTTCTCAGTTTTTAAGTCGATCTAAGGGGGGTCTTGGGGTCTCCTCTCTACGTATTCGAACTTGTTTTTTTCTGTCGTGTCAGTATTCTGAGTAATCCTTGCATCAAACTGCGGAAAACGCTGTTTTCGGGCATATGGCACACTTCCAGGATACAGTGTAATTTATTTCTACTAATAATATTTTATAGCGGTTTCTGTACTTTGATGTAAAAACGTAGTTGACATCTCCAATTCTTATGAAAGTTGGTGAAAGCTTTGTATTTGATATTCCTAAGGAGAGGACTTAAAAACGAAAGGTGGTTACCAGTTATGCTTCTTCCGATGAAGGTGATGAAAATATTTACTTCCAAGATGAAACTGGAAAAAATGGAGAAAATCAGGTTTTTGCAAAATGTTTTCCCTAATTTGATCCACGATTTTTTAGCCCAGAAAATTTCATAAAGAAAAGTTGCATAATTTGTTTTCGTACAATTTATATCCTATTTCAAGGTATTTTCTTGACCTTTAGAATCCGATTTCTCACGAAGGCACAACTTCTCACGGTTTGACTGGAACAAAAGTTCATACCTACTATTGGAAGATCAAAAAACTGATTTTCTTGACTTTTATATCCGATATCTCACGAAGGCACCACCTTTCTAAAATAGAGCCATTCATCATCCGACTTTGTTCTGCAAGGGCTCGAAATTTTTTTTAATGAAATATGTTACTGACAAAAAATAATAAATTATGAACTCTTTAATTTGTCGGTCCGAAAAAATTCTTTGTATATTATTGAGAGATACCCTTATTTTAATGGCTTATAATTCAGAAAGTAGGAATCGAATTAAAAAAGTAGAGCGTTAAGGGTGATCTTATTTATCCGAATACATTAAAAAACAATGATTTTTGCACTTTTGAGCAAGGATAACTCAGGATTCTCACATGATAGAAAAAAACAAAGTTCAGATTCGAAATTAGAAAGTCCCAATCCACTACAAATGGCTATCATTTTAATAAATGTAATTTTTTTAAATCAACAAGTTGCTTTATACTTGAAATAACAAACATTCGGCTTCGGCCAAACCTTCGGCTTATTTTGGGTGAAGGCCGAATGTGAGGCCAAATGTGAGGCCGAAGCCGATTAATCGGACGGACACTAATAGTTTAATATGTACCGTAGTCCTTGGTCACAGCAACAAGTTCGATTCACTATACATACGTGTACACATGAAGGGTGTTTCAAAGTCGTCTCGAATCGACTATACTTATTGTTCTTATGGTTGTTTCTTATTGTCATTGTGACATGGGGACATGAGTAATTAGGTTTAATTTTCCTTGAAAACGAAGAACAACAAATCGGCGCAGGCGATGCCAAAAAAAAAACAAAAAGTAAAGACAAAGCAACAACAATGCAATGGCAAAAAACGCCCCTGTGAAAGGTCACCCAACTTTATAAATGGTATGTGCTTTTTTGGAAACTATAACCATAACCATAACCATAAACAAACAACAAAATCAAAATCAGAAACATCAAACAAAACAACAACAAAATGACTCAGGCAACTAAATTTAACCGTTAAGCAACAAAATCAACAACTGTCTGTCTGGCGCGCTCCATGAGTAGTAAGTAGATACGTAGATAGTAGTAGTTCCAGATGTGGATGTGGAAGCAACAGAACCATTTTGATTGCATGACAATTATTTATACCCTTTTGACGGCTATGAATTTACCAGAACACTCGCAAAAAAAGGTTAAAACGTGTGCGTCGCAAAAATATTTTAGTAGTCATGCCATCATGACAAGTAAGATATTGGAAAAGTTTTATTCCATCCAAGTATTTGTTTTTGTATTTATTTATTCTTTTTTTTTCATCGAATTTTGACTTTGCAACCTGATGAGCTGACGTGTATTGGTTAGCCTCGTGTCAGTGTCTAAGGTCTCAAAATTTTTAAATATTTTCGAAAAGCAGAAAATCGTGCAACTACTAGTCGCAAAGGATCAAAATTAAGCAAATAATAACAGAATTCGTGGATCTCTCTAACATACCATAACCATTTTTGCACTCCTGAGGGGGGCTTGTCATACAAAATTGATATTTTCAGGTACATTTAGTATGAGAACTCTCTTTAGGGTTTTAAACATGGGTTAAACACATTCGAAATAATTTTGAAGAGGGAAAATAATGGGAATCGGTAAGCTTTCAATGCAACTTCATTAAGTTTTTTGTGAATTAAAAGTAAAAGAAAGATAGACCCTGTTATATCTCGATAACTTCTTCTTCGCTGATTCAGAATCTGGCAACCGTTTTTTCCTATGACGTCTAAGGTCCGAGTTATCCTTGATTTTAAGTGCAGAAAACGCTACTTTCAGACATAAAAAAAGTGATTCCGATATCGTTTTTAAAAGTCCTAACTTTTGAGTTCGGTATCGGGATGACTTTTTGTTTGCTTCTTACAAATCAAACCGGTTTATTAGACATGTCTTAACCGATTTTTATGTTCTGACCTATTTTGGAAAGGTAATGATTCAGGCTATTAGCACAAGTTAAGTTTTCTATTATTTGGGAAAAAGTATTATTTTTACTACTTTTTTAGTACTAAGATTAATAACAGCGTCTCATGGCCTACTCTTCAGATCTTTTAAAATATTTTTACTGAAAAGAAGATAAAACTATATACGTAGGGCACTACTTATGTTTCGGGAATAGCAAATAATAACAAACATTTTTAATTGAAAATTGCTTTATTGTTTTTCAAAATATTCCTCTTGATGATCAATACACTTTTGCATTCGTTCAAACCATTTGTCATAGCAGTTTTCCCATTCCTCTTGAGACACCTCCAAAACATGGTTTTTGAATGCTTCAACTGCTTCTTCGGCACACGTAAATCGTTGACCACGCAGTTTACCTTTGATGTTCGGGAACAAGAAGAAGTCATCAATTCGATGTTTTGACTGCTCAAAAATGCACTTGTTTCAGGAGATGTGTGAGAGCTCGCATTATCATGATGGAGAATGATTCGTCTTCGGGGGTGGTTTTACGAATTTCTCCGAAGACTTCCGACAAACAAATGGTCGTGTACCACTCAAAATTGACCATCCTACGTTGCTCAAGCGGAATTGTGGCCACATGACTCATTCGGCCGAAGAATTAGGCGATCATTTGCTTCGCTGTGCTTCTTCCACGAACAACTTTTGTTGGATTTAGCTCGTCTTGGAATACCCACACGGTCGATTGCTGTTTTGTTTCCGGCTCATACGCATATATCCATGATACGTCACCTATCACGATCTTATACACGTCTTTTGAAGCACCACGGTCGAATTTTTTAATCCTTTCCTTACACCAAACGATGCGAGCCTTTTTTTGAGCGATTGATAAATTATGGGGTTTACAACGAGAACAAACGTTTTTTACAACTAAGTGTTCATGCAAAATCGAATGTTTTGGAGTGGAACTAATATGCAAGGATGCCTCTATTCTCTTCAGCATTTTTATTAATGATATTGTTTACTGTTGTAAAAATGTTAAGATTCATCTGTATGCGGACGATGCGCAAGTGTATTTGTCACGACCCATAGGCCTCTCTGAAGATCTTATTTACAGAATGCAGGAAGACCTGGATTCTATATCTATTTGGGCCCAACAAAATTGTCTGCGTCTAAATGCCTCCAAGACAAATGCTTTAGCTATTTCGCATGGCAGATACGATATGAGTAATGTCTCAACCCTGAGCATTGCAGGAACTACTATAAAATTTAGCACGACAGTTGTCAGTTTGGGTTTTAAACTTAACTCAAACTTAACTTGTGTAGACCATACCAACCTTACTATCAGTAAAATATATAATATTTTAAGACAGCTCTGGTGCACTGCTGCATTTATTCCACAACATACCAAAATGAAGCTAGTGCGAACCTTAATAATACCACTTATTTCATATAGTGAACTGGTTTTTGGTAACCCTGATAGTGCATCAAGGCAAAAGTTACAGCTGGCACTAAACAACTCAGCTAGATATATTTTCTGCAAGAGAAGATATGATCATATATCGGAATATGCGTACAAAATTCTTAGTAGTAGTCTTAAAAATTTTCTCCTTGTACGCAATCTAATATTCTTACATAGGCTAATTCATAAACGATGCCCGAATTACTTATATGAAAAACTACGTTTCGCACAATCTACGCGCACCTGCAATCTTATAGTACCTGATTTCAACTTTCGTGTGTCCTCTAAAATGTTCTTTGTTAGTGTCGTTAATCTATGGAACTCATTACCAAATGTGATAAAATCCGAAAGTCGTCAAAAATGCTTTAAACTGGCAGTAGTTAGGCTTCTTTGTTCTTAAACTATCTTAAGCTACCCTTTTCTCCACTTAAATTTTTCTTATTGCAATATTTTTAATCTCCATTATTCTCTCTTTTATTAATTATAATTATTATTATTAAGGTATTACTCTGTTTTCGTTATAACTTAAGCAATTAATGTACTTTAAGAGACCTCGAGTCTTACTTGTACAAATGAATTATCAATCAATAAAATATCAAAATATCAAATAAAAAAAAAAAAAAAAAAAAAAAAAAAAAAAAAAAAAAAAAAAAAAATATGCCACATGACGATCTTTCATTATCAGTTCATGCACTGCATCGATATTTTGTGGCACAACAACCGATTTTGGACGTCCTTCACGGAATTCGTCGGTGACCGAACTCCGACCACAATTGAATTCACTATACCAACCATACACTGTAGTTTTTGATGATGCTTTATCGCCATACAAAGAACTGAGTTCATCGACTCATTATGGTTGACATAATCCACGTCGAAAGTTGTGAAAATAATCCAACGAAAACCTTTTCTTGAAATTTCCATTTTTTGGCCAAATTGATTTTCTTAACTCACTGGAAACAAAACAAATAGCACTTGTACATCAAAACGTTGTGAGTACGTTTATGTTAAAAAATGTCAAACATTATTACGGTGTTGCCAGATTTTAGCTATTGACATTAGTGTTGCCAGTTCCCGAAATATAAGTAGTGCCCCTCATATCAATCTAATACAAAGATGGTATCTTTAACATTTTTGGAGTTATAAAATGCCCACATATTTTAACATTGGTGCAAATAAAATTGATTTCAAAAATTCGAGGCCCTTCTTTTAGTCTTTTTTCCTGAAATGAGACTTTACAGAAAATAAAATTTTTGTGAAAGCAGTTTAAACTCCGCCCAAGGCAATTTTCAGCACTACTTAATCATTAGGCCTTTTTATACAACAACTACATTTTAGCGACACTATTAAAAGGCTATAGGAAGACAAATGTATTACTCCTACCTGAGGCTTGCAAGTATTGTTACAGTATAGTTTTCATGGTCGACGCTTATTTATTATGTCACT
This sequence comes from Calliopum simillimum, assembly GCA_951812925.1. NCBI lineage: Eukaryota > Metazoa > Arthropoda > Insecta > Diptera > Lauxaniidae > Calliopum > Calliopum simillimum. Next base: position 35,539,229 of record OX638370.1, read on the forward strand.
AAGGACTATAAATAAAACTGATTGTATTGTGTTGTGTATTTTTTTAGTTGCAAGTCTTTATAATGTATAAAAATAGCAACAGGAAAACCCCCAAAAAAATAAAAAAATAAAAATCAGCACAAGATAACAATTAAAACCATTTAAACAAGTCTACTGTCTTCTATTTATAAAGCTACGTTTTCATTTCCTTAGGCACCCTACATGTTGCTATGCTTTATAATAAGTTTGTTGGTTGGTTAGTTTAGAGATAATTCTTCATACTGCATTCTTATTTAAGAGCTTTCATTCCTTGAAATTAAAATTTATGTGATGATCGTGTTGAAATAATAAGATCCTTAATATCAGAACCAAGTTATTTTTATCTCTTTTAAATATTTTATTTCATTGAAAAATAATTCAGTTTCCTTTACACAACATACTCTCTTCATAATCTCAATATTCAACTTAACTGCACTACAATCAACCTATAATTATAGTGACTGTGCAATCCAAATTTCTTTCGATTGTACAACATCTACTGCTCACGGTGATCCGAAAGAAAATTATTTACGTATAAAAGTGTCGCTGAAATCGGTTTCGATGAAAAAATTTGTTTTTTTTGCTGATTCAGGATCTGTTTTTAGCGAAATCCTATCAGATCCCGTTTAAAAGTTATACGAAAAATACCTTTTAGTAAGTATTTTAGGAATTCTTCAATTATAAAAATGTTGTCACAATTGCATAAGGTTACGAAGCTTCTGGGAGGTGATAGAGGAGGACTAGGCTTACAAAAAATTGCATCTGGAGGGGGGTCTTAAATGTACCAAAAAAAATTACAAAAAGCTATATTAATAGGACCTTTTTCATACTAAAATGGTCATCAAAGTCAAAAAATGGGGAAAAAAATTAAACTATCAATTTTAAAGGTCCATAAAGGTCCCAAGAAAATTTTTTTTTCTGAAAAGAGGCAGAAAATCAGTTTTAACCCTATAACTCCTTAGGGGTACATTTAAGACCCCCCTCCGGGTGCAATTATTTGTAAGCCTAGGCCTCCTCTATCACCTTCCAGAAGCTTCGTAACGTTATGCAATTGTAACAACATATTTTTAATTGAAGAATTCCTAAAATACTTATTAAAAGGTATTTTTAGTATAACTTTTAAACGGGATCAGATAGGATTTCGCTAAAAACAGATTCTGAATCAGTAAAAAAACAAATTTTTTCATCTAAGCCGAATTTAGCGACACTTTTATACGTGCTGCCTATACTTGGAACCTCCGAGAAATACTCCATACATCAACAGTTTCCGCTGAAAGTGGATCTTCTCGTTGGTTTTAGTTCACACGAACCTTCTTCTTTTAATTTTGTTGCATTTCTTAATCTTGTTTCGTACTGTGCCGTCTTAAGAAGCGCTTCAAATGAAGTAATTTAGCCTAGAGAAAAGTATTTTTTTTTCTAAAAACTTGCTTCGACCGGCAACAGGTGTTAATATCAATAAATTTACTTATTATTTGTCCGATTTTTCTACCAAAAATCAGAACTTTACATATCATTAACGGTAGTATAGCAAACAAAAACTACAAAAATGTCAACACATCCTGCATGTTGCTTATCATAACAAAAAAATCACCAAAAACTGCCAACAATTCAGTAACTACATCCATCTAAATATCCATTACAAAAGGGTGTTCAAACAAATAACAAATAGTATTAACTTTTTATGAGATCGCTTGCTAAAGTAATTTGTATTTAAAGACAATTTTTTGGATAGTAGGGGGATTACATTACCCTCATTTTTTCATACTGCGCACTAATTATAAGTAAAATACAATAAAAATTAAATACGTTTTGTCATGATTTATAAAAGCCAAAAAATTGAGCTTCAAAAGTTCTTGCCATATGACAGCATGTTCTTCTTTTTTTAGAGAATGGGTACATGCACGAGTATTATTAACATGATAATTTTATCTGGGCAATAAACATATCTGAAAAGAAACCCTGGCCTACTTTTTAAGTTACATATAACTTCTGAGATGAGCATAGGGCCAAAATGAATCATTTCAACTAGGCTGATTCAAAAATTAAAGTTGGTGCAAAATTTACGTCATTTCAGAGAACATTTCATGGATCCGAGATAATTTTCAATGCCAAAAAATATTCTAACTACCTTTATTTTGTGATTATGGCATGTACACAACGACTGAGTATTTTGAACTCTCCATAATAAAAACGTCAAATTATATAAAAAGGTTATTTACTGAAAAATCCTTAGCCTTAAGTTCCTCAAGCTCATTTTTCCAAACTTAATAACCCTCAACTATTTCCCAAACGAGAAGTAACTTTCGGTTTTGTAAATAGTTTCGGGACTCTACAACCTCCATGATTCTGAAAATTTTCCTTCTCCAATGACCTATTCTTCATTTTGGTGTAAATAACCAAAGATCTTCATAATTTGATCAATTTCCCACGAAAAACAACTTTTTTTGCTATTTTTGAAACTATAGCATATCGTCGGCTGAGTATTATTTTGCCGTAAACGCCGATTCGTTGAAAAAGCAAAAGCAGATAACTTGTGCTCGTCTCTACACAATTTATGTGCTTTTGCTTTTTCAACGAAGTAGCGTTTACGACAAAATAATACTCAACCGACGATATCTGTGGCAATAAGCGATAACAGCTTAAGTCGCCTTAAGAAAAATGGGTTATTGCTTATTGCCATAGATATAAAAATTTCAACTATCAAACTTGGTATGGTGGTAAAATGTTCCAATCTTTTTCTTAAAATTCCAATTTGAATTATACAGATATCTCTTTTTTTTCTCAGAGATATTGTGATGAGCAAAATTAGTCCTGGTGTTGAGTCTTATTCTTGGTCTTGGTAATTTTTCGAGACCAAGACCAAGATTCTGATATCTTTGCAAGTCCAAGACCAAGACTGCTATGATCTGCTATAGTCACTAGGTGTTTCACTCCCGTTTCGAGGATAAAATCATACCTCAACTCGAAATTTGCATCTTAAAAACTCAACTGCTTTGGGAAAATAAGGTTTCGAAATTTTGAATACTCAATAATCTGTGGAAATTTTTTCAGTACCAAGACCAAGACTTAATGACCAAGATCAAAACCAAGACTCAATGTCCAAGATGCTAAAGCCTTGGTCTTGGGCTCGGTTTGCTCATCACTAAAGATATAGCCTTAAACGTTGGAAAAATGCAAAACACAACCTTTTTCGTTATTTCAATTTACGATACCGACATAATTCAAACTGAGAATGACTGAAACTTTCAACCACTATATCACTTTCCTTAGCTAAAACTAGCCTTGTCTTGTTGTCAACAATATTCAGGGTGTAATCGATAAGGTTACGAAGCAAACGCGCCTTTTGCTTTTGCTATTCTTGAGTTGATATCCTCTTTTGCTCCACCATCCATGGAGATAATGCTGCCTAAATACGTGAAGCTATCGACGTTTTCGATGTCATCACTGCCAGCTTTAAACGTGATGTCATTGCTTGCGTTTAGCTTCATGCTTTTAGTCTTGGATACGTTAATTTTTAGGCCGGCCTTTTGTGATTCCAAGACAAGGTCTTCAATTTTGCTTTGCATATCTGAATGTTTGGACGATAAGAGGCAGATGTCGTCAGCGTAGTCGAGATCTTCCAGATGTTCGGTAAAGTTCCATTGAATACCCCTTTTGGCCTTATTAAGAGCTTTATCTAGGATATCATCAAGAACGATAAGGAAGAGTGATGGTGATAGTAAACACCCCTGCCGTACGCCTGAATTAGTGGTGAATGTCGGTGACAACAACCCGTTGTGTAACACACTGCATTTAAAGCCTTCATATTGTGCACGTACTAAGTTTATGGCCTTTGCGGCAATACCTCTTCGTTGCAGTGACGCCCAGATGTTTTCTCGGGAGACACTGTCGAAGGCAGTGCTATAGTCAACGAAGACAAGTTGAAGTGCAGTACGCCACTCGCATGATTGTTCGACAATTATTCTGAGCATGGTGTTTTAAGTTTGTTTAAATTTTCATAAAAAAACATCGATAGTATCGATATTTTGCCATAAAAACATTCAAAAAATCGATGCTTACGAACATCGATTATTTTGCAGCTTTATAATTTACCGAATATACATAGTACACAGATACAATGAATATTTTTTTTTAGTATTTTATCTCTATTTTTATATATTATTTTACATTTATGTCACAATATTCTCTTGGTCTGTCTCACTTTCTGTACCGATATAGCCATACCTGCATGTCTAGCGCTTTTATCGCGTTCAATTAAATCAACTTAAATATTTAAATTATGAAAACACTCTATGGAAATAATTTTATTTTACAATAAAGTTACTATAGCAAAATTCCATTAGATTAATTAATAACTCATTATATGTTATTATACACGAGTTACGAGTAAAATCAAAATCAGTCTCAAACTTTAAACTAAAGCTACAAGTAACATGACGATACGCTTTCAGCCACGCACGCTAGTTGAAACATTCCGGCTAGCAATACTACTGCTGCGCATTGCTGGATACTTTCCTTATTCATATGAACCAGTCGAGGGAAAATTCTACTTCTCATGGAAACTCTTTTGTATCACTTTGTTGCATTTAACGGTTTACATCTACGTTAATGCCACACTGGCCTTTGGCGACTGGATGAACTTTGTACAACCAGTGGTCGGTAATACACAACTGAGTTCTTTGGGCAACTTATTGGTGCGGCTGCTTGGCATTTGTATAACATTTTTAGCATTTTTGCCAGTGCTCTTCAAAAGCCGAAACTTCATCAATTGCCTCAATGTCTATATATCATTAGTCGATCAGTACATTGAGATTGGTATTGACACTTCTGGAATATTGCGAAAACTTAATTATATCGGATGGTTCGTAAACATTGTTGCGGCGGGAGTTGTTTCCTTTTCTTTTTGGCATTCAGTTTATTTTTACGAACTTATCGTGAAAGAGGAACCATCATTTACCTTTTGCGTGCTCGTAGTTTTATCATCGTTTTACAAAATTATGAGTATATTCTTAGTATGGATGCTGCTGGTGACAATTAATTTGATTTCAGATAAGTTAAATTCTTATTTGGAAGGAATTGTAGATGACCAGAAACTTCAGTATGAAGAGGAGAAGAAGAGAATGCTGACAAGAAAGCCAAATTTATTTGTTAATTAAAGGAATATGCATTGCATTCTCTAGAAAATTAGCACTCCATCCTTTACAAAAGTTGAAGCGTCGCATAGTGCTGCCACTGCATACCATAGAATAGCATTTCCACAAATTTTCAAAAAATTTATCATATTGAAACATTTTTTCATGTTGTTTTCAAAATGCAATTATTTTTTAAATGCAACGAATAGAAAAAAGGATATTTAAATCAATAAAAAAATTAAAGTTGGCTGGAAAAATTTTTCGTGCGTACTCTTAGACTGTATGAAAAGTGAACATGTTGGATTTTCAAGATTATATGGTAGAAAGAACAAAAAGGTTATATCAGGCTTTTAACAGAGTTAAAAAAAACAATCACATGTGTTTCCTCGAACGCGTCAGATATTCAGATCCTTAATCTGACGATTATTTTAAGGGATTTTCTTAATCCGACCTTTTGAAATTTTTTTTTTTTCGGGCTGTATGGAAAGTGGGTGTGTCTTTGATCTGATCATCCCCATTTTCAACTAAGAGCTATATGCTACTGATGTTATCTCAGATATCAAATATTGTTGTTGTACTTGAAATATTCTCGAACTTATGGCGATTTCAAATTTCGGGCTATATGGGTGGTGGGCGTGTCATTTGTCCGATCGCGCTTATTTTCAACGTGTAGCTATATACTGCCAATTTTATCCCAGATATCAAATATTATTGATTTATTTAAAATATTTACCAAGTTATGGCGGTTTGAAATTTTGGGCTATATGGAAGGGGAGGGTATCATTGGCCTGATCATGCCCATTTTTAGCAAATGGCTAGATGTTACCAATACTATATCAGATATTGAATTTGATTGCTGTACCTAAAATATTTTTGTTATTATTAGTTTTACGAAACTGGAGCACTCCAAAATGCGATGTGAACGGGGTGGCAGATAATAGCATAGAGCCTTGAGAGAACCTTATATTAAATATTTTATTGATCGAGCCATTGCAACGCCATAAAACTTTTAAGTTTTAATCCGCAGAGTGGAAATTTGGAAAATAAATTTATGGTTTTTTTTTTTTTTTTTGATGATCCGGATTTTCTTTTCATATATAAAAAAACTAAAAAATAACTTCAAATCTTCAGTAAAAAGTCCAAATAAATCTTATTTTAAGTCTTAGAAGGTAGAAACATTTAGTTACACTTAATTAAACTTAAACATATTTTTGAACATTTTTGGAAAAAAAATTTGCATTTTCTGCGCGCTAAACTTTATTGACGATTTTTGTTACTGCGGCTTGTGGAAATGTGCAGATTATATTTATTCCGTGTCCCTTGAATTATTTCCTTAAAAAAAAAGAAGAAAAAGTTCCAACGCGCTCGAGAATGTCCGGGTGACGTTTTTTTTTTTTGTAACTTTATGACCCCCTCCTTCCTTAAGTCATGCTCAAATCGTCAGATTATTGCAATGCACACTTTTCAGCATACCTTAATCTGACGCTCTTGGGTAAATCCACACATCAATTTTTTTTTTTACTATTCTGACCGGTTGCCCTCTTTTCTCTTTGAATTTTTTAAAAATAAAGAAACAAGCACAAGTCAGGGAACTTTCGTTTGTTCTCTTACCGACTAACGCAGCACTGTACGACTCTCCAATGTTCGGAAAAGGTGTGGTGTCTGTTTTCCCGAGAATGAGCGATGTATGGGTAAATCTACGAAAAATTTACCAAAACATGCCCTTTTTTGTTTCAACCTATTTTTTTATTACTTGAAGGTATAGAATATGATGACCTTAACTCCTGGAACATTTTTAAAAAATTAACATATACTTTCAGGGCTGCCATATGTTTTTTTTCTAAGTGTCACAAAAACAATATATTTAAGATATTAAAATAAAATTTTATTTAGTTTCAAAAGGCTTAAATAAACTTTAGAAAAATCCAAAATAAATTTTTAGAGTTGCCAGAGTTGCTTTCGAAAAATTTTTTTTTTTTTTGTCTTATTTTTTCTTTACATTCGGCATAGTTTAAATCGTTCAAAATTGATCGACGCGTAAATCGTTAAAATCTCATCGAACCGAAAACTAATAACAAAAAAAACCGAGTGGCAAGCCTGAACATTTTTGCACAATTTCAGAAAAGTTTATCTGAGCGATTCTGAAACCAAAAAATTTCAATTTAGTTAAAAACATAAGAATTAAATAAGATTTTCGAAAATAACCAGGTGGCAACCCTAAAAATTTATGTTGGATTTTTAAAATGTTTATTTAAGTGTTTTAAGACTAAATTTTAGTTTTTATTTTTTAAATAAATAGTTTAACAAAACACACCAGGTGGAGGGTTACTAAACGAAGAATGACAAAATGTTGCAAAAAACGAAGGAGAATGATTAAACGTAGAATGAGAAACAGTTCCAAAAACAGTTATATCACAATAAAAACTGAAATTTTTTTTAAAAAGTCGAACCTAGTGGATAGCCCCTGTAATTGGTTATTGATTTAATTATATAAAGATAAAATAATATGTTTAGTAATATAAAAATAATAACGCGGAGAATGATGCACGCTTGCGTTCTTTACAAAGGTTTTAAACTTTTTTAAAAAAAAAAAAAAAACACACGAACTCTTACTATCGAAAAATCAAAACTGACTGAGCTCGAAATACAATACATTTTCAGTGCTCAATTTACTCAATGTTAAAAAAGTTTACAGTTAGAATAACTGAGCGGAAATAGTCTAAAATGTGGGACCATTTTTATGTACATATGTATATTCTAAAAGTTTTTTTTAGAAAATAACGTAATATGCCAAGCGGCCAAATAAAGTGCACTAGACGGTTAGGGGCAGGACGGAGAATGACTTTTTAACACTTTAAGTTATTATTCCATTTAAGAATTTTTAAGTGTGTTACTTAATGACATTTTTTTATATATAGAAAATTGATTTTTTAATTGAACTTTTAGTCATATATTTGCAAAGATCGATTTACATATAAATCTATCAATGCATTTTTCTAACACATAATTATGACAAATCAAGGAACGCATTAAAAACACGGCTATAGTGACATATGTTTCGTCTTTCGCCACAAAGACTCATCAGACTATTTTCTATATATAAAAAAATGTCATTAAGTAACACACTTAAAAATTCTTAAAGTTATTTGGGAGAACACGCCCTGATAAGGTGGAAACACCTGCAATCGGTATTGAATTTGTTCCAAAGGAGCAACTATACCAAATATCAATAAATAACACAAACAACAATTAGGATATATCAATACGTATTAACACACAAACAAAACTGGCAAAAGTCGGCTTCGCAGCCAGGCAAGGCTGGTGCAGTGGTAACGACTTCTGCTTCCAATCTGGAGATCCTTGGTTCGACTCCCGCCCAGACCAAAAAACACAAAAAGTTTTCAAACTTGCAATTTTTCAATTATAATTAATTTAGTAAAATAAATATAATTATAATTACAACAAAAATAGTCTGATGAGTCTTTGTGGCGAAAGACGAAACATATGTCACTAAAGCCGTGTTTTTAATCCGTTCCTTGATTTGTCATAATTATGTGTTAGAAAAATGCATTGATAGATTTATATGTAAATCGATCTTTGCAAATATATGACTAAAAGTTCAATTAAAAAAAAAAAAAAAAAAACAAAATATTAAAAATTATTTTATTTAAGCTGTTTGTATAGAAGCTCTTGTTAAGTATCTGTATTAAATAGTTAAAATATCAAATTTTAGCTTTAAACATGATTTTGAACCCCAGGACATTGAATAGTACATTTTTTGGAGAATCACCCATTCCAACATTTGAATATATTAGATTTCTTGGTTCTTGGTAAAATATTTTAACAAATTTAAAGATAGGGACTAAAACTTAAGAAAATATTTATGCATGTACTTGAATAAAATAATTTTACTATAAATATATAACCTGCATTTGAGGAAAAACTGAACTTTGTTTTAATCGTAGATAATTTATTTTTAAGGGACACATTAGTACAAGAAAATATCTAGAAAAAGTGTTAATGAGACCTTTTTTCATTCATAGGCCTTCATTTTTAGTTGCCAAATAGGATATGGATTTGAACAAACTTCTAGGCAAATTTTAATTGTAAGCAATTTATTAATTATGCTTATTCCCCTACACTTTTTTATCTTACTTAACTAAGCAGCCATCATTAAAGTTACAATTTACAAAGTTCATTAAACGTATTACTTAGAACACTAGTCATATCATCACCGGCTGTTACCGAAGACCCACCAGTGCTAGCCGCTGCACCGAGCAAACCTTTCTTCGGTAAACTTGGCATGAAAATATGCAACTGCTTTTTCGAATCTTGATAACTATTGGAGTCATCAAACATTCGCTTATGTGCTGATGGCGACGCATACGTTGGTGTTTGGGCTGCCTCCAAATCACGATGTTTTCGACTCGATCCACCACCAACAGCAGTGGCAGCAGACACTTGTACATTACGTCGGCTACTGCAATTACCACTATTATTCTCAGTGGTGGCATAAAGACGCGCTGAGGCCAACGGACCGGCTAACTTGCGTACTGTTTCAGCGCTTGAGGCCATGGTACACAAATCGATGTTACGTGCTGGACGATTAAGACGCACCGGTACACCTTCTTTATTAAATATAATCGTAATATGCTTTACCGAATCTGGACGATGATGTGCAGTTGACTCAAGCGTATGCTTCGTTGTTTTTCGTGCAGCAGCAGCAGCCGCTGTGGGTAAACGCTGCTGTGATAAAGCCGTTGAAGAACGTTGCAGATGTCGTGTATGAAAATTTGATGCGCGTCGTGACTTTGCAGGTTTCTTGTTTGTAGTGTTGCAAGAAGGCTCCATTTCACCGGATATATTGCTATCGACAACTTTTAGTATTGACGATGTTTTCCCTGCCAGATCTAACCAGTTAAGTACACGTTCAGCCAAACGTTCATCTGGATTGGAGGAGCAAGCATTCGAAAGTGAAGATTGTAGATCCTGCAGTGAACTGCGGCGTGAATAATGATCGGGGATGTCGGTTAATCTACGCTTGTGAAATCCTTCTAAACTCTGATATCGCTTGGTTGCCAAAGATGGACGTCTATAGTTGAATGCGCTCCTTTGTTGTAATTTTTGTTGTTGCTGTGCAGGTGGCTGTTGATATTTTGCCTTCGACGATCCGATGAGAAAGAGCTCTTCGGGTGGATCAGGTGCACTATTTGACAAGTTGAAATCCGAAAAATCGCACGAAACCGAATGTTCAAGAGTAGCTGAAGAATAGAGAAAGAAATACTTCATGTTTGGAAGAAACATTTGAGGGAAGGAACTTTTGAATAAGATCTTGGTAACTTTTTTGGTTAATTAGCGGTCACTGGTTCCGAATCTGGAAACTGTTTTTCTCTATCAGGTCTGTAATCCGAGGAGTTATTGTTTAAAGCTGCAGAAACACCGATTTCAGGCACATGGCTCATATCCAAGGAGTAGTCTAACTTGCTTTTGTTAATGGCATCGGTTAGCCATAATCTTCTTCACTTAACTTTACCCTGTTACTTTTCAAATCGGATGAATACTTATTGGGATATCATACATTGAAGTATTTGTAGGTATCTCAATTTAGTTTCGTACTTTATTTAGAGTTGCGATACAGTAATTTCAGTGGAAAATATCTCGGAAAGTTATTAGTCTATTAATTAAATAATTTTAAAAGGAAGTAAGACGCTTACAGAAATCGGTCAATTGGTCATTAAAGATGAAAAAACCGCGGAGTGCTATTAAATTGGAGGGTGGAGATCGGAGAGGTTGGGAGAAATGCACCATTTACAGTTTTTTAAAAATATCTAGCAAACGAAACAAAATTTCGATATTTTTTTAGAAAACTTTTTGTACAGTATTAAAATTTCCATCGAATAGCTAGCTCAGAAACTTTAAAAAAAATTTCTTATACCAAAAATTTTGAAACAAAAAAGAAAAAAAAACAAAAAAACGAATTCTTGTGTTTTTTTACTCTTTTGCCTATAACTTTTTTACGGTCAGATATAGGTAAAGACTAATAACCTATTCAGTGTTTTTGAGTAAAACAACAATAAAAACACAAAAAACAAGGCAAAAATACACATAAATAAAAAAAGCAAAAAAATGTATCGGAAGGCTGGTTTGCGTTACTAGTTTCGGGACCCACCACAGGTCAAAATTGACTATAATAAGTCAATTCCTCATCAGACGCTTTGCCGACATCTTTTAGAATTCTGCAAGCATACTTTATTTAACTTTTAGCATAGATTAGACGAGAATCACAGCTACAAGAAAAACACAGCGCATGCAAAAATTCAAATTTCTTTGTTTTTCCCTTTATATGCATTGCCAATCCGATGTGAGTCATTGATATTATACTATTTTTGCATAGCGCTTCGTTTGCAAGGTTTTTTGCCGAGACAAAACGAAGTAGCAAGCGCATTCGTATGTGTATCAGTTGGCTCTCTGAGATTTTCTAAATTTTTTTGTTTTTGGAACAGATGATGATTTACATTATTAGCTACCAACAATGAAAATACATTGATGGTTGGAGCTTACTGTTCAGTGTTTTTGAGTAAAACAACAATAAAAACACAAAAAACAAGGCAAAAATACACATAAATAAAAAAAGCAAAAAAATGTATCGGAAGGCTGGTTTGCGTTACTAGTTTCGGGACCCACCACAGGTCAAAATTGACTATAATAAGTCAATTCCTCATCAGACGCTTTGCCGACATCTTTTAGAATTCTGCAAGCATACTTTATTTAACTTTTAGCATAGATTAGACGAGAATCACAGCTACAAGAAAAACACAGCGCATGCAAAAATTCAAATTTCTTTGTTTTTCCCTTTATATGCATTGCCAAGCCGATGTGAGTCATTGATATTATACTATTTTTGCATAGCGCTTCGTTTGCAAGGTTTTTTGCCGAGACAAAACGAAGTAGCAAGCGCATTCGTATGTGTATCAGTTGGCTCTCTGAGATTTTCTAAATTTTTTTGTTTTTGGAACAGATGATGATTTACATTATTAGCTACCAACAATGAAAATACATTGATGGTTGGAGCTTACTGTTCAGTGTTTTTGAGTAAAACAACAATAAAAACACAAAAAACAAGGCAAAAATACACATAAATAAAAAAAGCAAAAAAATGTATCGGAAGGCTGGTTTGAGTTACTAGTTTCGGGACCCACCACAGGTCAAAATTGACTATAATAAGTCAATTCCTCATCAGACGCTTTGCCGACATCTTTTTAGAATTCTGCAAGCATTCTAAAAGATGTCGGCAGAATTCTAAAAGATGTCGGCAAAGCGTCTAATGAGGAATTGACTTATTATAGTCAATTTTGACCTGTGGTGGGTCCCGAAACTAGTAACGCAAACCAGCCTTCCGATACATTTTTTTGCTTTTTTTATTTATGTGTATTTTTGCCTTGTTTTTTGTGTTTTTATTGTTGTTTTACTCAAAAACACTGAACAGTAAGCTCCAACCATCAATGTATTTTCATTGTTGGTAGCTAATAATGTAAATCGTCATCTGTTCCAAAAACAAAAAAAAACTAATAACCTATTTCCATGGAAAATTTAATTTTCTAATAAAAGTTTTATAAAAAAAATATCAAAATTTTTCTTCGTTCGCTAAATATTTTTAAAAACTGTAAAGGGTGCATTTCTTCCCACCTCTCCAATTTCCACACTCTAATTTAATAACACTCCGCGGTTTTTTCATCTTTAATGACCATTTGACCGATTTCTGTAATAAAAACCCGACCCAATCAATAGACTATATGATCCAGTTGGAAAAGTAAGAAGACTTAAAGAGGATGATTGGGGCTGCGCGATGCTGTTAACAAAAATAAACTACACTACTGCCTGGATGAGTGCCCTGTGCCAAAAAAAGCGTTTTTTGGACTTGATAGCAAGGATATCTCGGATCCCAGACCTGATAGAGAAAAAACGGTTGACAGATTCTATTGCTGGAAAAAAAATTATCGAGATCACATTTAAAATTTCCTGTTGCACAATGTTATTCATGGATTTATTTTACAAGACAAGAATGATTTTGTTGCATCGCAGTTGAGAGAAATTTCTGTAGTTAATTTCAGCGTAGAGTCCGAACTCGGGGTCAGAATTAGCGATACGGCTCTAGGTTTTGAGATAATTGAGGTTAAATGCAGACTGCACACAACTTCAAAACTTTTTTTACCTAATTCTTCACGAAGTGCTACTCTTTCTCTTCAAAATGAGCTCTTGAAAGGTGCCTCCACAGCTTGTGTCGTTTTAGCCGTTATATAGGACTTCATGATATCATCCTTAATCGTACGGCACCTTTGAAGAGCTCATTTTCAAGAGAAAGAGCAGCACTACGTGATGAATTAGGTTAGAAAAAAGAAAAAATAAATGTGCAGCCTGCATCTAACTTCATAAATAACCGTTTTCTTATTTTTAAACTCACATATGTCAAAATCTTGAGCCGATGGGTGAATTCTGACCTCAAATTCGGATTCCACGAGGAAAGTTCCCTCGGAATTGACAAACAATTACCATGCAACAAACGCAAACCCATTATTTGTTGGCCTGTGTTACAGATTGATTAAAAAGTGCTAGGCTTTCCAGTTCGCAGTCTTTTGTTCTTAACAGAAAGACACCCCGAGACTGAAAATTTGACACTGACAAGTTAAGATCCCTTTTGTCAGACCGCGTCATATACGAGTACATATCAGTATTTCCGACTTCCTAAACGTCAGTTACAATGTAATACAAAAACATGTTCGTGGAAATATCTTGCATATTTTTAGGGGCTAATGAATATTATTGTTTTAATTGAATTTACATTAATACAGCAATAAACAAAGCGCGTTAAAGTATGCAACATTTTTGAATTATTTTTTTTTTAGGAAGAAGTGCTATGTAACCATCGCGAATTTAGTATAAAATCATATTGTTTAAAAAGCCCTGCTTTATGTTTTACACGTATACTTAAATTTCTGATAATCCCGATCACACACTTTTCAACCCATCCATATTTACTTATGTACACGTATATTCCAAAAAATGTAGGTACTTTTCTTAAAAATGCTTGCTGGTGAACTTAAGCTTTTACGCTTCTTCGGTTCATAATCCAAAATAAAATGACGATGATGTCCACGTCCGGCATTTGTTGATTCCAACCAAACTGAACGTACAAACAATGGCCGACTGGCTGATTCCCAAATTGTCGGATTCTTCATATTAACAATTATCACAGCCTTACACATATGACATACGTGCGCGATGTTGTTATCACTAGGGAGTCCTACAATACAATATATGTAATTAGGTTGGTAATTAAAACAACAATATTTTATGTGTTCTTACACTTAACTTTTTTTGTAATTATTATCTTTGCATTTCACGACGACAACGTTTCTTTTACGTTCTTAACGGAAATGCCTCTGGTCTCCAACAGACTTGATGATGACTGTCTATTTCTTCTTTACCTTGCATACTGATTATGTTGCTGCTTCTAACAGTGTGTTTCCAGGGTACTGATTTGATTGTTTTTGTCCTCAAAATTTTAAGTTCATTTAGTACCATGTGGCAGCCAGCCAGTCATAGCCTGCCTGTGCTTTATTGTCATCTATCTAGCTATCGTCTACCACCTAGTTTCTGATTAAAACTAACATGTTCCATATACTTAGATACTTATGTAGCTAGCTGCCAGCCAGTAGCTTGGTTGATTTAACCTAGCGACGATTTCAGTGCATTGGTTTCTTTCTTTGTTATTGTGGTTTAAGTGTCTTTTGCACGCGATTTTCGGGCATGGTAAATCGCGAGCGCTTTTTTTCTGCTTTTTTTCTTCATCAATAAACACACTCTATTTGACATAGTGGAGGAACTACTCCTAAGGAAATACAAGCGCCATTGCATTTTGTCGCATAAGGTAGTCCTCGCTCCTTTGTTTAATGGCATATGACATTTTGCAGCTGATGATGACGATTCGAAATTTTCATGCTCAAATTCTGAAAAAATTTATTAACTTTTATATTGGTGGCCTTTGAAGCCTTTGCTGGGTGTGAATGTTAGGAACTAGAGCGGTTTAAAATGCGAATTTTGAAAAAATAGTTTTTTAGAAGAAGTTTGGTCCATATTTCATCGAAAAATTCCAATTTTTAGAACTTGCGCTGCATGCTCGAAGCCTTGAACTTTTGTAAATTTTTTATTAAGCACTAAAAGTCCTCAATTTGCCGGGGTTAAGATTGCTTAAATTTAGAAAGCTGTTCTTAAATAACGTTATCTTCTTCGGTTTTGGGTAAAATTTTACAGATTTCAAGGTTTTTCGGTCTATAATTTTTTATATCGTTTGAAAGTGCATATGTCTATAGACCAATCAAACGATACTATGATCGCTAAAATAAATGACGTGGTTCTCGAGTTTTACTTATATTTTAAGGCAAACTCGAAATTTTTGCCGATTTTAACGTTCTTGTTTTGAGAAGGCAAATGAAATGTCTCGAATACTAAAAAATAGGGCAATTCCGGCAATAGTCTTACAGCTGTCAAACATCTCACCAAAGTCTTAACAACGACAAAAGTCGTAACTAAGATGTTTTGGTATTCCGGTAGCAGTTTGAAAGCTCTTTTCCGTCTTTATAAACACGATTTTTAAGACCTGCTACATAGGAGGTCATAGAGCTATCAGTTAATAAATATCTATAAAAGTCGGAAAAGGCATAAAGTGCCACAAAATTTTAAAATTTTGAATTTTGTTGAAAAAACGATTGCAAAAAATGTATGCAAACAAAAAAAAAACGTATGAAAATCTAAGATTCAAATTCAAGTGTATCGAAAAACATCCAAATTATTCTAAAAAGTCCAAAAGTAACGAAAAATATTGGATATTGAAAAATTTCTAAAATATCGGTTAAAGTCCAAGTGCATCCCAAAATATCGGTAAAAGTATCGAAAATATTGAAAAACATCCAAAATATCGATAAATGTCAAAAAATGTCGAAAAATATTAAAATACATCGAAGAAATCGGTAAAAGTCCAAATGTATCGAAAAACGTCCAGTATACCTATCGGAAAAAGTCAAAAATTGAAAACTATTAAAAAACATCGGTAAAAGCTCAAAAATATCGAAAAACATCCAAAATATCGGCAAAAGTCCGAATCTCTCGAGAAATATTAAAATACATCGGAAAAATCGGTAAAAGTCCAAATATATCGAAAAACGTCCAATATATCGGAAAAAGTCCAAAATTTAAAAATATTTAAAAAAAACATCGGTAAAAGTCCAAAGTTTTGGTGGCCTCGCACTGTATCAAATGCCGAGCTACATCAAAAATGCAATCAGAGGGCTATAGCAGTCGAGGTCAAGCTGCGCAAATCGAGATGGATTGGTCACACTCTCCGGAAACCACACAGCGAAGTTTGTCGCCAGGCTCTTGAGTGGAATCCACAAGGTAGTAGAGCACGTGGTAGACCCAAAACCAACTGGAAGAGGTCGCTGGAAAAGGAAATCCAAGAATCGGGAAAGTCGTGGCAAGAGATTAAAGTCATCGCAAGGAATCGTGACAAATGGAGAGATTTCATATTGGCCCTATGCTCCTCCTAGGAGTTAAAGGAGAATACATACATTCATACAAAAGTCCAAAAATATCGAAAAAGATCCCAAATATCGGTAAATGTCCGAAAATTTCGAAAAATATTAAAATACATCGAAGTAATTGGTAAAAGTCCAAACATATCGAAAAACGTAGAATATATCGGAAAAAGTCCAAATTTGAAAACTTTTGAAAAACATCGGTAAAGGTCCAAAAATATCGAAAAACATCCAAAATACCGATAAAAGTCCAAAAATGTCGAAAAATATTAAAATCAAAGAAATCTGTAAAAGTTTAAAAACGCGAAAAACATTTTAAATATCAGTAAAAGTTCAAAAGTATCAGTAAAAGTCCAAAACATCGATAAAATACCAAAAAAGTCGAAAAACAACTTCAATATCCATTAGAGACCAATAATATCGAAAAACATCCAATGTATCGGCAAAAGTATTGAAAAATATTGAAATAATTCGAAGAAATCGGTAAGAGTCTAAATATATCGAAAAAGATCCGAAATATGGACATTCAACTATAACCATAACCTCTACCTTAAAGGACATCCATCTAGGAATATACTTCCCTTGTGTATTTTTTCTGTTTTTAATTTTTTTATACAACTATTTTTAAAACCTTGGGAAAATGAACGTTCTTAAAAGCATGGACCCGTCAACATGTCAACTTTTACTCAATCCTTCGATTCCGTTTTTAATGAACAACCCCTTAGTACAAGTATTTTAACATACCCGGCAGTAATACTGTTCACCTATTAAAAATCACAAATCATCATTTCCATGTAATAATGTACTACATCAATCTGTATTCATGCTAACCTCATACTAAATACATAACTCATAACTAAATATACTTACAACAAATCTGTCCCCAAACATAACGTCCTTCCGTACTGACATTGCATTTTATAAAAAGAGGAAAAACGTCATCGTTTTAATGTGGGCTAGTCGCGTGTGACTCTATTAATGCCAACCTATTGACATCAATAAAAATTAATAACCAATATAATCGATGGATTTATTCAATG
Source organism: Calliopum simillimum (assembly GCA_951812925.1). Lineage (NCBI taxonomy): Eukaryota > Metazoa > Arthropoda > Insecta > Diptera > Lauxaniidae > Calliopum > Calliopum simillimum. The sequence continues at coordinate 35,557,010 of OX638370.1, forward strand.
CGTCACGAAAAATTCAAATTTTTGTGTCACAAAGCAGCGTTTCTCAACTCCCATATGGAAATATTGGACTCAATTAAGGGCTTTGCACTTAACTGAAAAATCGTTGTCTTTAGGTAGAAATTGTACAAATAACATTGCATGGAGTAATTCTTAAGAATAGATATGTTGGAGTCCTGTATTCCAAAAAAAAATGTTTTTCCCTACAAAAGAATCCAAAATTTTGCACGTCTATCTTACCCACTTGAGGTTTAGTTTAAAAGCAGGGGCTTTTCTTTATGAAAAAATTTATATTTCGGACGCTTTTAGCACCCTCCAAAAAAAAACTCTACTTGAAGCATATTCTACAGACCTTAATACTTAGTTCTATGCATTGCATTTGTGACTCACTGTCTCCTCAACCTACTCTGCCACAAGCCCAATTGAAGTATCTAATTGCAACGATGGACTGACAGGCAAGCAAACAGGCTCACGACTCTACCACTGAAGGCCATAAAACAAATTGTGGTGCAATTAGAAAATGCAAGCGCGCTTTTCCCCCTACATCCATACACAGGTAGCACAGATAGTATGGGTAATGATAAATAACAAATTGAATTTTCAAAAGTTTATAACGACTTCCGTTCTTGTAACTCCGCCATATAAAGTGCATGGGACTGCAGAGAAAAGTTGTTGATTTGTATATAGGGGATGGCGTAGATAGCTTTGAAGCGTAGGAAATAATTACTTATGATAAAGATTTCTTTCATGCTTTCTTACCTCGAAAACGCTTGTATTTGTATGTTTAGCTAATACAAACTGTATGTGCCAATTTCATATACCTGCAAATAACAAATTTTAATATCGTTTCCAGGATGCTTTTAAAGTTTTTTGATGACAAAAGGATAAAATTCTTTATCGATAAAAATCTAAGTGGCATATCCTGATAAAGTAAAGAACTGTCACTCTATATTCAAGCATAGTGCCTGTAAGCGAGAAATAGCAGTCAGCGTTGTCCAAAAACTTTGGGAAAAAATTTTTCACAGATGGACTCCACTCTCTCCTAAAACGTTCCACTTAAACATTTTCGCCAACTTCACTTGCTTGCGTGCAATAATCAGTTTACATAAATTGTACTTGCGGATGGCTAAAGCCCTAATAGTGCGGTTTTTAACGTTAGCATTCCAGAGTTTGCAGTTATGGAAGGCATTTAATTTATGTATTTACTTAATTTTTTTTTTTTTTTTTCAATAAAAAACAAAACAAAAAGTTAAATAAAAAAAAAATAATACTACTAACAAAATTACCTTGACATCTTGATTTTACCTTTATAAATATACATGTTATACGAGTATATTAGGCTTAGCAAAAAAAAAATAGTTGCTCATCGGAAGCATGAGTTTTAACCCAAATAATAACCCATTTTTGCAAAAAGTTCGGCCATTACATCTAAATAAAAAAAACAAAATCATTATAGTTTAATCCTCAATGAACTTAATTGGAAACATGACATTCTTAAAAAATTTTGGAAACGATCTCTAAAACAGGAAATACATTCATCGGGATATTGTTGGAGAAGATTGAACGATGCATGAATATGATTGAATAAATAGTACACAAACAATTGTATCAATAGGACTCACCATTAAATCAATAGTATGCAATATTAAGATAAGGTTTTTTTGATTTTTGATAGAACTTATTATTGTACTAAATCAATAGGATATACCATAATGATCGACGTTAAGATACCATTAACAGATTAATTACATTGTACCATTAAAACAAGTAACGATTGTTTTGGTCTAGGGCTGAGGTAAGCTGCAGCGGTGTACAGCGTTAAACTAAAAGACAATCCAAAACTTTCAGTTTACAAAAATATTTATTTATTTACTTGTTGGAAAACCTTCAGCAGATAAATTGGTTTCTTTTACTTAACAGCATGGTTTTTCTTATTTCTTAATAATACTTTACAAACAATTTGGTATGTTATTCAAGATTGATTTATAATTTCTTTCACATCTCCGATATTCTTTAAATGATTTTATCGGCCGGGGTACACCGGGGTTTCTGCATTTGATTATCGGATGTTGAACTCATTGACCGTTTTAGTTGCCAGCTGCTAACGTGTCAAATATGAATACTACGTAGTGTTGTTTAACCTGTGTCGGTAAAATTATAAGATTTATTATTCAAAACTACCATGCACGCCTAGCGAACACTATAAAAAAGTATTCAACGTACAGACTACAGCACTGTTCACCAGATGGTGTCCAGGAGCCTTCAGAAGGTATGAAAAACCTTTCCAGCTTAAGTCCTTACAAATACACTATCATGTACGCTTGATGAATAATATAATAAGTATTACACGCACAGACTACGACACTGTCCATCAGATGGTGTCCAGGGGCCTTCAAAAGGCATGAAAAACCTTCCTAGCCTGAAAGCCTTAAAAATACACTACCACCATGCACGCTTGATGGATACTATAATAAGTGTTACACGCACAGACTACGACACTGTTCACCAGATGGTGTACAGGGGCCTTCAGAAGGTATGAAAAACCTTCCCAGCCTGAAGTACTAACTACCCTAGAAATACCTTAGTGATACGAGGCCTCTGCACTTTACCTTTAAGCTTTCAACGTTTAAACATCAATGTTAAAATAAAATATTGATGCTTGGCTGTGACTACCTGCCTTCTGCCTTTTCGTTCGTTCGTTTATAGTCGTTTAGTTGAGGTGAATATATTTACTTGAAGTGAATATTTAAATTGAGGTGAATATTTCACTTGAGGTGAATATTTAAATTGAGGTGAATATTTTACATAAGGTGAGTATTTTACTGAGGTGCGTGTACTTGAATATTCAATTTAGGTGAATTTACCAATGCAGATAGACATACGATTTGTGAAGTCACTTGGGACGTTACAAACAATAATGTGCCTTGTAATCAAATGAATCTTATTTCTAGTAATATTAATTCTGTGTATAGCATTAATAGTAATTTTATTGATACTATTAAATTAATAGTACGCAAAGTATTTAATTTATAACAAAACTATTTAATAAACGTTCTATTGAACCATATGTTATATGCCAAAACTTAAAAATGTGAAATTCCTTGCTCCCAGGGGCTAAAATATTTCCTATTGGTGTAAGTATCAAGCATAAAAATTTGGGCTCGATCGGAAAATATTTAACCGTGCCCCCAGGCCGTTAAAGGTTGAAAAAATGCTATTTAAGGAATGCCCCAGAAAAATTTTATGCTTTGTTTTTCATCAATAAAAAAAATATCCAATAAATTTTTTTTTTTTTTTTTTTATTAATGAGTAGTATATAATTAACCTTTTTCTGTAAATTATTGTACTTTTTTCTTAAGGCCCTTTATTAAGGTTTGCCCAGTTGTTTCGTCGCGGGTACCGTACAACCTTCTCTACTTATTTTTGAAATCTTGTAACTTTTTTGCAGCATTATTACTCCTTCGAAGACCCAATTTCATTAAAGCCTAATATCTTGTACCACTCTATGGTAGCTTAGGAGTAATAAGGGGTGGCTAAATGAGGCCAGAATATTAAAGTACCTTTGTGTCCACAAATAAATAGCAAAAAATGTTTTTCCTTGTGCTCGATGTTACACAAAAAACTACTTCTCAGAATGCAGGTGGATATGGCCTGGCAGACCATATAATGCTTGGGAAATTTTGAGATTTTCTTTGCTCTAATTTTGCTCTGCATCAGCCTCTCCTCCGCACAGGTGGAACATTCGTGTTCCGGTAGCTGTTTGAAATCTGCCTTAACGTGTGTTTCATCGTTCATTTCGCTACAGTCAAATTAAGTCTGGAAACCTTTATATAACTTTCGGGCTTGCTTTTAAACCTTAAGCTGCTTTTCATCGTACGATCTGGTACTTATTGAAATTTGAAGGTCTTCAGCTTACCTTTCTTCTTTAGTCTTTGTATAGTAGATTTCAACGTACCTGAACTTACAGCAGTGTCTCGTATTTAAGTGTCGGAATTCTGCTTAGTGATGAGCAAACCAAGACCAAGACCATAGCAGTCTTGGCCTTAGTCTTGTTCTTGCACATTGAGTCTTGGTCTTGGTTTTGATATTGAGTCTTGGTCTTGATATTGCTCATTAAGTCTTGGTCTTGAAAAAAGTTTAAGAGATATTAAGTATTCAAAATTTCAAAACCATATTTTCCAAAGCAGTTGGGTTCTTAAGTTGCGAAAACTCAAATTGAGAGATGATTTTATCTTCGAAACGGGCATGAAACAACTTTTAACTATAAACTACCAAGACTCAAAAGCAGTCTTGGTCTTGACGATTATCGTGAGCAAGATCAAGACCAAGATCATAGCATTCTTGGTCTTGGTCTTGCAAAAATATCAGCGTCTTGGTCTTGGTCTTGCAAAAATATCAGCGTCTTGGTCTTGGTCTCGCAAAATTACCAAGACCAAGAACAAGACTCAAGACCAAGACTAATTTTGCTCATAAATAATTCTGCTCAAAGAGTTGCTTCGCTTTTTTGACCAACTGTGCGTCTAAGCCAGGCTTTCTATTTGAAATAATTTTTCCTACGATAAGGAGACCCTTTCTGTGATTCAAAATAACTCTTTGGACAATGCTTTTTGATACACCTGTTTTCTGATATATAACTAAAAATTTTAAATCCAGTTTTTCAATAAAGTGGACAAAATCAGTTTTCGAACTTTTTATTGATTGCTAGATATCTTTTTAGTTTAAAGAGCTATCACTAAGTGTTATACATTTCTTAAAATTGTTATATTATATTGAAATACTAGCACCCATATTTCGACCCTCACGATCATCAGGTAAATCATAATCTTAAGAAACAAAAGTATCAAATTTTTCTGTGGCAGTCTTTATATGAAAATATTTGGATTTAATCGAAAGAATTAGTTCTACCTTTGAAACTATTTGACACAGGAGAATAAGATTTGGTACATATATAAACAATACTTGAATAAATGGTATCCAATAAAAAAATGCTTAGTGCTACGCCCTCTTCACACCAAATTTGTCGTTTCCCCAGAAATATTTAACACAGGTGAATAAGATTTGGTACTTATGTAGTTGTCACTGGAAAAAAATGTTAAATAAAAAATGGGAGGGGCCACGACCCCTCCTCCTAAAAAACAAAATTTGTCATATCTCTGAAACTATTTGACACAGGTGAAAAAGATTTGATTTCAGATAAAGTGGTGCGAACAGGGTTAATTTATCAATTTAATATTTCTATTTTCTGCAATTTATAAGAAATATCAATTTTTCGTTGGCATTTCTATTAAAAGAACAATTAACAAAAACTTTTCCATCATGAACAACTTAAAGTTCTTAATATAATTAAACAATATCAAGTTTGTGGTGCCCTTCCCAAAATCATTTTCAACTTTGTAATTTTGGCATAGAACGCATTTAACTTTAATTTAATTGTTTTATTTGATTTTATTTGCAGTTCCTATAATACCAGAATTCCTTTACGATATTCGTCATCCGGATGCACCGCTTGATAGCTTTCCACGTACACCGCTCAGCAGTCATACACCACCGCCGCCAACACAATGCCCATGCAATAAAGATGGTGAACTACTGCCTACTGTTGCGGGGATGCCAACGATGAGTCCGGAGGGTATGTACCAAATTGCAATTGCAAATTTTTAGCCTTAAGTAACATCATCAGCCGTTAAAATATCTTACTATTACTTTCTTAACCCAAAATGTACATTTTAATTTCATTAAGAAAATGCAACACTGCAACGTGAAGCGGAAGAACGTCACAAGGAGTTGGTCGGTGAAACAGTTGAAGTTGGACTTATGTTTGCGTCTAAGGCTTTTGTGCAGCTGCTGGTGAATCCAATTGTTGGTCCCATGACGCACAGGTAATTTAAAGCAATCTGAATAATTTGAAATATTTGAGAATTCATAGTTGATACAGATGTTTTGAAGTTAAGGCGAACAGAAAGATAGTGATGACCAAAATCTGTCTTGACATTGGTAATTTTTCAAGACCAAGACCAAGATGCTGATATAATTTCAAGATCAAGGCCATAGTAAGCTTGGTGTCAAGATGATAATCAACGCCAAGACTATTTGCCTTGTGACCGAAATTCTACCATTTCGATTTGACTTTAAAAACACCACCCAACTATTATCTTAAGAAAACAAAATCTCATCAGTAACCATGTTTGTCCATTTTCTTTATAGAGGCGTGGCACTGCCCACTTAAAAACATAATGGTCATATTATTGTTCTTTAGTGTTAGTCCTATCTCCATACCAAGTTTTATAAAAATTGATGCAGTGGCTTACCCGTGAGAGCAAATTTTCCTTTTGGGGCGTGGCACCACCCCACTTAAAAACAAAATGGCCATGTTATCGTGTGTGTGTGTGTGTTAACGACCTCATCTCCATACCAAATCGATGCAGTGGCTTAGACGTAAGAGCGTGTTTTCCATTTAGGGGAGCGGCACCGCCCACTTTTAAATAAATGCAAATCCTATGCACTGCTTCTCACAACCTTGCCCACAAAAAAATAATCAAGCGAATATGATGCAATTAAGGTATAGAAACAAGGATTGAACCGATTTCGTTTGCCTATTTATGTATAGAGATAGGGGTGTCCCGCCTCTTTCGAACATAAAATCATGTCGCAACACGGAATTTGGCGTTTTAAAACACAACTGCTTTCAAAATGAGATTTAGAAATTTGGCTCGAGATCAAGACTTAATGCTAAATTCTTTGTCTTGGTTTGGTCATCACTGCAAAAAAGGGAAGGAATTTCCTCTCGCTATAAGAACTCTCAACTCTATCGGAAAAAATTCTATTGTTGCGTCTATATGCCTTCAATATCTAAACGAGATCGCCAATAGAATCAAACTTCATACTTGGAGAGAAACAGGCCATGGGGTGTTGAGGAGAAAAAGGTCTAGCCATAACTTCATCACAAAAGGTCAAAAAGACTCGTAGTATTGGGAAAGTCTGAATTAATGAATGCTCCCTATAGCGTTTTCTGAAGAAGCTATGAAAAGGAGAAGAAAAGTATGTAACATCTCCTCTGAAATCATTCTGTTTTCTGTCGGAGCAGGGTTATGTTCTCGACAGTTCTAGGTTACTTAGTGAAGACACGAATTTGGAAACTTTTCTCATTCATTAAAAAATCTATGTGGGCGGACATGTCCGCTCCAAATTTTGTTTCAGGGTATAGAACTTATTTTTTTTTCAAATTTCCAAGAATTTTCATTAAGACCGCTCATAAAATAGTAAATAATCTTTTGTTCCACTTTAGAATTGGCTATAGCATTCCAATGTTTGCCGGATTTGTGATAATGTTCCTGTCCACGTTAAGTAAGTACAAATGATGTCGCCTTTGTAGTTCCAGTAATTTAACACTCGTTTTATTTGCAAGTTTTCGCATTTGGACGTTCCTATAGCGTGCTTTTCATTGCACGTGCCTTACAAGGTATAGGATCTTCATGTTCCTCTGTTTCGGGTATGGGTATGCTGGCAGATCGCTACACAGATGACAAGGAACGCGGTAATGCAATGGGTATTGCTTTAGGTGGTCTGGCGCTGGGTGTACTAATCGGACCACCCTTCGGTGGTATTATGTATGAGTTTGTCGGAAAATCAGCACCATTTTTAATACTATCTGCCCTGGCATTGGGTGATGGCTTACTGCAATTGTTCATGTTACAACCATCGATTGAGCGCGCAGATACCGAACCACCATCGCTGAAGGCATTAGTTAGTGACCCCTATATATTGATTGCTGCTGGTAAGTACGCGTAGATATGCATGTCAAATGTTACTACTTAAGTATAATATATGGCCTTGAAATTTCAGGTGCCATAACATTTGCCAATATGGGTATTGCTATGCTGGAGCCCTCGCTACCATTGTGGATGGTTGATAATATGGGTTCTACACGCTGGGAGCAAGGCGTTGCATTTTTACCTGCCTCTATTAGTTATTTGATTGGTACAAATCTTTTTGGTCCGCTAGGTCATAAGATTGGACGTTGGTTTGCTGCTTGTCTAGGACTCGTTATTATTGGTGCGTGTCTGATTATGGTAAGTAGAAGACATACAGAATTTCAATAAATTGTAGATCAATAATAAGAAACACATTTTCAGGTACCAATGGCCACCTCTATTAATCATCTTATTGTACCAAATGCTGGTCTTGGTTTCGCTATTGGCATGGTAGATTCTTCTATGATGCCTGAATTGGGTTATCTCGTCGACATTCGACACTCGGCTGTATATGGTAGCGTTTATGCCTTAGGTGATGTAGCTTTCTGTGTAGGTTTTGCAGTGGGTCCGGCGCTTAGTGGCACGCTGGTCAAGGAAATCGGTTTCGAATGGATGCTCTTTGGTATTGCGATATTATGTTTTATGTATGCGCCATTGTTGACATTACTCAAGAATCCTCCTACAAGGGAGGAGAAAAAGGTTAGTACGACCGATTTATCTATGACACCAGCTGCTGTTGGTAATAACGCCTTACCTGTGGAAGTATTGGCTACATGTCCAGAAATATTGCATGGTGGCGGCAAAATGAATACGGCTTTTGAAAGTGATCGGCTTTAAGTGCTTTAAAAATGTATTGTTGTTGTATTGCTTAGTTATTTGCTTAAACTTAATTTGCTTTGTTATTATAATTTTTTAAAAGATATTTAGTAAATACTTACATAGTTACTTTACTTTAAGTTCATATATTTTTTAAAGATTTTTTAAATGTTAATAAATCTATCTTTATGTATATATATTACAGTAGAATTCGTGTTTCACTTTCAGCTTTACTCCGAACGGGTTCCTAGTCGAAAATGATTAACTTTCAAAATGTTGTCTACTTGACCAACCAAATACGATAACTTGAAACTATAATTCTGTGGTCACAATCGATAACCGCCTAAGTCGACTTAAGAAAGAATTGAGTTATGTATGCTACCTTATTCTACTAACAAAGCTTTATATTTACGTGAAATCCCCATTTCTCTAACAGTGTTTTTTTAAAAGATATTAATAAAAACATAATAATCTATGTCGTACTGAAGTCACATTACATTAACGATAAGAGCCAAAATATACTTAAGAAACTATTTGTATAAAATTGTATTTTATTTAAATAGCCTACAATGACTTAAGTTGTTTTTGCACATTTTTTCCAAAACTAATTATCACAAACCAGAGAGTTGATGTAAGAGACTAAGTAAAGATAAGTGATTATTGCAAATTGAGAATGTTTAAAGTCATGTCCTATCTGCACTAAAGCTATTAATGCATTTTTGTTGGGTCGTTAACAAGAGAGCAATATCAACATAAGCGACTAATGCAAATGACATATGCTCTCAGTTTTCGCACAAAGTACAGTTAGGCTATTGTAATTGAAGTACCGTTTTAAATTGATTTGAACTAAGCTTTTCTGTCTGGCAATAATAGAGGTTACAACATTTATAATTGAAATTAAAATTCAACATCTGTTTTTAAATTTAATGGAAAAATAAGCATATGCACACATACTTATAATATGGAGACGATCGAAAGCGAAGAAAATGAAGAAATTTTAATAGGTGAGAGAATTGCAAAAACAGAACGCATTGCATAAATACTTTAATGTTTTAATTTTTATTGTAAAAAGATAACGATGAAGACAGTCGCATGTCTTTTTTGGAGGTTGGGGACCCTTTGCAAGCCAAAGCTAACGATGAAGAAAGTCGCATGTCCTTTTTAGAGAGCAGTGAGGCTGATTTGCCATCAAATTTTTTCAATACTCAACTACGTAGTGAGGATGAAGAAGATAAGTCTAGTCGGCACAGACTTCTCCATTTTGACAGTGATAACTCAGTCCAAGATCCCGACTATGAGCCTTCAAATTCTGATAAGGCTGGAAATAGTGATGATAAAGGAGAAGATGAACTAAGCAACGAAGCTCCGACCACATCTCAAAGAGCATATTCGCGCAAAATCTCATGCGCACGACGAAACCTGGGAAAAACATACGTAAATGTAATGGGAAATGTTGTGCCGAAAAGAAAATTTAGTCCTCTGGTGCTTGATTGTCGCAGGAAGTGCAAGGCAAAGATACCGCTGACATTGCAAAAAAGTATTTTTCAGAAATATTGGTCTTTGGGTACGTACAATCAACGAATTTTATTTATTGGATCTATGATTGACATCAACAATAAAAAAACTGAGCACTTGCATAAACACCCTGAAAAGCCCCGTGATCGAACATTTCAAGCTGCTTATTATGTTGAATATGAAGGTCAAAGAGTGCAGGTATGCCAAAAATGCTTCCTGCAGTGCTTTGATGAGAGTGTAAGTTTCGTCAAATCTGTTTTAAAGAGGAAATTAAACTATCCTCAGAATGACTTTTGTGACCAGCGTGGATCACGTGGAGGAGGAAACAATAAACTTACGGATGATAAAATTCAACTTGTAAAGAGCCACATAAATAGCTTTCCAAATTACGAGAGTCACTATACTAGGAGAGATACAAGTTGCAAATACTTTCATGCCGATTTAACCCTGACTCAAATGTATAAGTTATATTGTGATAAATATAAATCCGAAGCAATAAGCATCTCCGCATATACTGGTATTTTCAAAAGTAAGCATCTCTTTTATCGTCTTTTAAAAATACCTAACCTCAAAATGTTTTACAGCCATGAATATAAAATTTAAGAAGCCTAACCTGGACACTTGTTCTAAATGCGATCAACTTAAAGCTAAAATTGGTATTGCTAAGCACGAAGTCGATAGTAACCTATTGCGTGATTTAGAAAATGAACTCATAACTCATCAAAGTAAAGCATATGAATCGAAAAGGAATGATAAAGCTTCTGCTGCCAATGATTCTACAGTTAAAGTCTATACTTTTGATTTACAACAGTGTTTGCCTACCCCATATTTAAGGAACTCAATAAGTTTTTACAAAAGACAACTCTGGACTTATAATTTGACCATTCATGACTGCACAACTGGTACCCCACATTGCTTCATGTGGCATGAAGCATTATCTGCTCGTGGTGGCAACCAAATTGCATCGTGCTTATTCAAGCACATAACTAATCTTAAACAAGTTAATCACGCAATTTTTTACAGCGATTCCTGTATTGGACAAAATAAGAACTCATTCGTATGCGCAATGTTCATATTGGCTCTTGAAATCAATCTAAATTTAGAAACAATCGATCATAAATTTTTAGAACCTGGACACACGCACATGGAATGCGATGTAGATCACTCCGTGATAGAAAGGAAAAAGAAAAGAACTAATGCCCAAATACACCATCCCCACGATTGGTACACTTTTGTTAGATGTGCAGGTTCTAAACATGCATTTAACGTCGTTGAAATGAATGCAGAAGATTTTTATAATTTTTCACTTCTACTAAAAACTAAGTTAATGTGGAGAACCACAAATCAAGATGGGGAAAGATTTATTTGGCAAAATATTAGATGGCTAAGATATACAAGGACAAATTTTGCTAAAATTCTTTATAAAACCACATTAAACATAGATGCTCCATTTGAAATATGAAATTTATCAAAGCGCGGTATCAACTCAATAAAAATAGACGAATTGTCTATGCTAAATGAAGATGTCAAAATCAGCGCAAAAAAGAAAAAGGATCTCCTTGATTTACTTCCATTTATCAACCCATGTTTCCATCCTTTTTATAAAAGTTTATCAACAAATGACACTATAGAAATACATCCAGATTTAGTCGAAGATGAGACACACTTAGATTAATATGTTCTATATTTACTTTTTTCACATTTTTAATTATAAATCCAAGTTCAATTATGTTAAGTTTTCTGAAAATAATACCTATTAAGTTAAAAATAATGAATTTGTTAAACAAATTTTTTTCTTGTTGAATAAAGTATTAGTAATTTGAAATGACCTAATTATTTGGCATGGTGAATTTTAATATGCAATAAAAACTTAACTCAATATATATAGGTAATAAATGAAACATTCCTTTTCAACAAAAGGCTAAGTCGACATAATCTTTCCAATTTCGTATTTTTCATTTGCCATAAACACTTATATTCTTTTTTATTCAATATCTAATAAACAAATGAAAATTTTTGTATCGTTCTTAGATCTAAGCATTTCGCGTGTACTTATCTTCAATTTAGCATTCAATTCTTTTCAATTTATTTTTTAACTTTTTTCAGAAACGCTTCTGTAAAGAAAAAGTGCTTTTTCTCGAAAGCATGATTTAAGACTTAGGCTGTTATCGCTTGTGACCACAGAATTTACTATTACTTTATTACTTTACTAGCAAGATCAAATAATGTAGTATTGCCGATCACCTGCCGTCTGGTGAAAAGTTCAAGCTTTCCAATCCTTAGTTGCATAAATATTGTATTGTTTAAGGTTTCCCGATACTATTGGCGACCACACCCACATGTCCAAGCCCACTTTTTGTCTAGAACTAGTTTACATTGCGATGTATGATATATAATTATTGACCAAGCCAACATACCTATGTTTGTTGGATCATGGGTTCAATTCTCGTTCGAGACGATGAAAAAAGGTTTATTTTTTATTAGACCAGTAAAATTAGATTTGAGTCTTGCACTAATTTCAAATTCTATAAAACCTATGCCAATCGATAAAGAATTTTGTCCTGAATAACATAACAAAATGGGTTCCCCCAATTTTTCCGGAAAATTATGTAAATTGCGGTTTTGTCGTGAAGTATCAGGTAAAATATTTTGATGTTTCCGATTTTATTAATACTAGCGTCGTCCAGTTGTCAAAATTCGACTACAAATGTATTAAATAATTTTGGCACTTTTTGGACACTTTTAGTACTGTTTTTTGCTATTTGGTACGAAACAGAAAAGCTCATTTATCATCCCTGGTACAGTGACAAAATATGAAACGTAAACAGAACAAAAAACACGAACAACGCTATGCTTTTTGTTTTTCTCTTTGTGCTTTATCTTCTCTTTAGCTCTGTGTAACCGCGTATTTTGTTATTTTTAGTATTGAAAAATTTGTATTTAGTTTTGGCAAGCTCAAGGGCAACATATTAAAATCATTTTAACTTTGTGCACATCTACACACTAATACCTTTCTAATGGTGTATAATTTAAAGTCGTACTCTATTTCTAGTAAAAAAAGATGGACAATTTTTTGTCTTGCGTATTAATGTATAGATTTGATTATATGCATATGTCCTCGATTCAGATACAAAATATTTTTCCAGCATAAAGTCTGGTTTACGAGCTAGAGTGCTTTAAAAATTTGACTTATCACCAGGTATGCGTTACTTCGAATCCGTTTACCCAGTTTCAAAAAGTCCAGAATATTCCCTCCTGAATAAAATCACCCATATAAGAAACCCAGGAAAATTCGAAAAATCATAGAAATTTTTTAGGATGATGAAAAAAACAACAATAAAAATGTATACATTATTCTCACTTCATTAGTAATTGGTATCGAAAAACACCTAAAATACCTGTAAAAATGCAAAAGTATCGACAAAAATCCAAACTATCGATATATGTAGATCCAAAACTAAGTATCAACAAAAATCTAATATATCGCTAAGAATAATGAAAACCATTTAAAATATCTATAAAAGTCCAAAAGTATCAAAAAATATCTAAAATATCGATAAGTCTAAAAGTATCGAAAATCATTCCAAATATCCATTAAAGCCTAAAAGTATCGAAAAACATCTAAAGTATCGGGAAGAGTTCTAAAGCATCGAAAAACTTCTAAAATATCGGTAAAAGTCCAAAAGTATCAAAAAAACATATAAAATATCGGTAAGAGTCCAAAATGTCTAAAAACATCTGAAATATCGATAAGAGTCCAAAAGTAAAAGGTAAAGGTCCAAAGGTGAAACTCCAAAATTATCGAAAAAAAACTAATGAAACCGGTTTTTGAACCACTTTCTTAACACAGCAGAACAAGTGCCGTTATTGTTGTTGTATCTATGTATGTAGGTGAAGAGTACCGGGTGTGGGCACCTTTTAGTTTTCGACTCATAACTTTTGACCAAATGTATATTATACCGACATATAAGTATCAATGGAAAGCTAGACCCCTTAGCTAACTACTGGTGAAGAAAGTAAATTGATTTCGTCAGTTGGGAAAATTATATCAAAAAATAGTGAAGTGATAATTTTTGACAAAAAAAAAAAATGTTGGTTCGGTTGTGGGCACCCTTAGAAAATCGGCTAAAAACGGGAAAATATGCAGTTAAACGCAATCAAATGGAGAAGAAAGCAAAATTAATTTATTTTGGAAACATTGACTCGCACAAATTCAACAAACTCTGCTCAACGGCTTAATTGTCTTCGGCGTCAATGACCGAACAAATCCTTTACAGACTAAGCTGGTTAGGTGACGTTATTTCTAGCCCTCGTTGACATTGCTCTTTTGTCAAGCATGCATTTTTTGTAACAAACCGTGCCTGCCAGCTGCTCCTCGGTTCATTTGTCTGGAAAGTCAATACCGATATTTTTAGCAAAGTGCCATGCCATCTTACTACCCACACTTAATTAAAACAACTTTTTTCTCCGATATCTTTAAAGGGTCGTCTATTGGTTCTTTTCTTTCCACTAAAAAAGCGCAAAAAGGCATAAGACCACCATTTAAATTAGTAATGTTGGCATCCACGACGATATTTTAATAAAACGCACGCTTTAAATAAAAAAAAGAGGGGTGCCCACACCCAAACCAATTCGGGGCCATACTCGACTTTGTTAGCCACATTGAAAAGCAATAAGCAAATTGTGTTGTGAGAACATTTTGGTTGGAATCGGTTTTGAATCAGCTCTCAGCTTCTCGATTGATTCACTTCGACTTATTGCACTTGGAAAATGATTGAAAAAAACTTTTGTGTTGACTTTCCCCTACTCAAAAATTATTTTCTTCTCAGCACAAAGCAAATGCGTCTGTTTGCTGCGGTATATGCACAAAAACTTCCTGCTGTCTTAACACTCGCTTAATATTTGTCAGAACAGCCGCATTTGTTTTCTGTCGAAAGCTACAGGGGGTGCCCACACCCGAACCATGCCCACAGGCGGCGCTCTTCCCCTATATGTGAAACTTTGTACCTGTTTTTAAATGCCTTAATGGAAACTTATGAGGATAATTTTGTGCATTCACATCACAGTAACTTTCATATAAAAAAAGAAATTCGGAAATCGGTTAAATAGTTAGCTGGTTAAAGGGATCCAAAATAATTGTACACGCATTTATACACCTGGCTTATGTTGAAGTTTGATTTTCTTAGTTGTGTAACTGATGTACTTATGAAATTTTGGTTGTTAACTTTTCATTTTTTTAGCTTATTTTTTAGCATGTTAACAAAGCGTTTCTGGCGACTAATATTTAGGAAAAGAAAAAAAAAACTAATATTTGTTAAAACTCTCTTAAACATTTCATTACAGTCTATCATGAGTGGAGATCGAGCAGCAGTACGATATGTTACATATCAAAATTATGATGACGATGAATGATGATCACTAAAACGTTAAAATCAAATCAAACAAAACAAAAATCCAAACATCTAAACAACCAACCAATATCAGGAATATCATATGTAATTTGTTGTTTCTTTAAAGTTTAATAAACATATTATACGAACATATTATTAGCTGTTGGTTAAAAAAAACAAGAAATAATTGCGAAAATTCAAATACATTTTGAATTGAAAAACAAAAAAGAAAGAGCAAATTTGCGGTGCATTTGTCAAACAAAAGAAAATTCTACGCTCGCAAATGTGCGGCAAACTTGTCAGCGAATGATTATAATGAGGGTATTCCTTAAAACGCGTAAATGCCTCGAAAACCTCGTAAACTCGTAACTTAGTTATCAAAATCAATGAGGGGATTCCTGAAAACGTGTAAAAGCCTCGTAAACTCGTATAACTGTCAAAGTTCGTATTAATTTCGACAATTATTACGAGTTTACGAGATTTTCGAGGCACTTACACGTTTTAAGGAATACCCTCAATATAAACTTTGACTGTTTTACGAGTTAGCGAGGTTTTCGTAGTTTATGCACGTTTTAACGAATACCCTTAATATTTCCAAAGCAAATGCTACCAAAAACGTATTATATAAATTATTTCAGATTTGTTGCGACAATTTGAAAAAGAAAAAAATAATAATAATATTGAAGGTATTACAAAAAAAGTTTTACAAGTTTTCGAGTGATTTATGCGTTTCGCGTAATACCTTTAATGATAACTAATTAAACGTTTTTGCAAAAATAAATGAAAACCCATAGCTACAATGTTTAATTTTGTTTATATATTTAATTTGCAATTGTGCGATAAATTTGTCTATTGGGTTTGCTGTGAGTAATGTACCCCAGCAAAAATATGGGCACAATTCGTATAAATACAACACCAAGTAGATAAATTATTTTTTTACATTTAAAATTATGCTGAAAACTACACAAACAAAACAAAAAAGGAAATTAAAACACGTGTTAAATTCGCACAGAAATATTTTGATAAAAGTTAAAAAATAAATAATGTTTTTAAATTTATTTGTTGTATAAAATCATGAAATTTATTGTTCATTCAAATTGCAACTGGTTACAATGCACCAAATAAAAAATGTAAAAAAAATGCTAAAAATATTTATATGAAAATTCCAATTTTTTTTAGAAAATATTTAAAAAAAAAATTAGGGTATTCCTTAAAACGTGCAAATGCCTCGAAAACCTCGTAAGCTTGTAATAGTTGTCAAAATCAAGACTTTTGAAAGTTTTACAAGGTTTTCGTGGCTTTTACACATTATAAGGAATACCCTAAATTAGAAATTGCTTTATTGTTCGTAAAGCGGGTTAAATAAGTAAAAGAAAAAATTAAGCAACATTTTGTGCTGAAAGCTTCTCCTTAGTTAGGGTATTCACGCAAGAGCTTTAAATTTTATTTGAGGCTTCAAGCTAATAAACTAGCTAGCGAAGAAGGCAAATTGCGGTAGTAAGCAGCTTAACTATATTATTATTTTGATTAATGATTAATTTAATATTTAATCATTTAATTTATTTAAAACTTTGTATGATTTATCCTTATTGAAATATATGTATTAATCAGGCCTATCACTGTGTTCATCGTAGATTCGATTTTTGTAAGAACTTTGAAAGTTGAATTCGATTCTTTATGAATGTAAATTTTAAATTCGTGAGGTGGCTTTACTAAATCCATTCAAAACTTCAAATTTTCTTAAATTTCAACGACAAGAATTGGCTATCGAAGAACTATTGTATATTTACTTATATGAAACTCCACAAATGTCGAATTCACATTCGTAACGAGTCGAATGCATCAATAGCACGTTCGTAATTCTTACGAAAATCGAATCTATGATCGATTCAGTAATAGGCCAGATTATATTCGTGCCAAGATGGCAAAATATGATATGTCCGATTTTTTTCATAAGGGATTTTCACTTTAGCTAAGCATATCTCAGTAAGATCTAGAAACTGATCTACGCATTCTGGTTCCCGAGATAAAAGACATTACAGATTATGATATGACAGATTTTGTATGATTTTTCTCATCAAATTAAAGTTGAAATTCTGTCTCCTGAAAAATTTATAAAAATCGAAATGTCATACGAGTATTTTGCCATCTTTTTACAGAAATATTGCATTACCTTATTGTTATTAATTTTTATGCATATGAGACATTCTTTGGAAAACAAACATCATATTTTTTTTCAAAATGTTAAGCGTCAAAAAACATTTGGTGGTCGGCAAAATTTAAGAGAGAGAACTTATGTTTGAGAGAATATAGATAGAAGGTGGAAAGGTTAGAAAGAGATAGAAAGATTGTTGACTGCACAATTGTGCTATAGAATACCGATTGAATAATGCTAAAATGCTCCTATTCTCGCGAAAGTCGGTGATTAGAGGTATTTAATGTTGTTGATTCAAAAAACGAAATGGCGAATCCAAAATAATGCACGATATACTGCTAAACTGCATTTTTCCTACTAAAGTCGATATATGGAAGTTTCCGATGTTGCTTATAACGAATTTGAAATCCATTTTTCAAAATCAAATTGGCGCTTAATGCAAAACTGCATTAATCACCAAAAGTCAGTATATTGGAGTTTTTGAGGTCGCTGGTTAAGTATGCGAAGTTAATTTTTTGTAACACAAAACGGCTCATCTAAAATGGCGGACAAAATATACCAAACAGCATCTTTTTCTAGAAAAGTTTGTTTTCTGGGATCATTTATTACGAATATGCAATACTTCACAAGAGTCCTTATAACTTTTTTCGGGGCGCCTCAAAGCAGCTAATTTTTTACAGATTTGTAGAAAAATTAACCCTGAATACATTGCATGTGGAATTAAGATGGGTTTCGGCGGGTTCGTTAACATTTGTCATGGTAAAAACGAAGAATCGTGAAAGTCGTAGCAAGAGATAAAAGTCATCCCAAAAGATCGTGACAAATGGAACCGTTTTATTTTGGCCCTATGCTCCGCCAAGCAGTTCCAGGTACATATTAAAAACCACTTAAAACTAAAACTGTAAACGAAGTAAAATGGTTCAGGTCTGAGAAACAAATTGAACAAACCTTCACTGAGAGATTCCAGACATTGCAAAAAAAAGAAAAATTTTTTTTTTTTTTGAGAAAATATTTAAATTTTAATAATGTTTTACCCAAAAACAGGGTATGCTACGAACAAATTATGTAGAAAAAAAATTACCAGAATTCATCAAATCATGCTTGTGAATTTTTTATTTTGGTTGGACTCGAAAAAATTTTTGGGGAGTTAAAAAATATCTCAAAAAATTCTGTAAAAAAAAATTTTCACTTGGATGCCTTGTTTTTTGGTAAAAAATTTTTGAAATTTAAATCGTGACTATTTTTGGAATATTTCACAAGTCACAAAATATTTCAGTTTTTCGACGAAGAACAAGATGCCGCTGTTGACTCAAAAAAAAGCCTTAAATTTTTTTACAAGCCGCAACACCCCAGTATCAGGAAAATTAAACTGTGCAACACAAAAATCTGAATTTGATCTCGATAACTTTTTTTCGGCTAATTCAGGATCGCTGATTCAGAATCTGGAAACCATTTTTTCCTATCACGTCTGATATTCGAGTTATCCTTGAATTAAAGTGCAGAAAATGCTATTTTCAGACACATGGCGTACATCCAGGGAGTAGTGTAGTTAATTTTTGTCAGCGAGTTTGAATAGCTCAGATATTCGTCTTTAAACCATAACTTTAACTTTTCTAATTGTACTTATCATTACTTTGCGAGATATCAACCATTGAAGTTAAGCTATACAAATTTAATGCAGTCCTTTACAGAGATTTGCGACACCTTTACTTCAATGACTGATATCTCGGAAAGTAATGATCCAATTGGAAAAGTCAAAGTTTTAGTTTGAAGAGGATGATCAAGGCTATTCAAGTAAAAGTGAACTACATTTTTTCCTGGATGTACGCCATTTGTCTGAAAGTAGCGTTTTCTACACTTTTAATCAAGGACAACTGGGATCTCAGAATTAGCCACTCTGAATTAGTCAAAAAAAATGATCGAGATCAAATTCAGATTGGTTTTTCCTCAATTTATTGCACTGTGTTATCAATGTCCCCAATCATTTTTGAAAACTAGAGACCTTTGCCGATTTTGTATTGTGGTTTAAAGAATGATTGACTCTTTAAATTTTGGAAAAGGTGTGGTTTTCGTGTTTCCCAGAAAATGTCTCAGAAAGCGAGTCCGAATTGCCAAAAAGACTTAAGGCACATGATTTTTCGATTCATGCGATACAAATATTCCCTTAAAATTTTGCAATGGTAAAAAGTAACGTTTCGGAGTTATACCGAAAGCAACTTGGACTTTTTCACTATTCTGTATGTAAAACTGTTTTTTATCGTTTAAGTCTTTTTGGCGGTTAGGGCTCGACATAAGGATTCTTTTTCGATTTTTTTTTTTTTTTTTTTTTTTTGATAATGAATTTTATTGTAATTTAAGTTATTTCATTGATTATTTAAGTTTTACTCTTCATTTAAAAACAAAAAAACCAAAGATATGGGTAGTTTGCACTAAGAATCATACAATACGTACATATTAGGGATGCCAATTTTCGGGCCTCTTACTTATCCCTGCATTTAAGGGATTTCGAATCCTGGATTTTGACATCTCTAGTATTTATGTATAACAAATTCTGCGCAACCCACAAACTAATTACTCCCAGAAAAGAAGGGTGCCGACTTTTATGTTCAATCAAAATGAGATGATTTAATGTGAATTTAAAATTACTAATGAATTTGTATATTTTTATTATAAATTTGTAAGCTTCATAAAAGTACAAAATATATATTTAAGAAAAAAAAAAGTTTAAATCGCTAATTTAAAAAAAAAAACAATCAAATTTTGTATATTGCAGATATTTTGTTCAAACACATAAAAAAATTCGCGCCTCAAACAAGTTCTGGTCCATAACCTATTTGAAAAACTCCAAGGGAAAGAATATCTCAAATAAGCCTCAGACAAAACTTAACAACTTTAAAGCTTTCAAAGAGGCGTCCACACTTTTGTTGCTTTAAAAACTTTGCCAAACGACAGCGGCATAAACTAAGAGCTTTCGCACATAATCATCATACAATAAATGTGCGAACGAGCTTTCAGCTGCCACTTTATGAAAAACGCTCATAAAAACTTTCAAACCGCGTGCAAAGTTTTAAGCAGAGTCTTAAAAGCTTAATGCTGCGCTAAGCTTTTCACTTTCGCGCGAAAAGCTCAGCGCACACACTAATCCGATTTATTTTTGTTGTTACCATTTTTTGCCTCTTTAAACGCGTAAGAGTTTCAATTTATCCGCATATACATTGATGTTCACGTTAAGCGGCGATAGACTTCGGCGGGTTGTATATATCAATGGTGCTGTATTGCTGCGTTGAAATTGCGAGGCGGAACTAAAACTTGATGTCAAAGTGTTGTCTGGCGATGTGGCATTACGCCTATCTATGTTATTACGCAACGAAAGATGTGATCCTTGTGGCTTAAGACCACCACCACCCTTCTGTGTAGTCAACAAAGGTTCTATCTTCCTCTTAACCGTAATCGTGTTCAGCAACTTATGTTCTCCGGGTAGCTTTCCAGTATTCATTGGCTTTTGACTGCTATTGGTATTTGGTGTTGGTAGCTTTGTGCGCTTAGCTTTTTCGCGCATATTTTTGATGTCATCCATGCCGGTATTATAATTGTTGCAGATGCGACGTAGCAGCGCAGAATGCGCAGTGGCTGTTGGATTTTCAGCATTATTTTCAGTGCTACCAAAACGGCAGTTGTCATTTAAGACCCATGGCACCATGCTCGGTAGACGTTCTTTAGGCTCTTGTTTTAATGTTTTCAATGGATTAATCTCAATGCAATGTGGCCTTATTTGACCTTGAGTCGACGAACGTTCCGAAAGCGAAAACTTGGACAATCGCTTATTAATAATGATGGTATCTGAAGAGTTCGAACGTTGAACATTCTTCTGCTGATGTTCAAATGATGCATCCAACAGTTTTGTTGTTAGATTATTGGGTGATACAGGTGCTTGTGGCTTAAATGACTGAAAAGTAGTTTTTGGCTTATTTGGCATTGATTCGGACTCTATTTTAATGGTGACATTTTCACCCAATGTCTTATCATCCAGACCTTTAATGCGTATGTTTATTTGGCAGCCTGAAGATGTACTATTGCAGCCTACCAGATTTTGCGAAGATACATGAATCGTTTGCAAGGGATTGCGGTTTTGGCTGCCTCTGGGGGATGATGAAGCTTTGGAAGAACTGTTGGTGTTGTTACTGTTGTGACTGGTGGTGTTGCCAATAAAGGTGTTGGCTTTTTGTAATCTCCGCACCCCTGCAATTCCTGTGGATGAGTCAGCCAGCGACACTCGACTATTGGATCTTTGGTTAAAGCTGTTAGATCTTGGGAAATTTCCTTGTCGCATTTGACAGTTTGAAGAGCTTGATGTGCTTGTAGTATGAAGCGGGCGTAATCCTTGCAAACATTCTCGGTTTGTTCCGTTCCGTAGAAACGATGTTGTCGGTGCTGTTGACGATCTACCTGCAGCAGTTCGGAATATTGGATTTCTTGTTGTGCCTGCTGTTGCTCCAGCTGTTGATGAGCTTGAGTGTTGGTAACGTTGTTGCTGCTGCTGCTGTTGGTATTGTTCTTGCTGTTGCGACTCCGTTGGTAACTGATGAAATTGCTGCTGATGCTGCGTGTCGCGTTGCTGAATTGGCGTAGTTTGCTGGTTATTGAGCAAAAACTTCCGTCTCCGGAATTCATGAAATTTATTTGTTGTAGAATTTTCTTTGTCATTACGAGCAGTAGTGAAGTCATGATTATAGTAATGTGTCTCAAATGGCTTAGCTGCAGTATTTAGTTTACTGACACGACTAACAAGAGTTGGTACTGGATATGAGGGTCTTTCGGCGTAATGAAAATTATACGATTGAATTTTGAATGGATCGCGTTCGAAGGGATCAGAATTTTGTCGTTTACTTTGCTGAGCTTTTGCTGGATGTGGATGTTGAAGATGAAAATCGCCCAGAGTAACTACGGAAGAAGAAAGTATAGTTAAGAATGATGGATTTAACAAAATCTTATAAATCGGTATATAAATCTTATATACGCCACCGAAGACGCGATTAATGATAATATTATATCCGATAATAGCATTGTGATTACGCCCTCATAATTTAAGGTACAGCTTGCGGTAAGGGTATGAATAATGTAGTGTCAGAACTAGAACATGATGATAGTGGCACCCCCCTCAAGATCACAAAACAACAAATTTCACGGTCGAATACAAATTATCGTCTGCTAGGAAGAAGAATTCAACAGATGGAAGGTTCAACTTGAGATGTAATTAATGGTACAACCAATGATAAAGGTATAAATAATTTAGAGTCAGAACTAAAAGATGATGATAGTGGCACCCCTTACAAAATCACAAAACAACAAATTACACTGTCGAACATCCAAAATGAATACAAACGATTTTTTACAATTTCGGGTGGAGAAGAATTCAACATATAGAAGGTTCAACTTGTGAGTTTGATCGCCTAAGAACGGATGCGTCACAAAGCAGCGACTCTGACAATAAAGCAATAGTATATCAGCAGAGTTTTATAGAGCATATTTTGATGTAGCAACCAATTTGCTAAATCCTCTCATAAGAAATGGATGGGCTTGTGAAAACTTCTCAGATGTGTAGTCAGTCGTAGCATCGGTGGTGAACATTGATTACCGAGGATATAGTGCGCTTCGAGTCAAATAACGCATTTACACAAAGCTCGGGGATGTCAAAGGAGAAATTTGCAATGTGAACCTCAGCTGGATTTCTCACACATCGCTCTTAACTCCATATGAATTACCAAGAGAAGATGGCGCCTGAAAATTACATGGCTTCGTTTCACTCTAAATTACCAAACTCAATACTAGCGCATTTTGTGAATGCATGAAAGCTCATTGAAAGCTTTTATATTTTGCATAAGATGCAAGCAAGCGACGCAGATCTGCACAACTACTGACACAGTTGAACGCTTATTTGTGAATGAATACGTATATGGAAAGCTTGTAAGCTCAGAAACTCAAGTGCCCGCGGGCATAGGCATTGTGTTTAGAGTCTAAACTTTAGAGTCTAAACACAATGTACTCAATAACGAGATAGTTTGTAATCAATCCGTATCAAGCAAGTCTCACTATTATTGTTGTAATCAGGACAGCAACAGAATAACACCGAGTAAATCGTTCAAAAAGAGGCAATAGTATTCCGGGATAAATCACGCTGTTGAAACCTTTAAGGAGCAGCAGATATTTTCCAATATGATCCAGCAAAGAATAAGTGATTTCAATATCAGTTTGAAGGCATTACAAATGACTAATTTCAGAGATATGTATGAAATGTTTCGCACGGCAACGCTTAACAGTTCTTCTCTTTCACATTGAAGAATTTTCGGCGCACGAGAAAATATGATTTAACCGATGCTTAATTGGCTTTCGAAAAACGTTTGCAGCTTCCCATGGTTATCTCGAAACAGCAACAGAACTCGTAAGATCCACACTTTTCAAAAGCAATATCTCCATGCAAACCAGATATTCAATTCATATATTTTTGTCGAAAATGACAACTATGATAAAACGATTTATTCACAAATCTACACTTCCACGGCGGTCTTTTCAATCAGTTACACATCCATATCTGCTGTAAAATACTTACATATGTTTCTGCGACGATTAAAACTCATTGCTAATTTAAAGTTAAAATTTTTTTAATTTTGTAAACTTTTTCTTGCTAAACGAAAATTTTCAAAAAGCAAAGAAAAAAAAATACTAATGGCTTATTTTTCAAAACAAACTTTGAAATTTTTTTCATGAGACTTGTATTAAAATTTAAATATGAAAAGTTTCCTCAAATGTAATACAAATAAAATTAACATTTTTGTAAAAACAAAAAATTAATTAAAAATGGAAATAAACAAAATTAATCGAAATGACGTTGATTTGATTTATATTGACTTTATTTTCACATTAAATCATGATACAAATTTGAATGAAATATTGTTCGGCACTGTATTTGTCGCATCCAAAAACACTTAAAAGTGGCATTTGATCGGCGGATATAAGATAACCCCTTCTTTAAGCAAATCAATTTTATATGACAAAAATAAAAAAAAAAAATTAGCAAAAATTTTATACATAAATATATATGTAATAGCAGTTATTTTGTATAAGAAATTAAATAAAAATACCTAAACAAGAAAGTTATGTTACGTCAGGCAGTCTAACAAAACCCTACTTAACTTGGCTGATATCAAAATTGGTTTTTTGGCTCTAATGGATAAGGAATAAAAATCGCGTAAACATGTAAAAAAACACAGGCCCACAAAAAAAAAAAGTACCATTCGCGAAAGATCAGACCACCTGAACTTTATGTTTTCGGGGTCGCTGAATCCGAATATGGTGCCAGAATAGCGAAGTTGGTTCGCGTTTTTTCAGATATCAACAATAATGCTGAAAATTAGAGGTTTTCCTGGTTTCTGAAAAAAACGCGAACCAACTTTGCTAATCTGACATTATATTCGGGTTCAGCGACCCCAAAAACATAAAGTTCCGGTGGTCTGATCTTTCGCGCAGGGTACTTTTTTTTTTGGCCTGTGCCCAGGACTACAAAAAAAAATTCCCTGCGCGAACCATCAAACCTCCTAAACTTTATGTTTTCGGGGTCGCTGAGTCCGAATATGGTGTCAGAATAGCGGAGTTGGTTCGAGTTTTTTCAGAAATCAGAAATAATGCTGAAAAAAATCTCAAATTTTTAAGCATAATTGCTGATTTCTGAAAAAACGCGAACCAACTTCGCTATTCTGGTACCATATTCGGATTCATCGACCCCGAAAACATAAAGTTCAGGTGGTCTGATCTTTCGCGCAGGGTACTTTTTTTTTTTGTGGGCCTGTGAAATTCATTGAAGTTATGGAATTTTGAATCCTAAAGTTCACGAAAGTTAAATGAAATTGAAGTTAAGAAAACTATCCCGAAAATTAAACTTTGGCAAGTTCAGTATGGTTTTGTCATGTACAGGGTGTAAAACTTAAGATTATTAAGCTTCTGGGACGTGATAGAGGCGGTCTGGACTAGGAAGAAATTGCATGTAAAGGAGGAGTTAAAGGGAAAAACATGAATTTCTGATATGTTTTCAAAAAAAATATTTTTTGCTTCATCCTAACATTTTAGGGAAAATTTTTCTATAGGAAGCTTTCAGCCAATTGCATGAGCTTTCTAACGGTTTAATTTGGTTTATAAGGTTTAGAAAAATTTGGCAAAGTTCTGGGCCTTTAAACTTAAAATTTTTAATTTTTTTCCTATTTTTTGACTTTGGGGGGAATTTTAGTATGAAAAAGATGCTATTAACATACCCTTTCATAATTTTTTTTTGGAATTCTCGTTAAATTTCCTTTAATTCGATATGAAATTTGTCATACTAGTTTTTTGATTTGAGGTCAGAAAAAATACTTAAAAAAAAGAGTTTCGGAAGAATTTTTAAAAAAATAAATTTCCAAAGCATAAAGTATTTTCCTGACCTCAAATCAAAAAATTGATATGACAAATGTGCTACCGAATTAAAGAAAATTTAACGAAGACTACAAAAAAATTATAAAAGGCTATGTTAATAGCACCTTTTTCATACTAAAATGGCCGGCGAAATCGAAAAAAAAAGAAAAAAAAATGGAAAAATTAAAATTTAAATGCACAGAACTTTGCAAAATCCTTTTAAGTGCTATAGAGTTATTCCACCGTAAATGCCATACCTAAATTGGAGCGTCAGGCGTTACGTTATTTAACGCTACACAAAAGCGTCAAGCGCAATACGGAAATAAAGAGCGTTGCGTTGAAGTCAATTGTTTGTCAAAATCATATTGTTGTTTCTTTTTTTATTTTTCTGTTGCTAACTTCACTCTATAACGCTTTGTCAAAATTGGAAATTCGAATAGCTGAGCGTTGAGCGTTGGCAATTTCGGTATGCGCCATACAAATTGTATGTACATGAGAAATTTTTGACAATAAAATAACGCTGACGCTCCAATTTAGGTATGGCAGTTAGGCAGCTTATTCAATTTGCTAAAGTTTTTACATAGAAAAATTTACTCTTAATCTTTAGGGTGAAGCAAAAAATTTGTTTTTGTAAAACAAGTCAGAAAGTTAGGTTTTTTCCTATAACTCCTAAGGGGCACATTTTTGACCACCCTTCATATAAAATTTTTTCTTAGACTAGTTCTCCTCCATCACTTCCCAGAAGCTTCGTTATCCTAACGTTTACACGGTTAGGTGTATCATCGCTCTGATTAATTGTTGAAATGAATAAAACTTGACATCGCGAAATTGCTTCGAATTTCGATCCAACACTATTGTTGTAGGGTCATCACTTTCTCAGTTTCGGAATATCAAAATTTCGAGATATCATTTCAGATATCATAAATTTTCCTGTTTATCTAAAATGATGAAAAATGTTGGTTTAAAATTAAATTTATTCCAAAAAAATTAGTCCAAAATACGCAGCACTGTGGAAGAAAACTGTGAATTGAGTACTGACATACTAACACTCTATTGCTAGTGGCAATAATACAAACACTTTAATGAGAGATTTACTCTATAACTAGTGCCTGAACAACTTAAGCCTGAAAAACCAGATCAGCTTAGCACCTGAAGCAGAGAAATTCTTGCGCATCCTGCAATGTTACGTACTTTTGACTTTTGCTCGACTTTTTTTGGATAATTTACATTCTATTGAATTTATTCGATTTCAAGATTTTTTATATAATTCTCGATGTTTGATATATTTTACTATCCGACAAATTTCAAATGAAATATTACTAGCCGAAATTGGTATTCCCAGTGTAAAACGAACATTTTTATTAGTGGTCAACAGGATCAAAGAAAGTATATTTGATCATTTCAATTAGAAAAAAAGATTTTTCTAATGTAAGCAATTTAATAAACAAATGAAGCAGTATCTATCAAAAGGACCCATATGTAGGCTTCGATATAATTACGATTACATGTTACAAAATTTTCACTTTTACAATAACTAAACACCACAATAACCTCTAAACTTCAATTTTAAATTTAGAAATAATTGTATTTGAGAGTATTACATAAAACGAAAAACTAGTAGTTTCGAAATTTGTATTGATTTTAATAGTTTTTAGGAGTTTGTGAGGTTTTCAAAGGGTACACACAGTTTATGGAATATTCTCATTGAGGGTATTCCTTAAAACGTGTAAGAGCCTCGGAAACCTCGTAAACTCGTAATAGTTGTCAAAATCAATACGAACTTTCCCAGTTTTACGAGTTTACGAGGTTTCCGAGGCTCATGTTTTAATTTTCTCGAAATGGAGAATACTCGCTCTGATACTTTAATACTCCTTTAAAAAAAAAAAAATATTTTCAAGAGACGTGTATCTTTTGACACGTATATGGGTAATTCTATTCTAACGCGTCAAATCATGTAATCGTCCACTAAAACACCAATATGAGGTTCTAAAATTATAGCAAAATTTTTTTTATATACATTTAAATAGCCTTTATAAGATCCACCACTTAGTATATCGCTTATTTTACATAGCTCTCGTGGAAAACCAAAAATATGAGTAAAAAAGTAACTCCCCTGGCTGTAATCATAAACAATTTTACTAAATTAACGTATATGATTACAGCCAGGGGAGTTACTTTTTTACTCATATTTTTGGTTTTCCACGAGAGCTATGTAAAATAAGCGATATACTAAGTGGTGGATCTTATAAAGGCTATTTAAATGTATATAAAAAAAATTTTGCTATAATTTTAGAACCTCATATTGGTGTTTTAGTGGACGATTACATGATTTGACGCGTTAGAATAGAATTACCCATATACAATTATATACATATGTGTATTTTGAAATTTCTATAACTCAAGAACTATTCACTGTACCATAAAAAGTACATAGATCCCAAATACGGAGAATCACATGCTTTTCAAAAGCTTTTCTTTAGAAGCAAAAAAAAATTACGTTTATGAGTCCGTATATAATAAAAACCGATATTTTGACGTTTATCGCCACTTAACTGGTTTTAATTGAATAACTCTAAATGGTTATTATTTTTTTTTACATAAGATGAAAACTATTTGTAGAACATAAAAGAGCTCCTTGCACTTTTTAATGGTGCGGTTCACCATCCATGAGTTATTTCAATTTGAAAATTAACACGCGTCAAAAGAAACACGCGAATACCCATTATAACAATTATTCCTAAATTTAATAACAAACATATCTAGTAAGTTTAACACAACGCAAATAAATAACGCTAATCCAGACGCATGGGTCCTTTTCATAAAAACTGCTACAAATTTCAAATCTTACAATTCGTTAGACTTTAACAAGGCTATTCACTTCGACAGCATACAAAAATGTAAATTTACGATAGAATGATTTGCATGGCTCAATGTTTAGAGCAGTTAACTCTCTTTAGGATCCTTTGTTAATATATTTGAAGTGAATACAACTAAAAACATACACACATACACAAATAATCTGACATTTTTAGGGAATTAGAGCATTAAGAAAAAATTCTATTGCGTAAATTTACAATGAAAACAAAAATAAAAATTTCGTAAATATGGTAAACTTACAACAAAAATATTAAATGTAGTAAGTATGGTAAATTTACAATAAAAATGTTATAATTCGTTTGTATGGTGAATTTCCAAAAAAAAAAAATAGTTAATGTGGTAAATGCTAAATTTACAACAAAAATATCATATATTTCATTGTAATAATCTGAGTGTAAAACTAGTTCTTATCATTATCTTAGTTATGCAAAAAGGGTTAGTACTTATTATAAACAGTAGATTTCACTTAAAACCGTTTTTTTCCGACATGAGTCGTAAAATGTTGTTCTAAGTGAATCCTACTGTACGTTATATAGCAAAATGCACAAACAAATCATATTTTCTTTTATAGCAATTCATTTTTAGTTCAAATTAAATGTAATTAAAGCAAATAGACATGGGGTGATAATCGCTAAAAATTTGAATGGCTGCAAATTTTCAAGTGTTGTAAGTCATTTGCATATCCAGTTGCACGTAAAACCCAATTTTTTATAAAAAAAAAAAAAATAGAACAAAGTATGCAACACAAGTAAGAATATGAGAAGTATTTGATATTGCGAACATATTAATGTATGTCGTTCAGTGAATACCTCACGTATTTTTGCTTCTATGTAGTCGCATACAAAGGTTATGGCATATTGGCCTTTAAAATTATTATGGTTTTTTTGCGCATTTGCTATAAATTAGATTTGTATATTGAAAAATTTAGTAAAAATGTATAACACGCAATAAAAACTATAGAAAATTATGCTATAAAATTAAAAAATACAATAGTTTACAAAATTTGTGCTTTAGCAAGAAAAAAAAATTAAAATTTTTCTGAATTCAAGTTTCCGTCGATTTCGAAAATTATGTTAATTTCGCAGTTACATTGTAGTTCAACTTTACCAGTTTATCTGTTTCCGCGCTGAGTTCTCGTAATTTGAACGCTACAAGTGGCTGAAAACTAGATTTCGCTTAAGAACTTAGAAAGTAAGCCTTAAATAAAACTTTTTATTAAGTTCAAAGTTGTAGAGGAGCTGAAACACAGCGATTTTTGCCTTGACACCTCGGGATTATAAGATTTTCGAATAAACATAATCAAAGCGATCAAGTCTTAGAACCACATTTAATGGCAGAAATATAAATTTCTGTTAGAAAACTCAGTTTTAAAAATTTTGAAACGTATAGTAGTTATATCTTATGAATAAACAACACACTGTAAGCACCTATGCAAAAATATTGTTAAAGCCTTTGTGCCATGGCATAGATTAAAATAAGAACAGTTCCCGGACATAGCAAAAGAGAAAAGTCTGTGCTCTGAAGAATGCATTTCGCCTAGTTGGGAAGTTCTAGATTTTTTGGCTAAGCTTACAAGCAGTAGAAGATTTAGTGTTAAACTGAAAACGAGCGGACGTCTTATGTAATATGTACCTTGAGAGTAACAAATGAATATTTCAGCAAATACAATTTTTATGCAAACACGCATAGTCCCCAAAAATAGGGATATATTTCCCGTAGTTGGCAACGCAATTCCATTGCTTAACAAACTACGCCCCACTGCTCATAGCTGTCAAAATCTCTTCTACTTCTCTTTAATTTTTTCATTCGTTCATTAACCACCTTTGAAACAGGATATGCTGCACGTAAAAGTTTTATTCTCATACTGAATAGAGTTAAATTGTAAAATCAGTTTAAAATCATTCTAAGACTCAATAAAGAGTTTAATTGTAAAAAAAAAAAAAACTATATATAATTAGAGGCAGTTTTTTTTCGTGTGGTTTTTTTCTTCTATCCATCTCGTGGCTTAGCCGTGCCAAAGTCTTTGGACATCAACGATTCTCAGTGGAGAATTTTTTACCAAGTGGCGTGCATGCGATTATCAGTGAAGAAATTTGTAACAAGCGACGGACAGGCAAGGTGTAAAACTGGAAAGAGGCCTACACAGCAAATCCTAATTAGTCGATTTTTTTTCAAGGACAAGTGCAAGGTAACCTTTGTCATTTTTGTCGTATATCCGAGTTTAAAAAAATGCGCTGGTTCCTGGTTATTATCAACTCCAGCTAGTGACCAGAACATACAATGTAAATACAAAAAAAAAAAAATTAACAATATTTTTGAAATCAACGCGAAATTTTGCTTTAGAAATATTGGCGTTTTTTAGCTATAACAAAAAGAAAGAGAACAAATAAACAAAAATTGTTTTGTAAAAAATATTTGCTATAAAGTATATAAAAATTATATATGTATATTATTTTATATAACAAAGTAGTAGATCTCAAGTATATGAAGTCAAATGTTTGTAAATAAAAATTGCTGCAATACTTGCGGATATTAATGTTTGTACACTTGCGCTTATTCCACAAAAAATACTTAGTTGCTGCAATAAAAAATCATAAAACTATTGTATAAATAAAATTGAAACTTTCACAATTTAACAATATATATACTATTTACTAATACTACATATTAAACAAAATACTATGCGCCATTAACTCATGCTAAAGAATTGCCAAATGCAATCAATATACATTTTTTTGTGTTAAACTTTATTCGCTATAAAGGTATTTTGGCTACAATGACAATTGATGTACCCAAAAGCACTGCAACACAGGGTATGCACTTCATATATAGTATTCAATAGTACAAACAAATTTTTAGTTTTAATTTATGCTTCCTTTCATGACACGTACACTAATCGTGTAAAAAGCTCATAATTTATAATCTTTTTTTCGATAAACCATATGCGAACTATAAATTTAGTTTTTAACAATTAAAAAAAAACGCTAACATTTAAAGTTATATTACAATTTTCTGTAATAAGTATTGTTGTGTGAGTTAGACAATATTAAAAACTACATTATAATATCACAAAAAATATTATAACTATGCAAAAAAAAACCTTATTGTAAATGCCAAATAATAATTAAAAATATAAAACAATACATATACTATATATTTAAACTTAACGTATTTTAATTGCACATAATACTAAAAAAAGCTGGTATGGGGTCAAACAAATACATACTCAAAATTTAAAAGTGTTTCATCAATAAAACTTGTATTTCGGTGTCTACGATTAACTAAATTCAAATTCACAAATAAAATAAAAGTTGCTATAAAAAACTCTAAATTGTTGATTAAATTTCATAATTTTTTGTATAACATTTATTGTGAAGAACACACAGGCTTTGAATCTTCTTTTACTATAAAAAAATACATACTACATAAACTTTATAGCATTATTAGTGTAGAAAGAACTAAAAAAAAAAATATTAGAAACTCTTTGTGACCAAAATGATTAACAAAAATAAAGAAACAAAAATTAAAAAATATCACTTAAAATATTATGCTAATTAACATAAATGTTAAATAAAAAACATAAAATAAATTGCTATAAAATTCCTATAAAAAGAATAATGTGCATTATAGAGCATTACATTCAAAACAAGACAAAAGAAATCTACTTATAAATATATGAAAAAATCTTTAAAGACACAAGCATATTAACTTAAATATAGTACATATAGTTATACATACATATACATATATTCAGATATCACTAAATATGAAAATTATTCCAAATGTATAACACTAAAAATTATCGCATTTACTAAAAAAACGATGTTAAATTTATATTACATATTATAACTAGAACCTATTATTATGGGAGAAACTACAATAAGAGAACTTACGATATTAAATAACATAAATTGATCAAGCAATGTATTGTATTAATTAATGTTACCATTTTATATTGAAAATTTAAGTAAAAAAACAAAATGGTATTTATTGTAATAATGACATAACAGTTAAAGTTGTTGGTGAATAAACGAGCTACAAAAAAAACAAAAGAAAATTGATTTTTATTTTTACCCCTATTATGTTTGACAACTCAACTCAAGTTGTCTTGTAAGTATTTAAACAACTCAACTGAACTATTGTTTTAGATATTGCATACCAATAACATAGTGCAATAAATTTAAGGGAAACCACTCTGATTTTGATTTCGATAACTAATTTGAAGTCGCTGATTCCGAAACCGGCAGCCGTTTTTTCCTATCACGTCTGACCTCCGAGTTATATTTGATTTAAAGTGCAGAAAACGCTATTTCCAGACATATGGTGTACACCCAGGAAGCAGTGTAGTTCACTTTTATCAGCGGCATTGAATAACCCTTAACTTTAACTTTTCCAAATGGATCGTTACTTTCCAAGTTATCATCCATAAATAAATCGTTGGTTGCCAAATTAGCACTGCAAGGCAGATGACATATTAATTCGATATGATGACCGATCAAATATTGAGTGGTTTGGCAAAATGTGTGTGATCTATGTCAAAGTGAACTAGTAAGGGTGTAAGTTTTGGCCTCTCCAAAAAGTAAATACCCTACACTGCAGTATTTTAAAAATTTTGCTTATATGGAAGGTGCCACGCTCTCTTGTCCGAGTTCACTCAGTACAGAGCTTGCATTTATAGTTTTTAGTGTCTGAGTGAAATTTGGATGGATTATCTCAAAAAAATCTTTCAGTATAGCATTTTGAAACATTTGCTTATATGGGAGGTGTCACGCCCTCTTGTCCGAATTTGCTCAGTTTTTTTTAGAGTTTACACTTACAATGCGTAGTATTTAAGTGTATTTTGGTTGCATTGTCGTGAAAAATACTCCTAAAATTGTATTTTGAATATATATTTTGTATGGGCGGTAGGCGTGTGCGTTGACCGATTTTGCTCATTTTCAATCCCACGAGCTATCTTCGACGACGGAGGCAGTGTACCAAATTTCATTCAATAATCTTGCTCAGTTTTCCCAAAAAGTGTATTTCAACACACAGCCAGCCAGACAGACGGACATGGCTATATCGACTCAGGAGGTGACGCTGATCAAGAATATATATAAAGGGTTTTTGAATAAGAGCGCAAAAGTTTTTTTGAATAAAACAAAAACGGTTTTGGATATCAATGAAATTCTTTATTCCTGTGAAAATACATTCGATGCCATTATGTATGGAACTCGAATTCTTTTGCATGGCCACCACGGGCACGCTTGCAGAAGTCCAGACGCTGAACCCAATTTTCGACGGTTTTCAAGCATAAATCGGCCGATACTGCTGCAATTTCACGATCGATATTCGTACGAAGTTCATCAATCGTCGCTGGCTTGTTGGCATAGACCATAGACTTGACGTAGCCCCACAGGAAATAGTCTAACGGAGTCAAATCGCACGAGAGGTAACACGTTCACCAAACTTGGTTTTCAATAAATTGATTGTGACATTCCCTGTGTCCAATTCGGGCCAAAAGTATTCGGTTATCATTGAACGGTACCGATTCCCATTCACAGTAACGTGCCGGTATTGATCATCACGGAAGAAGTACGGCCCAATGACGCCGCAGGCTCATAAACCGCACCAAACCGTAAATTTTTCGGGATGCAATGGTGACTCATGGAGTACGTGTGGATTGCTGCCTGACCAATAACGCATATTTTGCTTATTGACGAAGCCATTCAGCCAGAAATGAGCCTCATCGCTGAAGATGACGTAGCTCTCTTAAAGTTGAGGCCACTGACTCAGAATTTCGAAAGTAAATTTTAATAATTTCTACTCGTTGGCTCGTATATCTTTCCATGATGAAATGGCAAACCTCACTGAAGGGAAATGTCAAGAGAGCGGGAAAAAATATGGCGTCGTTTCGGTCTACTTTTGTAGCGTCCCTATTGAAAAACCCTTTACTTTTCTATATCTGCCACGCCTCCTTCTCTGCGTTACAAACGGAAAGACAAAGTGAATACACCCTGGGGCATAAAAATGTTCCTGGTTGTTTTTTTTTTCCTCCTCCAAAGGCCTGTTTTGCCTTAAAATGAATAAAGACTGCAAGGAAGTCTGAGAAGAAATTTTCGAGAATGTTTATTTATGATAGTGCAAAGTTTCGATACTTTTACAATAACCAAATGTATTCACGTGGATCAATAGAATTTTGAATTCATATTCATACTTAATGGTTTGAATACAGTAATAGCACTTTCGTAGACCTTAAGAAAATAGGATTCAGTGATTAACCTAATTATACAGGGTGTATCCCATAAGGTTACGAAGCTTCAAATAGCTGCTAGAGGAGGCCTAGACTAACAAAAAATTGCACCTGAGGAGGGGTCCAAATGTACCCTGAGGATTTATAGGGCTAAAACTGATATTCTGGCTCGTTTAAGAAAAAACATGTTCGTGGGTCACCCTCGCATTTTAGAGAAAACTTTTTTTATGGAAAACTTCTATCTAATTATATGAGCTTTCTAAAAGTGTATTTAGTTTATAGGGTTTAAAAGGATTTTGCAAAGTTCTGGGCTTTTAAAGTTGATTTTTCAATTTGTTTTCCTTCTTTTTTCTTTGATTTGACGGCCATTTTAGTGTAAAAAGTCCTATTAACATACCCTTTTATAATTTTTTTTTTTTTTTTTTTGGAATCCTCGATAATTTTTCTTTAATTTGGTGGTGCATTTGTCACACAAACTTTTTAATTTGAGGTCGGAAAAAAATACTTTTTTATGTGACACACGATTTACTCGCTTGCTTTGTTTTGCATATGATTTATAAGCATTTTTTTATAGACTCAATTAAAAAAATTGGTATGCTAAATTTTCTACCGAATTTATGGAAATTTTACTAGAATTCAAAAAAAAATATAAAAGGGTATGTTATTAGGACCTTTTTCTTACTAAAATGGCTGCCAAAGTCAAAAAAAAAATTTAAAATATCAATTTAAAGGGTCCAAAACTTTGCGAAATCCTTTTAAGCCCCATAAACTAAATACATTCTTAGGCAACTGATACAATTAGCATGCAAAAGTTTCCTATAAAAAAGTTTTGTCTAAAACGATAGGGTGACCCAACAAAAATTTCTTTCTAAACCAAAGCCCTGAACACATTCGGTGGGAGCTGGGAGTGCGACAGAGCATAGCTTTCGCTCAAACGATTTTTTGAGCTTTTTCTCGTGCGTGAAAATACAATCAACTCGTTGCGTGATAATTTTGTTTATGAAAATTGAAAACAAATGAAAACAAAAAACGAAAAAAAGTAAGTATTTGTTTTCAAAATTATTTAAGCTTCAAATTGAAATTAAAAAATTCAGTCGAAAACAATTTCTTTTTTAAAAATCGCAAGAAAAATAGAATCAATTCTATCGCACTGCGAGAGCTTTAATAAATGACGTTTAATAAAAGCTTAATTTTACATCTTAGAGAAAATCGTGCTATCTCGATCGGGTTTCTCTCGCACTCGCAGCTCGCACCGAATGTGTTTAGCACTCAAATCAGAAAATCAGTTTTAACCCTATAACTCCTCAGAGGTACATTTTAGACCCCACTCAGCTGCAATTTTTTGTTAGTCTAGGCCTCCCCCATAACCTCCCAAACATAATTTTTTGTTTTTTTATTCTACAATTCTAAAAAGTAAATAGGTTTCTATATTGTCACCTTAATACTACAACTACTTAGATAACTCCTAAATTGCCATTTTTGATAGGTTGTAAGGTATGTTTTTTTATTGCATTTAATATGCTTTAAAACATTTTTTTTTTACCAAAATTAAGAATTAGGAAAGAATAAAAATATATAACTGAGTTATATGTTTACTACTTCATTGAACATATTCTTGAAAGTCTGTTTATTAAATATTGTAATTGCCTATTTGATTTTTGGTTCTTAAAGTTGTCTAAGGAAATGCCTTCGAACTTCCTCTTTCTATTCGATGGAAACAGCGAAAGTGAACGTGAGATTTACTTAGCAATTAAAAAAAATTAAAATCGTATTTTTTCTTTTCAAAAAGTGTAAAAATTCAGGATTGAAATCTTAATAATAATATAATAATTTGTTTTTTTCTACGCCGAGATTTTTATCACCAAATCGTAGAAGACGATTAAGATTTATTCAACCTGATACCTCATGGTAAGTTAAAGGTTGACAATTTGGCATAATTGTTTCTAAATCATAATATTTCTTAGGTATCAGGGTATGAAATATTTTCCTTAATCTATTAATCATCAGAAAAGAGCAGACATTTTATAATTATTTAAAGCGGCAAGGATTTAAAACAAGAAAATAGAATTTGCTTTAACACATGAAGCAATTCGAAATTAAACTCGTCATTTAGGTATTCATTAATAGAATTACCTCAACCAGACTTTCATTTTCACCACACCAGACTACCGAGCTTTCGTATATTAGTTCTTCATCTTTAGTTGCTAAACAGCGGGCTCTTGCTTATATCAATCGTCGGGTATATTTTTAAGCGGAAAAATTGTGTTACCGCGCATGTATATAGCTAAAAACGTGCTTACATATATAAAATAAGTTAATTCGTCTAAATTATGTTAAAAAAAAAAATAAATCAAGTAAATGATAATTAAGAGCGTAATGTAAGTGAAGATAATCTTAAAGTACCCTAAAATTAATTAATATATAAGGAGTTAAAGTTAAAATCCTAAATCTAATTACATTAAAATGAAAAAAAAAAACCTTAGTATATAAACCTAAATATATAAAAATTTAGAAAAGTGCGTTATATACTTAATGTTAAACAACCTAAAGTGAATTTCAAGTTGAAAAAAAAGAAAATAATGTCTTAAATTACTTAACTAGTTATTAAAATTGCTTAAAATTTTAAAGTTGTCTTATAAAATAATCTAAACTAAGATAAAATAATTAAAAAAAAAGAAAATAGCTAAAATTAGTTGTATATAAGTAGAGTTACATGCATGCATTCATATACTAAAATAGTGGTATTCATTTACGGTTATATGAATATATAACTTAAAACACAAATAAATACATTGTTAGTAAATAATTGAAACTTTGCTAAATTTGATTGAAAGTAATTAATATAGATTAATAATGGTTATGTGAATGCAAGTATATAATGGTTTGAACAAAATAAGAATGAAAAATTGATTATGTAAATTTAAAATATAAATGAAGTTATTCATGAATTAGTCCGTCCGCATATTGTGCCATCTCTCCAAACTGTTATACACAAGAAACATTATTATGATACTTACCTTATGCATAGCAAAATCACCAAGACAACATCTAAAACAACTCTACGTTAGCGCTATCGTCGGAGAAATTTTGGTGTGTAACTCAACTAACTATCAAGTGAGTAAATCTTTAAAATTTATATCGTAAATCGGTTTCTTATGTATTTAACAAATTAATTGAATATTCTTTATGCCCTAAACTAGATAATATGTTATTTCGTTTGTATACGATGAATTTACTTTATACATATTTGGAATTAATTTTGATTTGAAAATTTAAATAAATAATAATGGAAAATTAAATAAGTGATCGTGTGTGAAATAGGCCGATAGTGGATAATATGGATGGGTGGGGAGACTAAGGATCTGTCTCTCGCATATGGTTGGGTGAGGAAAGAGCAGGGAAACGATTGTCATCTCAGTTTCTCGACTTCTTTTCCTCGTTTGTTGCGATTCTGATCATACGTAAATTTACGTCTGTTTAATCTTGATTATTTTTTTCAATTTTGTTCCGTCTGCAGTTCATTGACCCTATATACTACTTATATAGGTTGATTGACATTTTTGGATTTGTTTTGGTTCGTGCATGAATACTTTTTTTTGTGAAATTGTGGTAGTGCAGAATAGTGGGGAGCAAGAACTCCGCCCATTCCGACGAGCTAAGTCCTGGCTTAAGCTAGCATGCACACGCTCTGCCCACCTGCACAAGCCATGGGTACCGAAAGGTCCATCACAGAAAATGGCGCCCAACGTGGGGCCCACAGATTTTGGGTTACTCACATCTTATTGTTTTTTTTATTCTTAATTTTCTTCAGCAAATGGAAGGTAATGGAATTGGGTTTAAATAAAAATTAATATATTATAATCCAACCGACCAACCAGAAGTTGTTACACTTTTTCCATTAAAATTTTGTGTTTATTTATTATTGACCAGTGGGTACTGGAATTGGTTTACATAATTGCATAATCGATTAGCCAACCGTCTTATTGGCCAATATTTTGCGTTTGATCATAATGGTTTAGGTTTTCGTTGTTACTATACGTCCTTTGGAATTTGCTTAAACTTATTTCATAGGTTTTTCAACCAAGGAGTATAGTGAGCAGCATTTTTGCTTCATTAAAAGTTGGAATAACATATTTTAGTACATTCAGCTAATGTTACCAGTTTTATTGAAACATTTGTTTTTTTTATTTGCAATCAGTCTAACAACATAATCGGGAATTGAAATATTTTTTTTAAGAATCACACTATCGACCTAAAGTAACACACACACACATCTTTCAAACAAACAAATTTTATAGAGAAAAAAAATATCTTAGGAAAAGAAAAACATTCAAGAATCGTATTTAAGAATATTTTTCTTTTGGTCTAAATTGCACAAATTTTTTTTTTTTTTTTTGGTTGCTTATTAATCTTACTTATTCATTCTTTTAATGGATTTAACTTAAATTTAAGTTTTCATTATTATTAATTTTGATTTATTTTTTTTAAAAATCTTTAATTCATTTTTTTTATTTGCGTAAATTTGAGATAAAGCATTACTTTACCGCGAATTTAATCTCTTCTTTTTTTTGTGTAAGCCTTTTTGAAGTAAAAATTTATTATGGCTCGTTTAGTTCATAGTAACGAACAGTTGAATTTGATTATGGTTGATGGGCCAGGAATCATTTGCTCAATTTGCAATGAAGCCACTACTGTAAATGATTATAGAATCACAGCATGCCAACACAGTTTTCATCATAGTTGCATTTCAACTTGGCTTACTGATCACGATACGTGTCCTTTGTGTAGAAGAACACTTGACGCACAGTCTTTGCGTAGTTTCGCTGAGCAAGATGACCATGCGGCAGCAGTCAACCAAACAAATCATGGTGCAATACCTAAACCAAATAGAGGTGTTGTTACACGTTCTAGAGCAGGGGCTGAGGTAGCGGATTGGATTAATAATTCCCCAAGTTTAGACCGAAGCAGAAGAAATTTGTCTGAGAATGCGAATTTTAGTAACCGTAGAGGTAGAATTAATTCTAGAGGAAGAGGTGGTCACAATGCACCATCTTCAAATTTTGATATCAGGCGTGTTCAAGAGCTTATTGATGGCTCATTACAGTCTTTTCAAGAGAATTTTGTGAGAAGAAATAACAACCCGGGGGTTAATATAGAGCATGTGCAAGAACTTATATCTAATTCACTGCAAACTTATCATCAAAATACGGCACGTGACATTCAAAATACAATTTCGCAAACGCTTGAACGATGTATGCAAAATTTAAATTTAAATAATAATGACATTGGGTCAAGAAATTTAAATAATAACGATATTCATTCGAGAAATACTTCAAGAAATAATAACTCTAATAATTTACATATAAATCCAAATCAACAGCAAATTGATAACGATCTTGGAGGCTCAAACTCAAACAATCCTATTTTAAATTTTCAAGCTGTGGAGAATAATGGTATTTATCCACAACAGATTATGAGAGAAAGATTTTCTACTGGTACTTTATCACCTGAAATTGTTTCTAAAATCATTTTAAACTGGAAAATTAGTTTTGACGGTTCGCTGGGGAGCTCTGTAGATGAGTTCATATATCGTGTGAATGCACTTACAACTTCCACGCTGCGTGGAAATTTTGCTGCACTTTGTCAGTCAGCACATGTCCTATTTGTAGGTAAAGCTAAGAATTGGTTCTGGCGTTACCATCACACTGTTCGCAATCTTGATTGGGCAGATATTTGTGATGATCTCAGGAGAAACTTTAAAGATTATCGTACTGACTTTGATATAAAAGAATGCATTCGGAATAGAAAACAAAAAAGTGATGAATCATTCGAACATTATATTGATGATATTTTGAATATAGCAGATGCGATAAAAACTCCCATGGCGGAAATTGAATTGCTCGAAATTATTATAAGAAATTTAAAACCTGATATCAGGCTTGAATTGCTTCATTTAAAGATTGAAACTATTTCTGATCTACGTCGTTGTTGTTGCCGCAGGGAAAATTTAGTCTCAGAACTTAAAAATTCGAGTCAATCACATAAAACCCAGTTTATACCTAGAAGACATTTGTCTGAGCTAGAAGAATTAGGAAATTCTCTTGTAGTTGAGGAAGATATTGCTGCAATTCAGCCTGCAAACAGGAAGTGCTGGAATTGTGACGATGAGGGGCATTCCTATAAGCAATGTTTAAAACCACGTAGAGTATTTTGCTACGGGTGTGGCCTCATTGCGTTTTTCTATCCTAACTGTCCCAATTGCTCTAATATGGAAAACCGTCGGAGGGATACCTTAAACAACAGCCAAAGGTATCCCAGCTCAAAGAATACCAAACCACAGTAACTATTCTTAAAAACTCCGAAACAAAATTACCAGACATACCTATATTATCACCGATTTTACCATTGCATCAACGTCTTCAAAATTATAATTTAATTCGCTCTAAAATTTTTAAAAGTTCATCGAGATCTGCTAACCGTGCTCATGAATTTTGGTCAAATATAAGGAAAACGCAAAAATTGCTTCTTTCTTCAATTTTATGTAAGCCAAATGATATCCGACCCTATGCTAAAGTTATTTTACTTGATAAAAATGTACTAGGATTACTTGATTCTGGTGCCTCTGCAAGCTGCATTGGATCAAATCTTGCAATCGAAGTTTCCAACAAATTTTCGTTTAAGCCACTAAAATCTTCTATACGTACTGCAGATGGGTCGTCTCAAGATATTAAAGGTGTCGTTAAACTTGATGTAACTTACAAAAATGTTACTAAAAAGATTCAATTTTATATTATACCCAGGCTTACTCAAGATTTGTATCTTGGAGTCGATTTCTGGAAAGATTTCGAAATAGCTCCAAACATAATTTCCGAAATTACTGAACAAAATAATTGCGCTGATGAACAAAATGTTCATAAACTTTCAGTTGAAGAGTGGCAGCAACTTAAGTCAGCCATTAATAGTATACCAGCATTTGAAACAAATGGTTTAGGAAAGACAAGTTTGATTGAGCATAGCATTGATGTAGGTGAAGCTAAGGCTATTAAGCAACGTCACTTCCCTGTTTCGCCTGCAATCGAAAAATTAATGTGCCAAGAAATCGATCGTATGTTGTCATTAGGTGTGATCGAAGAATCGAATAGCTCTTGGTCGTCGCCTGTGGTTCTGGTCCGAAAACCTGGCAAGGTTAGGTTATGTTTAGATAGCAGGAAGGTTAATGCAATAACAATTAAAGATGCGTATCCATTACCTCACATAGACGGGATACTAAGCAGATTACCGCGCGCTGAATTTATATCAAGTTTGGATCTAAAAGACGCGTTCTGGCAGATCCCTCTTGATGTAAATTCTCGTGACAAAACGGCATTTACCATACCGAACAGACCTCTGTATCAGTTTAAAGTGATGCCGTTCGGTCTCTGTAATGCGCCCCAGTCTATGTGTAGGCTGATGGATAAAGTAATTCCATATAATCTGAAGGAAAGAGTATTCGTGTATCTAGACGACCTACTTTTAGTATCTGAAGACTTTCAAAGCCATATTAGTTTAATACAAGAAGTTGCATATCACATACGTAGAGCTGGCTTAACAATAAATATTGGTAAGAGCAAATTTTGTATAAAAGAAGTGCGATACCTGGGATATGTTGTTGGTTACGGAACTTTGCAAGTTGATCCTGACAAAATTTCGGCCATAACTGATTTCCCAGTTCCTAAATCTGTTCGACAGGTTCGTCGATTTTGTGGCATGGCAGGCTGGTATCGGCGATTTATTGCCAATTTTTCCGATATTTCTAGTCCTATCTCTGATTTATTAAAAAAATCTTCTAGTTTTGTTTGGACACCAGAAGCTCAAGTAGCTTTTGATTCTCTTAAAGAAAAGCTTTCTAATGCTCCTGTCCTTATAACAGCAGATTTTAATAAACCTTTCATCATTCAATGTGATGCTAGCAATTTTGGCATGGGAGCTGTTCTTGCTCAAGTTACTGAGGATGGTTGCGAATCGCCAGTGGCTTATATGTCAATGAAATTTAATAGTGCACAACGCAACTACTCAGTAACAGAGCAAGAATGTCTTGCAGCAGTGATGGCAGTCAAAAAATTCAGACCTTATGTGGAAGGGCATAAGTTTAGTATTATTACTGACCACGCAAGCTTGCGTTGGTTGATGAAACAAAATGACCTAAGTGGACGCTTAGCGCGCTGGGCCCTGAAACTGCAGGCATTTGATTTCGATATCCAACATCGTAAAGGATCGGCAAATGTTGTGCCAGACGCACTTTCCCGTGCATATGCCATTGCCGTTGAAGAAATTTCTAACATACCCATTGATAATGTTGCGGACATTGATCTATCATCATCTGAATTTGATAGTGTTGATTACGTAGAATTGAGACAAAAGTTTTTAGATAAATCAGATAAATATCCAGATTTTGTTGTAAAAGACAAATTCATTTATCATAGGACAGACTTTTATGAAGGTGATATAAATCAGGAAAACGCTACATGGAAATTGCTAGTGCCACAAGGTTTACGTCAAGAAGTTATGCAGCGTGCTCATGATGTTTCCACAAGTGCTCATGGGGGTGTTTCAAAAACATTAGACAGGCTAAGACGTTATTTTTATTGGCCAGCAATGTTTCGCGAAGTTCGTGAGTTTGTTCTGAATTGTGAGATTTGTAAGTTAACAAAACACCCGACAAAAGTATTACGTCCGCCGATGGGAAAACTAGTTGCTGCGGATAGGATTTTTCAACGATTGTATATCGACATTATAGGTCCCTTTCCACGTTCAAAAAGTGGCCATATTGGCATTATGATTGTTGTTGACCAAGTTTCCAAGTTTTTGTTTTTATTTCCTTTAAAAAAGTTCACTTCAAAGTCTGTAATATACAATTTAAAAATTCACATATTTGACACTTTT
The DNA here is from genome assembly GCA_951812925.1 of Calliopum simillimum. Lineage (NCBI taxonomy): Eukaryota > Metazoa > Arthropoda > Insecta > Diptera > Lauxaniidae > Calliopum > Calliopum simillimum. Next base: position 35,601,104 of record OX638370.1, read on the forward strand.
GGAGTGCCAGAATTTCTGGTAAGTGATAACGGCAGCCAATTTAAATCTGCAGAATTTGAAACATTTTTGAATAAATTAGGCGTTAAACACATTTGTACGGCTGTATACTCTCCACAGAGCAATTCAGCTGAGAGAGTTAATAGATCTATAAATGCAGCGTTAAGAGCGTATATTAAAAATGACCAGAGGGACTGGGATAACCATTTAAGTAGCATAAATAGTGCACTACGAAATTCAATACACCAATCCGTTGGATATAGCCCATACTTCATAGTTTTTGGTCAGCATATGATGACTCATGGCGACAACTATGAACTACTGCGTAACATAAACATGCTAAATGAGGGTAGGGTGCTAGATGATCATGAACGCCATGATAATCTCTCCAAAATACGTGATGTGGTGCGAGAAAACATTTTGAAGGCATACAAAACGAATGTTAAAAGTTATAACCTTAGATCTAGGCCAATTTCTTATAGCGTAGGACAAATTGTGTTGCGTAGGAACTTTGCGCAAAGTAATGCAGCAGAAAAATTTAACGCAAAACTAGCAAACACTTTTGTAAAGGCGAGGGTTCGACGGAAATTAGGATCATCATATTATGAACTTGAAGATATAAATGGCAAATCATCAGCTACTTACCATGCTAAGGACATACAGGCTATTTAAAAATTAGTTACACGGAAAAACCGATTTGTTTTCTGGTATTTTGTCTTCAGTTTTTTATACCAACATGACTTTATGGCCTAAAAAGCTGTTTTGTAAGGTATGTTTTTTTATTGCATTTAATATGCTTTAAAACATTTTTTTTTTACCAAAATTAAGAATTAGGAAAGAATAAAAATATATAACTGAGTTATATGTTTACTACTTCATTGAACATATTCTTGAAAGTCTGTTTATTAAATATTGTAATTGCCTATTTGATTTTTGGTTCTTAAAGTTGTCTAAGGAAATGCCTTCGAACTTCCTCTTTCTATTCGATGGAAACAGCGAAAGTGAACGTGAGATTTACTTAGCAATTAAAAAAAATTAAAATCGTATTTTTTCTTTTCAAAAAGTGTAAAAATTCAGGATTGAAATCTTAATAATAATATAATAATTTGTTTTTTTCTACGCCGAGATTTTTATCACCAAATCGTAGAAGACGATTAAGATTTATTCAACCTGATACCTCATGGTAAGTTAAAGGTTGACAATTTGGCATAATTGTTTCTAAATCATAATATTTCTTAGGTATCAGGGTATGAAATATTTTCCTTAATCTATTAATCATCAGAAAAGAGCAGACATTTTATAATTATTTAAAGCGGCAAGGATTTAAAACAAGAAAATAGAATTTGCTTTAACACATGAAGCAATTCGAAATTAAACTCGTCATTTAGGTATTCATTAATAGAATTACCTCAACCAGACTTTCATTTTCACCACACCAGACTACCGAGCTTTCGTATATTAGTTCTTCATCTTTAGTTGCTAAACAGCGGGCTCTTGCTTATATCAATCGTCGGGTATATTTTTAAGCGGAAAAATTGTGTTACCGCGCATGTATATAGCTAAAAACGTGCTTACATATATAAAATAAGTTAATTCGTCTAAATTATGTTAAAAAAAAAAATAAATCAAGTAAATGATAATTAAGAGCGTAATGTAAGTGAAGATAATCTTAAAGTACCCTAAAATTAATTAATATATAAGGAGTTAAAGTTAAAATCCTAAATCTAATTACATTAAAATGAAAAAAAAAAACCTTAGTATATAAACCTAAATATATAAAAATTTAGAAAAGTGCGTTATATACTTAATGTTAAACAACCTAAAGTGAATTTCAAGTTGAAAAAAAAGAAAATAATGTCTTAAATTACTTAACTAGTTATTAAAATTGCTTAAAATTTTAAAGTTGTCTTATAAAATAATCTAAACTAAGATAAAATAATTAAAAAAAAAGAAAATAGCTAAAATTAGTTGTATATAAGTAGAGTTACATGCATGCATTCATATACTAAAATAGTGGTATTCATTTACGGTTATATGAATATATAACTTAAAACACAAATAAATACATTGTTAGTAAATAATTGAAACTTTGCTAAATTTGATTGAAAGTAATTAATATAGATTAATAATGGTTATGTGAATGCAAGTATATAATGGTTTGAACAAAATAAGAATGAAAAATTGATTATGTAAATTTAAAATATAAATGAAGTTATTCATGAATTAGTCCGTCCGCATATTGTGCCATCTCTCCAAACTGTTATACACAAGAAACATTATTATGATACTTACCTTATGCATAGCAAAATCACCAAGACAACATCTAAAACAACTCTACGTTAGCGCTATCGTCGGAGAAATTTTGGTGTGTAACTCAACTAACTATCAAGTGAGTAAATCTTTAAAATTTATATCGTAAATCGGTTTCTTATGTATTTAACAAATTAATTGAATATTCTTTATGCCCTAAACTAGATAATATGTTATTTCGTTTGTATACGATGAATTTACTTTATACATATTTGGAATTAATTTTGATTTGAAAATTTAAATAAATAATAATGGAAAATTAAATAAGTGATCGTGTGTGAAATAGGCCGATAGTGGATAATATGGATGGGTGGGGAGACTAAGGATCTGTCTCTCGCATATGGTTGGGTGAGGAAAGAGCAGGGAAACGATTGTCATCTCAGTTTCTCGACTTCTTTTCCTCGTTTGTTGCGATTCTGATCATACGTAAATTTACGTCTGTTTAATCTTGATTATTTTTTTCAATTTTGTTCCGTCTGCAGTTCATTGACCCTATATACTACTTATATAGGTTGATTGACATTTTTGGATTTGTTTTGGTTCGTGCATGAATACTTTTTTTTGTGAAATTGTGGTAGTGCAGAATAGTGGGGAGCAAGAACTCCGCCCATTCCGACGAGCTAAGTCCTGGCTTAAGCTAGCATGCACACGCTCTGCCCACCTGCACAAGCCATGGGTACCGAAAGGTCCATCACAAGGTGGCCAGATATTCTTCTTGGTTTCGTGCACAATTTGCTCCAACCAGATTACCTTAAAGTGGCAACATTGTGAAGTTTTAAGAAAAAAACAAAACTAGAAGACTAAAATCAGATTTTCAAAAAACTTAAATTAGTTTTTCTCAAAGCTAGAAAAGCTGAGTTAGCTAGTTGTAGTATTGAGTAGACGATAAAATAATTGTTTGTAATTAGTATGTTAAAAACTTTATTAACTTTTTATTTTCAATTTTACAAGCGTGTACATAAATTTATGTATCGAACTTAAATAATGCATACAAATAGAAAATTATTACATATACTTTAAGACTTAGGCGTAAATTTAAACAGAAAAAAATATATATATATTTTTATTCATACTAACTTAATGTTTTTTCGATGAAATATATACTTTGTTAAACAATTAGTGTGTATTTCATTATATCAAAAGAAAAAAAAACTTTAATCAAGTTATGCTTGCTTTTAACATTCCTATATCCTTAGTTTATTTCATTAAATATTCGCTTGAATCGAATATATAATTACATATTTACATCAAAGTTCACATGCGTTCAATTAAGTGAAATATGTACGTATTTTGTATTTGTTTTTCGTAACATTTTATGTATTTATTTACTATAATATTGACAAGAATAAATAATTATATAACTTTTAATTTGAATTGTAGCGATTCCTTTAGTCTTGCGTGTAGCTGGTATCAGTATTGCGTATTGAAAAATCAATAATTTCAACTAAACAGCGTCCTAATTCTTCCATGACCATTTTTTCAGTTTGATAGGCAGGCAATCCATTCTTTTCGCATTCATCAGCTTGCGAAATCATGCATTGTATTGTAGCATCAATAACTTCCTGCGTTATAAAGTTACATTGTTGTTTTTCAGGTGGCGGTGCTGTATTGGAAATCAAATCATTATTATTATTAGTAGCTGCAATGATTGCTTTGGCGTTGTCCTTTAACATTTTTGAATTTTTATCCATTTTCTCGTATGTACGTTTTTGTCCTGCCAGCAATGTGCCCGCAGTTGCATTCGCCAATGTGGCTAAAATTTTCGAATCAATAGGGTCCATATCAAGATCGGGACGATCCTCAACATTGCCACAACCTAAGAGATGAAAAAGTGAATAGAATACGTAAGTATTCTCTCAAATACATTTTTTTCAGTGTATTTAACTTACCAAAGCATTTGCAATTCGATGAGCAGGGTATTTTTGCTTCATAGCATTCGCAATAGTTTTTCAAACAACCAGAACGTTTGCAATTGCAACCTTTATTATGTAGACGCATATCGCTTTGATCTTGTGCGGTTGTAATTTTTGGTCTAGATAAAAGTTAAGTTTTATTTTTATTTTTTGAATGTAAAAAAAAATGTATTTATTTCAAAATGTACGCGCAAAATGCTATAACAGCTTGCTTTTGAGAGAATAGCAAAACAATAAAATGTAAATAGCCGTCTTTTGTCAAAGCTATTTATTTGCAAATTTCAAAACCTACTTGGATGGAATTCAAATATTTAAATTGTGATAGAAAAAAAAAATTTACAAAAATTAATTTACTACAGTTTTTGATGGTTGGTTAATTGCACAAAAAGCATTTTGTAATAATATAAATGTCGATAAACAGAAATGATTATTCGAACACACATTGTTTCCGAACAAAAACAAAGTTTTGCTCAATTTCTTCACAAGATTTTTCCCCATTTTTTGCACTTTTTATTAGTAAAGTTAGTTTTTAACGCATATAAAAAGAAAAAACAGATACAAGAATAGTAATTATCGATGCTCTATCAGTTCTGGATTTTGATATATCTTAACCTAAAAATTTAGAGGACTCCGTTTTTTTTTATCTTTTTTTGAAGTTATATAACAAGACAAGGTAAGTTTATGGATATAAACGTTAAAGAAAAGTTTAAAGTCCTGGCCTTTGCCTTCAAAACTGACTTTGTATTTTATCTGCAACATCTTTTTTTCGCTTTGAAATATTCTAACCTAAATAATGCAAAAAACACGTATGTTTGAGATATTTGAGGTTATGTAGAATGCGCTGCTAATTTTACTGCTGTTTTACCAACGGAATCATTTAGTACTACTTTTTATGTTCAAAATGAGCTATAAAGTGGCCATGTTCGAATTTTCTCTGCAAAATTATGATCATATTAAGATAATAACAAATACGAATACGTATGGATGTAAAAAAACGGCCTTCTGTTATTTTCGAGTTTATATACAGAACGAACGAGTTTTGTCTGCTTTTTTCTTATGAATAAATCCTTTAGCACTATTCTTTGTAGTTGGGGAATCTGGTGGCAGAAAAAATTATTTGATAACATCGTTAAAGATGATAATTGTGAAGGTTGGAGCAACTCAAGCAATATAACCAATTTCTGTCAATTATTTGTTGCTGATTTTTAAAATGGTGGCTCTTCAAAAATGTATAAAAACTAGAAAGGGTGTTACCTTTGGCCTAGCCAAACACTAATTATCCTACACTGCACTATTTAGAAAATTTTGCTTATATGGAAGGTGCCACGTCCTCTTCTCCTAGATCGCCCAGTTTTTGCTCAGAGCTTACATTTATAGCCCTTAGCGTTTGGGTGAAATTTAATTGCATTATCTCAAAAAAACACTTTCAGTATAGCATTTTGAAACTCTTGCTTATATGTGAGGTGCAACGCCCTCTTGTGCGATTTTGCTGGGATCCTGTATTTACTGTTTTTAGTATCTGAGTGAAATTTGGTTGGATTTTCTCAAAAAACACATTCAGTATGGCATTTTGAAAATTTTGCTTATATGGGAGGTGCCACGCCCTCTTGTGCGATTTTGCTGGGATCCTGTATTTACTGTTTTTAGTATCTGAGTGAAATTTGGTTGGATTTTCTCAAAAAACACATTCAGTATGGCATTTTGAAACTTTTGCTTATATGGGAGGTGCCACGCCCTCTTGTCCGCATTCGTCTAGTTTTTGCTCAGAGTTTGCGCTAACTATTCCTAGTACTTATGTGTATTTTGTTGCATTTTCGTGAAAATTACTCCTAAAGTTTCATTTTAAATATATTTTTTGTATGCGCGGTAGGCGTGACCGATTTCGCTCATTTTCAATCCCTCGAGCTAACTTTGATAACGGAGGCAGAGTACACATTTCATTGAATTATCTTGCTCAGTTTTCTCAAAAATTGTATTTCCACGCACAGACAGCCAGTCAGCCAGCCAGAAAGACGGACATGGCTACATCGATTCAGGAGGTGACGCTGATCAAGAATATATATACTTTTCTATATCTGCCACGCCTCCTTATCTGCGTTACAAACGGAAGGACAAAGTGAATATTAGACCGGTGCGTTTTGGACGAAAGTTTAAAATTTGTCGCGCAACCGGCAGAATTGTAAAGTTTAACTATCGACATGAAGATTGCTGCCACCCTAGCTCTGAGAGATGACGGGAAGGGGTGTCGCTATATTTTTGAAGGTTGAAAAACGTGGTTTAAAAATGCATACTCATAGGTCCGAAGTGAATAAATTCTCAGCTTCGTAGTAGGTCGAAAACTGAAATCCAAGACATGGATTCTTATGTATTTTTTCCCGTAGAATCGAATGGCATCATTATTTTTTTGATTAGACGTCCATTTTTGGCGTTAAGTGAACTTTTCAGCTCAAAAAAGTCGAAATTTTTCCAAATCCCCTGTTTGAGTACTCCACAATTGAACAGAAAAAATCTTAGAAAAATTTTAAATGTATACTTTGTTAGGATTTTTCCTGACAAATCCAGTGGTACCATTTTTTTTGGCGCTACGACATTATTTTCATTCATGAAAAACGAATTTTTGATTTTTATTATCAAAAAATATCACGAAATCGGGCGAAAATATTTAGTCAACGACGGTTCCCAACGTCCGGACGGTTTGTTTTTTTTTCGGTCCCCCTAGTAAAATTTTTTTAGAATATTTTTGGAAATTTTTTTAACCCATTATAAACAAATTTTTGAAAAAGGGGTCAAAAAGACCCTTAAAAACGGGATATAATGGGTTAACATAACTTTATGTAGAATCAAGCATGGAACAATATTTTAGAACATCTTAACCCATTATAAACAAGTTTTTGAAAAAGGGGTCGAAAAGACCCTTAAAAACGCGACATAATGGGTTAAGATGTTCTAAAATATTGTTCCATGCTTGATTCTACATTAAGTTATGTTGATATCTTAACCCATTATATCCCGTTTTAAGGGTCTTTTTGACCCCTTTTTCAAAAACTTGTTTATAATGGGTTAAGATGTTCTAAAATATTGTTCCATGCTTGATTTTACATTAAGTTATGTGAACATCTTAACCCATTATATCTCGTTTTTAAGGGTCTTTTTGACCCCTTTTTCAAAAATTTGTTTATAATGGGTTAAAAAAATTCCAAAAATATTCTAAAAAAATTTTTCTAGGGAGCACCGAAAAAAAAACCGTCCGGACGTTGGGGACCGTCGTTGACTAAATATTTTCGCCCGATTTCGTGATATTTTTTGATAATAAAAATCAAAAATTCGTTTTTTATGAATGAAAATAATGTCGTAGCGCCAAAAAAAATGGTACCACTGGATTTGTCAGAAAAAATCCTAACAAAATATACATTTCAAATTTTTCTAAAATTTTTTCTGTTCAATTGTGGGGTGCTCAAACAGGGGATTTGGAAAAATTTCAACTTTTTTGAGCTGAAAAGTTCACTTAACGCCAAAAATGGACGTCTAATCAAAAAAAATAATGATGCCATTCGATTCTACGGGAAAAAATACATAAGAATCCATGTCTTGGATTTCAGTTTTCGACCTACTACGAAGCTGAGAATTTATTCACTTCGGACCTATGAGTATGCATTTTTAAACCACGTTTTTCAACCTTCAAAAATATATCGACACCCCTTCCCGTCATCTCTCACAGCTAGGGTGGCGGCAATCTTCATGTCGATAATTAAATTTTGTAATTCTGCCGGTTGCGCGACGATTTTTAAACTTTCGTCCAAAACGCACCGGTCTAGTGAATATACCCTGGGTGTAGGGTATAAAAATTGCTGTGATATGTAATAACATCGTGCCTGCCACCTATTTTAAAAAATTGGGTACGCTTAAAAAATAAGTTCAAGCGGCAGACATTTTTCATGATGCATTTTTGAGTTATTAATTTTTTCTCTCAATTTTCGTGACATAAAAAAATTATGTGATTTCATCGTCAAGCAGACTACGGTTTTTGTAAAGATAATGTCATAAGGAGTAGTAAAACTCATTTCTGCAATTCCGATATTGCTGCGAACAATAACTGTAATTTTGTAAAAGTGTAAAAAAAACACTACATTAAATCATTCCATCGCGTCCGCCGTTAAGCGTAATAGTTCTCTCGAATGCCTTGAGCATGAAAATACAAGAGACAGACGCTTTTTACTACATCGTCATAGGCCAGAGTATACTCTGCTATAGGAGCTTTAGTCTAGGCTATCTTCTAAACTGTAGGTCGTATGAAAAAAACTTTCTAATCTTTTTTGGAGGAAATTTTTAGAGCTACAAAATTGCTATCAGAAATTGTCCTGTAAAAGTAAGCGTTAACGAAATACTTGCAAGAGACTGTTTTTTGTGACCTTTGACCTCGAATATCTTGCCTTTAAAATGTTAAAATAAAGGTCTGCGCAAATCAGTTTTCCCACTTTAATAGGAAAGTAAAAACTTCCATTTTACTTTATTTGTAAGAACGGTTTTTTATGGTTTTTAACTTAAATAAGAGGCCTTAATGTCTGTTTTCTTGTTTTTTATTTTTTTATTTTAGAGACCCTATGGAACAAAACGTAATCAATCAGGAACATTGCCGTCATTCAAAAGCAATGAATTGTTTTTATCGTCGAAGAAAGAAAGTCAACGATAAAAATATGGAACAAGATAGGAAATAGGACACTTATCAAATCGATCAACATCAATTGATGAGCAATTTGATAACTCATAGTTTTGTAAGGTCCAAACTTTAGTGAATTTTGATTTTGTTTCTCAAAGTTTACTGCAATACGATATAAAGAAAGAAGCTTCGTGATATTTTAAAAAACTTACTTAAAAGCACTTGGATTTCGTTCCAAGCAACTTCTTATTGCCCGCTGTCGCTCATCCTCATATTGTAAATTATTAAAGCAGTCCTTACAATTACAATCTTGACAGAATTCTCCATTAGCAAAGCAATCGCAATACAACTTCAAACATTGTGACTTGGTACAGTTACAGTGTTTGCGACGTACTGTACCAACACTTTCTTCCTCCAATTTAGACTTCGAATCTTTCGTTTCCATATATGTGCCCGGTTCTTGCTTTATTTTCATTGATGTGAGCTTATTTTGTTGCAGCTGTTGTTGCAATTGTAATTGTTGTGTTTGTTGTTGTAATTGTAATAGCTGTCTCTGCTCCTGTTGTTGCTGTCGTTGCCGTTGCTTTTGCTGCAACAACTGTTGTTGATGTAACAAACGTTGCTTTTGCAACATCTGTTGTGCCTTATGTTGCTGCTGTTGTGCCATCAAAGCTTGCGCTTGGCCACAGATTATCAATGATTTAAGCTCAGCATTAGTTTTCAATTCTACAGGATGTGGAGCTTCGTTGACTCCTGATTTTAAAATGCTATAGTATTTCTTTGGCGAATTGGATACAGAGGAATTTGAAGCTGAAGCAGAGGTTGATATTACATTGCTGCTACTACTGCTAGCGCTCGGTACCGTAGCAATTATTCTATGTTGCTGTTCTTGATTTTTACCACCACTAATATTAAATTTGTGTAAAGCTGGTATATTATTATTGCGCAACATTGAACGCGACATAACAACAATGCGATTTCCTGTAGATGTTCTCTTTGTTTCTGCTATAACGCCGCCGCTGCTAGTCGATGCCATACGTTGAATTTGAGTATTGATTTCGGAGATTTTATGTTTTCGTACAAGACTTACAGTACTAACACCTGAACTGGGCACAGTTTTGATGCTTTGAATGCTGGCACTTGCAGATGTGGTTGGAGAGTTTGCTGCTACTGTTACATTGGTATTGCTATCATCAATTTTTCTCAAGGTTGGCACGGTAACGAAAGCTTTTTGCTGTAAAGATATAAATTGTTTTTTTTTAGTTTTTGCACACTGAACTGTGACAGCCAGTCTGCAGTCACTTAAAGTTAAAATTTTAAGGCTGGACATAAGTAAATATGGAAAAGTGTGGAAAAAGGGTAATTTGATTTTAAGCCCAAATTTTGAAAAATCAATTTAAAGCCAACAATTGGGCGTTATTTCGTTTTTGTTTTTGGCTATCATTTCCTAACACCTTTCTACCACATCACAGTTTTAATCAAAAAACAATATTTAAGCCTATAACACTCATGGGAACTTCTTTTAATTTAAAAACAGAAATTGCCTTATACCACATTGCTGTGTGAAGTTACATACGTTAAAACTTACCACTTTTGTTGTAATCGGCGAAAAGGTGACAGGAACACCATCTTTTTTTGGTGATTGTGATAAAAACATTTTGTTCGTTCCTACGGCGCTTGGCCTTACAACGGTAAATTTTTGTGGCGCTGAATTGAAAATTTTTATTGGCGCACCTACCGTAGTAGCGGCAGCTGTTGAAGTAGAAGTCGTAGACGTCGAAGAAGTCTTTGCTGTGCTTGAAATGACGCTCGACTTGGGCGCTGATAAAACGCGTACATATTGTAAACCGGGCTTTCCTGGTATATGAACTGCCTGCAATTGACCAGCACTAGCAGATCCTATTAGGCCAGCTGCTGTTGTTGCCTTAGGTGATAGCTTTATAATATTTTGATTAGAAACAACAATTTGTTTCCCATTAGCGCTTTGCACAACAATTTTTCCACTTGTTGCTGCTGCTGCTGAAGCTGTGGTTGTTTTTTGTTGTAAAGCATCAGTTTTTGATACAGCAGTAGTTGTTGTTGTTTCCGATATACTTACTGATGTAATTTTTGTTACATTGGTTGTTGTTGCTGCGTTTGATGTTTTTATTAAAACTTGATTCCCACTGCTACTGGTGGTCATGACTTTTTTGCCGGCCAATTGTGCTGCCATTGTTGGTGACATAGTTAGCGCTGCTTTGGTGTTCGTAGCCCCTGCTGCTGTCGTTGTAGTATGTGTTGTTCCTGTTGTTGGTTTGATGGGTACCAGAGTACCATCGGCTGAACGTATAACTTGTATAGCAACCGTTTTATTGGCACCAGAATTTGTTGTAATAGCACCCGTTGTAGTTGTTGTTGCTTTTTGTAAATAAATAATTTGCCCATTTGCAGTCTTAACGGCTGTTGGTTTGGCCCCGGCGCCGGAAATCGCTGTGCCAGCAATATTAGCATTGGATTTTGATGTAATTTTAATAAGTTGATTTGTTGTTGGCGATGTTGTTGTTTGTGTTGCAAATTTTTTATTATTTAGAACTGAAGCTGCAGCACCGGAAATAGTTGTTAGAGCTGAGTTTGTACTAACTTTTACATTTTGTGCATTTGGTTTTATTGGTGTTGTTGCTGTTGTAGACGCATTAGTTGACGTTTGCGTTTTAGTTTCATTTTCTATTGTTGTTGTAGTTGTTTTATTTAACCTTTGCTGTGTCGCAAGTTCTTCTTTATTTGTTGTTACTACTCGTGTCCTTTTAGGACCCGGTGTATTCAATGTCTCATCTAAACAATCATCCACAAGATTTTCAATGCTTCTCTTTACAGGTGATTCATCAAGTAAATCGTCAAAACTTAATTCTGGTAGAGTTGGTGTATCATTAAGTGGATCTGAAATGAAAGTTAAAATGAATCAAATTAATTGAATTCAAATAAAATTTTTTTATATTTCGGGGCTTTTAGCTTGACTAAACTTTCTGGAGAATTTTTTCTCAGACTGCATTGGAAAAAATTTTCGATGATATTTATTCATGACAAGGCCTTATGTGTTATATTAAGACAAGAACATTCTGTTGAAGTTAAACTTTGTTAACCAAATAGTAACTCTACAATTTTATACTTGAGAATTTGAAAATCAGAGACCTACTCGATTACCACGAAGGTGCATTGGAGGTAATCGATAGGAAGCGGAGAAGAAAAAATATAAAGAAGAAAGTGGTCTTTATAGAAAAGCAAATAGTTATGCTAAATCTATGATCACTAGTGCAGTTACCGACGAGGTCTATGAAAAGATCATGGACAAGGAGACGGCAGCTGATGCATGGGAAGCATTGAAACTTCATTTCGAGGCTACTTCGAAAGACCAGCTTTTCAAGATTTGCATCGAATTTTTTTCTTTCAACTGGAGTTCAAGTCAAGATGTTTCAACACATATCGCTAAATTGCGAAGTTTGTGGAGTGAATTGAATAATGGTTTAAGAGCAACAAATGAGAACGTTTTGCCGGATTTGCTGTTGGTATGCAAAATTTTACAAATCTTACCAACACAATACTCACGAAAGACAACGAAAGAAATCATGAGGAGATGACTAATCAATTATGCATGTTCGAAAGGAATTTCAGAAAAGCTGATACAAAGAAGAGGAAACATTTTTAGTAAGATCTCAAGAAAAGAAACAAAATGTTCATCAAAAGGTAACTAAAGCAGATAAAGAACGTGACAAATGTAACTACTGTCATCGAAGAGGACATTGGGTTCGAGAGTGCAAGAAGTGGATAAATGATGGAAGACCAACTAGAGGTGGTGATGTCAAGTTTACTACGCACGAATCAAGTTTTGCCCTTAATATTATTTGTGGAGAAGCAAATTCAGCAGATGTACCATCAAAGAACTGGTGGATAGACAACGGTGCTACAAGACATATTACAAATGATTTCATCGTGGCAAGAGATCAAAGTCATCGCAAGGGATCGTGACAAATGGAGAGATTTCATATTGGCCCTATGCTCCTCCTAGGAGTTAAAGGAGAATACATACATACATACAAATCATTTGAAGATTTTAAGACGTCATGTTGTATTAAAGCTGCAGGAAAGGAATTCCTGAATGCAATTGTAAAAGGAGAAATACAAGTAGTGGCAACAGTGGGCAACAATAAAACTTATTTATCGTTAAAGGATGTTTGGTACGTTCCAGAAATATCAAGAAATTTATTTTCGGTTTTAGCAGCTCAAGATCGAAACCAAAATAGTGAATTTAAGTCAACTGCAACAAAATGTTGGCTAGCAGTAGGTGGAAAGGCGGTTATTACTGGCTCAAGAAGTTTACATGGAAGTTTATTTAAGGCTAATTTCCAAGCAGTTGTTTCAGAATGCGAAGTTCAGGTGCATTCTACGATTTCTAAAGATTCCATACTTCAGCTTTATCATGAACGATGGGGACATCAAGACAAACGCCATGTGAAGACAATGATCGAAAAGGAATTAGGAATCAATTTTAAAATGGACAACAGTAATTGCGAAGCCTGTATATATGGAAAAATTCACCTTAAGCCATTCGGTACAAAACCAAAAGCTACTGTTCAAGGGGAATTAATTTCTGCTGATGTATGCGGACCATTTCCAGAATCTTTCGACAAAAAGGAATACTTCATAATTTTCAAGGATATGTACAGTAAGTTTTGATATTGCTTTTTCTTACGAGAGAAATCTGAAGCAAAAGATGTGCTGAAACAAGTTATAGCATTCGCAAAGGCACAAGGTCACTTGATTAAGGAAGACAATGGAGGAGAATTTGACAACAAATAAGTCAAAACGATTTTAAAAATTAACGGAATTACACAAAGGTTAACTGCTCCATACACTCCAGAGCAAAATGGTGCAAGTGAACGAGCCAATAGAACAATTGTTGTAATGGCGAGAACCTTTAAGTTCTCCAATCCAAATGTTCAATTTCCAGAAGCAATTTGGGCTGAATTAATTAATACAGCTGTATATATATTGAATCGAACAGGAAAATCGTCGGTTGATGGAATAAGTCCATATGAAATTTGGAAAGGAAAGAAACCAAGAATTAACCATTTAAAAATAATAACTAGTGAATGTTATATCCATATTCCTAAAGAGAAAAGGAAGAAGATGGATTCAAAAGCTTCAAAAGGATATTTAATTGGTTACGATGTATTGAAGAAAACAGAAAAGTAATTTTATCAAAGGATGTGAAGTTTGAAGAAAAACTTAAGGACATAACACAAGAAGTTAAACATCAAAAGGATATCAAGTTTCAAGAAAAGCTTAAGGACATAAAACAGAAAGATGTCAAGTTTGGAAAGAAATTAAAGCAAAAAGAAGAAAAGGTCAAACTAAAATTTCAAGATTATAAACCAAGTGTCAAAATGTATGATGATGATATAGAAAAAGAAATTGAAATTGTTGAAGAGCAAGATGAAACATTAGAAGAAGAACCTAAAGTGCCGGAACTAATAGAGGAAGAAGAACCTCAAGTGCCAGAATTAATATAAGAACCTCAAATGCCAGCATAAGTAGAAGGAGAAGAACCACAAGCGCCAGAATTAATAGAAGTAGAAGAACCTCAAGCGCCAGAATCAGTAGAAGAAGAAGGACCTCAAATAATGAAGAGAAAAAGAGATGAAGAAACAGAAAATCTTCAAATATACAAAAGATTAAGAGATCGTTCAGCAATTTCAAACACATGGTATAAGGATTATGTCATGACAGCATGCAAAAGAAACATAAACAACAAGGAAACTCAAGAATACAATAGTAATATAAAATCCACTATTAAAGAAGTTTTAAAAAGAAGTGACTGTTTAAAGTGGATTGAATCAATGAAATTAGAGTACGATTCATTGATGAAAAAGAAAACCTGGATTTTAGTAGATAAGCCAGTGAATACTTCAGTTATAAAATGTAAATGGGATTTTACTTTCAAGAAGGATAAAGAAGGACAGATCCAACGCTATAAGTCAAGATTAGTAGTAAAAGGATGTAATCAAAAGTATGGCATTAATTACACAGAAACTTTTTCTCCCGTAACAAGATATTCTACTGTTAGAATACTTTTAGCTCTGGCTGTAGAATTTAAATTACATGTACATCAACTAGATGTCACAACAGCTTACTTGAACGGAGATATTGACACGGATATTTACATGGAACAACCCGAAGGATTCGAGAAGTTGCGACGACAGACAGTTTCCTCATTTATTTCGTCGACTAAACGTAAATCTAAAAAAAGTTAACAATGGTATATCATCTTCAACATCAAATTAATCAAAGTCATGAGCGTCAAGTGTGGGGTCTATAAATTCTGCTTTACGAAGACAGTTTTTAATAGTTGCTGTTTTATTGCTTTCGACAACACACAAAGAATTGGATACGTCAAACGTAAAAGTTGGCAATTCGAAAATCGTAGTTTTTAGGTATGCGCATTTTTATATTTTAACTTTTTTTTTCTGTACGAAAACCTATATAAAATAAATTTAGTCTGTGGCTTCAAAAATAGCTCCCAGGCCTTCAATTTCAAGCGAGAGGTACCAAACTTTGACACAAGACATGGAACCAAATGTCCAGATATCGAAAAACGCTGTCCCATTAAAAGTTGGTAACTTGAGTTACCAACTTTTACGTTGGATGTATCGAATTGATTATCAAGAATAATCGACAACATGAAAGAAAGCAATGCAGAGAAAGAGTTTAGAAAAAGTTTTTCGTTAGAATGTGCCTTTGTCCGGCCCGCTGAGATGCCTTGTATGAAATACCGGAATGTATTTTGTTTTAAAAACATAACGAAAAACTTGGGACCAAGAAATTCGTCCGGCCACGAGATATGTCTGCCTGAGGGAGCTGTTCGCAACGGGAGCTTTCACTGTACTCCTTTCTCGAGAATATACTCTCGAGAGGGAACATTTGCAATCGTGAATATTTTATGAATGGAAACTCCCTTTCTAATAGGAATACTTTTTTTTAATATCGTTGACATTTTGCACACAAAGCCACTGCCCTTGACTTTTTCCAATATTGTTAACATTTTGCACAAAAAACCACTACGCAACACCGATCTTTTTCAATATCGTTGACATTTTTTTCCATTTTCCAGTTTACTTAATAAATCTTCAAACCTTCAGGAAAGAAGTGACTAAGTGAAAAGTAAAACAGGTATAAGCTGGAAACACTTGGTATAATATCAAAAATACTGGCATCATATGTATGAAAGCTATTTCAATAAGCTATAAAATTGTCATACTAAAGTTTTTAATTTGTCAACCAGTGCAGTGCAATGCACTGTTCTAGTTCAAAATATGGTCGGGTACGCGGAATTCAGTGGTGCTAACCACTTTCGTCTAAAAGTGGTGTTTTTCATAAAGAATCTCGTATTAATTTCTGATCAATCAATTATTTCTAATCAAAAGTATATTTTTCTGTTCAGGATGTATTAATGGCAATCGAGTTGCTAATTTTTAAATCATTTTATCAGATACTTCTTAATTTTAACGCTAATTTTTACATAATTTTAATTACATAAGATGTCAAAATTAAATGGAAAATACCAGGGCTGCAAAGTAGTTTTTTGGCGAACATTGGAAGAAACAAAGATCCCTTTGGAAAAATAATTTCCATTCTCAAAATATTCACGTTTGCAAAAGCAATATAGTCTCGAGGGAATTTTAAATAAATTCATGATAAGGCCCAATATACAAAACAACACTGAGTCATAAATTCCTTAAAAAAATTTACATCTTTGAGTTGTTAATGGTTCTTTATTATTGAATTTTCTTCGAATCGGTTACAACTATGGATTTTATCAGTTTCAAAATTTTTCAATACTTGCTGCTTAACATTTCCTTATGCTTTTGTTGCATTACAGCATTTAATCACTTAAACAACAATTAAAAATATTATACAGTACTCGAATGCATAAAAACTAAATGTAATTAAATTTATAAATAGCAAAGTTACATAAAAAAAAAACTCCTCTACTTCTTGGCCTCCTGCTTCTTTTCACGTGCCTTCTTGCCTTCGGTCAACTCTAAACGCTGAGTTTCCGACAAGGGTGGTAAAGTTTTGGTGACAACACCTGTACCCAAGGTTAGATTACCATCACGCAAAGTGAAACGCTGACCCTGCTCCAATACCATAGGCCGAATCAGACGTAGTATCAATTTGGTATCTTCACCAGGCATGACCATCTCTTTGTCGGGAATTTGCACCTGCACTGCACAATCCCAGGTGCGTGAAAACATTTGCAATTGGATAAACGACATAAATGGCTTGTGGCGACCACCCTCATCCTTAGACAGGATATAAACTTGTGCCTCCATCTGATCCAGAGCCTTAACAGAACCTGGTTTACACATAACCATGCCACGCTTGATATCATCACGTTTAACACCGCGCACTAGGGCACCCAATTGATCACCAGCTTGAGCCTCATCTAAAATTTGATGGAACATTTCCACACCAGTAACTGTGGATTTAAGGACTTTGTTATATCCAACAAATTCACATTCATTGCCTTTTTTGACAACACCACGTTCCAAGCGACCAGTCACAACCGTGCCGCGTCCAGGAATTGAGTAAACATTCTCCACAGGCAATAAGAAAGGCTTATCCAATTCACGCACTGGCGTTGGTATAAAGTTGTCAACTTCTTGCAAAAGCTTCAATATAGCCTCGCTGCCAATTTCCGGATTTTTATCTTCCAGCGCACATAACGCCGATCCCTTAACGACGGGCACTTTGTCACCATCGTAACCCATTTCAGTCAATAGTTCACGAATTTCCATTTCTACTAGGTCGACCATCTCCTGATCAGCAGCATCTACTTTGTTTATGAAGATCACAACATGATCGATACCAATCTGCTTGGCCAACAATAAATGCTCCCTTGTCTGTGGCATCGCACCATCGGTTGCAGCTACAACCAAAATTGCACCATCCATTTGCGCTGTACCAGTGATCATATTTTTTATGTAATCAGCATGACCGGGACAATCGGTGTGCCCGTAGTGACGAGTTTCAGTCTGATATTCAACGTGGGCTACATTGATTGTGATACCGCGAGCTTTCTCTTCGGGAGCATTGTCGATCTCATTGTATTTCTTGCTTTCTGCCAGCTTTTTATCGGACAAAACTTTGGTGATTGCTGCTGTTAGCGTAGTTTTGCCATGATCTACATGTCCAATTGTTCCAACATTGCAGTGAGGCTTTGTGCGTTCGAAAACTTTCTTTTCGGCTGCATACTGGCGTCTCAATTGTAAACCTATAGTTGGTGTAGTAACGCACAGCTTTTGCAAATCACATGCTCCCGAGGAAACAGCCGCGGCAACAGCGCCTCTGCCGCGATTTAGCAATTTTGTACTCAAAGCACGGCGTTGTAGTGCAGCGGCAGAAACAGTGCCATAGCGGCTAGCACAACGCACAGCTACCAGAACGGACATTTTTACTTCTTCGCTATGAAAAATTATAAATTGATTAAACTTAATTGATTATTTTTTTATTAGATACACTCATTCTACTTACTATTTTCAAGAAAAATTATAAAGAAAAACACACTTCTCCAAGAAACCGTAAAAATCTGCTGTCAGTTGCGTAAACTAACCCCCAAAGAAATGTGAAAAATTTCCCAACTGAAATGTCAAAATTTCCAGTAAATAGCTACATCTAGGTGTGAATATTTATTACACAATAATAGCGTTTTTAAGCGTTGCCATAATCATACAAAAAAGCTGAAGTTTATCTTGGGGAAAAAGTGAGTGAATTTTAGCAAATTGGCACAACTTTTACGATAATGGTGATTAACAGGTTTGCGTAGTAAACAGCCATAAAACTACTTCCACCTTATCAGAAAAAAATTAAAAAATTTAATTTTTAAAAATAAAGTCAATAATAGTAGTTGACAGTGCAATGCTTCTGCAAAATTATGCCAAAATGATAACCAACTTCGTCCAAATCTTATTTTTTAATTTTGGTTTTAGTTAAAGAATTCAAGATCATACTTATTTATGAATATTCTGAGAAATCCCGATGCGGATTGCTTCAATTTATCTTTAAGGAGGGTGTGGTTTCGCAAATTTTTTAATAGATATTATTTTTTTCGATGTCATTTACCTATGTACCAAGTCTTATCTATGTGCGTCAATAGTTTCAGAGATATAACAAACTAGTTTTCTTAGGGGGCGTGACACCATCCATTTTTGCAATTATAATTATTTTCCGGCTGTTTCTTTCATGTGTATCTAATTTCATTTACATACGTCAACTAGTTTCAGAGATATATTGAATTAATTTTTCAAGCGGCGTGGTACCGCCCATTTTTTCATATAAAATTATTTGGCTAAGGCCTTTAATATATGTATTAAATTTAATGCATCTGCGTTGAATAGATTCAGAGATATGATGAACCATTTTTTTAGGGCGTGCACCGCCCACTTTTTCAACCCATGGTGTGGCATTTTTTGATTCTAGCATACTGTGTAAAATTCACTAAAATTGGTCGGTCAATTTCCGCTTTATTAATTTTCGAAAGCTAATATGCATTTTGTACCAGTCTGCGATATGAAGCGACTACGTTATACCTTGTCCTTAATACTTTGGATAATCAAACCGAAATAAGGAAAAAAAAAACAAAAAGCAAATATCAGCGCTCGCACTGAGTTGCTTGGTTTTTTTTCTTTGTTGCACATTAACTAAAATTTTTCATACATATCGGAAATATTTGAAAAGAATTATATATATGTGGCGATAAGCGATAAAAGCTTAAGTCAATTTAAGAAAAATGGGTTTGAGCTCAATTTTCGATTAGTTCTGGTTAAAATTACACGGTTATTTGTATGCGTTTATTTAATGCTTATTTAGGTCTTAATAATGCCGAAAAAATTAATGATTAATTTTACCTACAACTAATGGAAAATTGAGCTCAAACCCATTTTTCTTAAGTCGACTTAAGCTGTTATCGCTTATTGCCACAGATATTTGAATATAAATCAGTCGAAGTAAATCTTCATGCAAATTTTTTTTTTTTTAGAATCAGCTTATTTATTTAACTTAGAAGTATTAAGGCTTTGGTGTGGTTACGTAATGCATTGTCCTTACTATGTACCTTGGTTAATCAAACCGAAATAAGAAAAAAACAAAGCGCAAATATCAGGGTTTCACACTATGCAGCTTGGTTTTTTCTTTGTTGCTAACCAGATCACTTGTTATTAACAACGCACTTTTTCACTTAAATTTCCAAAAATATCATTAGCTGTGCTTTTGTGCACACGTTGTCTGTGCTCGTCCTAAGCACAATTTTTTATCTAGGGTAAGTTAAGCACCCTTGTTGTTGCTTTCCAATACGTGTCAAAAAGTGCTTACACAAGCCCAGATAGTGTCCACAAAAACATTGAAATCGCAAATTTTTTTTTTTTAGCTCTTATTTGTCTGTTTTGTTTTATTTTGAAATAATAATTAGCTCTGTTCCAGAGCAACAGTAAAATTGCTCTCAGCAAGAGATTTAACTACAAAATTTACTGGAACAAAATTTGGTCAAAAATTTGGCTGAAGTTTTTGCTGTCACAAATTAAAAAACAAATAAACAAATAATCAAATGAAATAATTTTGTATTATAAGAATATGTATGTATTTTTATTTCTAGCAGTTTCATAGCAAAGTTGGAAAAAAATAAATACAACTATTTTATTT
Source organism: Calliopum simillimum (assembly GCA_951812925.1). Lineage (NCBI taxonomy): Eukaryota > Metazoa > Arthropoda > Insecta > Diptera > Lauxaniidae > Calliopum > Calliopum simillimum. The sequence goes on from OX638370.1 coordinate 35,621,711, forward strand.
TCATGTTCACTGCATTCCAAACAAAAACATTTTACACATAGAAATAAAGAAAAGAGGGCTGTATTCTGGCAAACTCCCAGAAACGTCCAGTCGCCTACTTCAACTTCTTCTATGGACGCAAGATGTTGATGTGTCTACACTTTTTCTTGCGGCATTTGGTAGAACTTGGATGTTTTTTTCCGCTCTCATTTGACTTAATTTTGAATACGGGAACAAAACTTAGTCAACTTAAGGTAACAAAAGGAAACAAAAGTTAACTTTTGTTTACTTCTGGAACGGAGCTAGTAGTATGTGTCAAATAAAAGCTCTTTTAAATTCAAGGTTGTAATGGTTGGTATTGCACATTTTGATCGTCATACAGAAGAGAACTATGGACAAATTCGCCCAAAATTTTTAAACAAATTTTTTCTATTAGTTCAAACAAAGTAATTAAACAAATGCGATCAAAAAAAATATGAAATGAAATAATTTTTTTAGCCCATCGCTTTACCCAGTTGCTCCTTTTTTATGGTTTATTCTTTTTTTCAACAAACGCAACATTTCAAATTTCACAACTTGACTGACGGTTTGATTTCGAACATGAATGATAGTTTGACCACTACCAACAATCATTCAAAAGTGTGGAATTTATGACGATCATGATCGCTAGTGTATACCTCCCTTAAGTGTAACAGGCTATACATGAGGCTTTACATAAAAAAAAATTAAATGTTTATATGGCAACATCGAAAAATCCCTCCAAGGGAAATTTTTATTTTGGAGCCACTTTTTGACATATTCTGACGGTAGACATAATGAACGGATAAATTAAAGAAAAATTAAAATTTAAAGAATTTTAGTTTTCTCAAATGATATTTTCGCATAAATTAAAATTAAAGATGTTTTCAAATGTACAAACATGTTTTTTTTAGATGTCAAGTAACGCAAATTTCTTTAGATTTTACATCGTGGGTCAGACCACACTTTTTAATTAAAAAAATTTTAATTTTACTAAAACCTTTGCTTTTTTATCATATTCATTTTCAAAACAATATTAAACAAAATTAATATAAATATACATGCAATGTAAAATCTTATAAAAGGCTTTGATGACTATGTCCCCATGTCCAACTGCATGGACGACCTATTCTCGTTTAGGCGCTGAGCTCCAAACATTTTTTATCAATTAAACTTATTTTTATAATTGAGAAACGAACAACTGCTTAAGTTATATTTGATTTCAAAATTATATATTATATATTATTAGTTATATTTGCTACTTGATTTCAAAATTTAAAAAGAAAATACAAAATCATTCACTCACCAGAATCGCTGGACTCCATGTTGTAATTTTGTTCTTGTATAAAAATATGTAAATGTTTCAAAAATAAATTCACTAAACATAAACTGTTATCAAGTTATTATTTTGTCAGCTCGGGCTCTGCGTTTGTTCGAGTCACCTTTATCAGATCGACGTCCCAACTTTGTTACCCGTCAAAAACAAAAATCCACAAATTGGTTCAATTTTTTTCTTATGCCACTTGCAATTTTCCAATTCGCGCCGCAATCACATATTTGGATTAAAAATTGCATAAAAACTTTTTACTTATTCATTTAGTTATTTTCTTACACTATTATTTATATTTTACATGAGCTATTTTTAACTTTTTGAATATTTATTTGAATAGAGTTTTAAAATTTTTCTATTACACGACGAAGAAGAAACCAGCGAAAGAATTGAACGAAAGAACGTAGAAAGGATGAAGGAAATTGCTTGTTTATGATTTTTGTCGAGTCTTTTCGCCTTGTGTCAAATTGTTAATTTTTTTTTATCGTTCTATGTAAAATGTCTACCAAATCACAATGTCAAAGTTGGCTGCACTGTCAACGGACGCAAGGAAATCAATTTAATGGATGCCACCTAATAAACAATGACATTCAATGTTAAAAGGATCTAAATTTTGTTTCAAAAGTTATTAAATCCAAATTTGAATTTATTTATTTGGTGCTATTTAGTAACATATAAACCTGGTAATAAATATGCGCAAGATATTAATTTCACTTAGAAAGAAATTAGAATTATTTTACATTCATACTGTACGAAACAATAGCTGTGTAGCACGTAGTTATCACTGTTTTTCTTAAACGAATTGTGTATTATATCCTTCTTCTTATTTTGTTTTACGTTATTCTGCTTTTTGTTTCCGCACCACTTCCCTCCGTTTGCCAAGAATTGGTTAAAGTGTGGTGCCACTATGTTAAAAACCTATTAAACACAGCTAATATTCAGTGTAGTATGGCAACGTCAACAGTCTACTTTATGTTTAATAAGGGGCTGTCCATAAACTCCGTGACGCTAAAATTCGATATATTGAACCCCCCTATGTGACGGTAGCTTCATATAAAAAATAAATAAAGCGAACGGTCCATAGAATACGTCACTTCGTTTTTTTTCAACTGACTGCGACGCATATGACGGAGAAGCCTGGCCCAATGAATACTTTGAAAACGGATTAAAAAATCAAAATTCTTTTTATTTCATTAATTAGAAATTTTAATTTTGCACTTGCACAGCTCCAATAATTTTTTATTCACACTTTATTTCAAAAAATAAATGGAAAAAAACAAATGAAATTGAAAATAAATTTATTTTACGATTGTCAAATCAAACGACGTACGTCGAAAGTTTGGAGTTGGGCAACTTTTATACGTTGCGTTAACGTAGACGTACTGATTGGGTCGCACTTGATATAAACTCATATTTTTAACTTAGCTGTCAGTCGAAAAAAACGACGTGACGTACTCGACGTACTGAATGGACCGTTCGTTTAGATAAAATAAATTAAATTTGGATGTTATATATTGAATTTTTGAACAATTTAATTAAAATAAGGATGACAATGGATGTTTGTTTACAAAAACTAGGCTTTTTCAAATTATTTTAAGTTGTAAGTTGACGTTTGAACGTTGCCTACCGTTTTAACTAATCGGTGCAACCGCAACGTTGTTGGGGTTATCGTCAATAAATATTCCCATGAAATTTCTCACGATAACTGCCTGTCAAACAAAATTTTTTAGATCCCTTCCCCATGTCACATTTTGATGGTCCACCTTTCACTTTAATACCCTACAGTTAAATGAAAGAATTTTTTTTTAATCTGAAATAAAAATAACCACCCCTATTACGAATTTCAGGCAAAAATTTTCCTTACGCAGAAACTCCATTCCGCTTGAAAAAAAAGTGAACAATTCCGGGCGAATATTTATTTCACAATATGGGTATATAGATATTTTGAAATTGAAATTTTTTTGTCTAGATTTTGCAATTTTAGTTTAAAAAAGAACAACTTTTAATCTGAAATGTTTACAAATTTTAATATTTATTTTCACAGTGTATGATAAAAATTAGTTACTTAAGTAGTTATTGTTAATTTATTATAAAATTACATTAACGATAAAAACAAAATTTATTTCTTGGGCACTAAGGTTAGCTAAAATTGTAAAAATTTATACATTTCTTATTTTAAATATAGAAATAATATGCTCAATATTTCGGCTTCAAATAACATCAAATCCAGAAAATATCCTCACCACACAAAACTATGCTTGTTTTTCATTCAATATCGCCAAGTTTAAAAAACTTTATGTATAGGTTTAGTTACGACATGATAAATTAAGCATTATAAGTTAAATTCAAAAAATTAAAAATACTTTAACGGACCTTCGGCCCAATGACTAAGGGCCAATTTCACAATGTTCAGTTAAGCTTTAACTGGAACTTTAACTGGCACTTTGACATACAATTTCGTACAAAATTTTTATTTATCTGAAAGTTAAATTTTAACTGAACATTGTGAAATTGGCGCTTAGTTATATTATTAGCTATATTATTTTACATTTAAGAAGTCACTAAACAAAACAAAGTTTAATAAAAGAATAATTAAAATTAAATAAAATTAAACAAGCAAAATACTGTCACAATTTATGGAAAATCTAAGTATTTGCAAGCACTTTTAAATCCGTTTAACGGGGATCTCAAATTCACTTGATGGTCGAAGTAGTACTTTTCGTCCGCGTAGTTGATATGTGCGCTGCTGTGATTTATCTGCATGAATGAAATATGTTAAGAGTAACTAGTAAGGGTGCTACCTTTGGCCTGGCCAAACATTTAATACCCTACACAGCAGTATTTTGAAAATTTTGCTTATATGGGAGGTGCCACGTCCTCCAAATTCACACAGTTTTTTCTTAGAGTTTTCATATATAGTTTCATTTCATTCATTTCATTTCATTTTATTTCAAAAAATAATATAACAAAATGCTACAAGATTATGTATCTTATGTTGAAGCAAAAATTAAAAACAATCAATTTGAGGTATTACAATGTAACAAAAATGAAACTATAAATAATACTCAATTAGCTTAAATAACAAACATTTTCCAAAACCATTTCAAATATAAATAATGTGAATTTAACCTAAAAAAAAAATTTGGTTAGATTATAAAAATGTTTTCATAATAGCGTTTTGAAGCTTTTGCTTGTATGGGAGGAGCCACACCCTCTTGTTCGATTTTATCCAGTTTTTGCTTAAAGCTTGCATTTATAGTTTTTAGTGTCTGAGCCAAATTTAGATCGATTATCTCAAAAAACGCTTTTGCTTTGAAGCTTTTGCTTATATGAGAGGCGCCAAGCCCTCTTGTCCGAATTCGACCAGTTTTTGCTCAGAGCTTGCACTTACAATTCGTGGTATTTATGTGTATTTTGATTGCATTGTTGTGAAAAATACTCCGAAATTTACATTTTGAAGATATTTTTTGTATGGGCGGTAGGCGTGACCGTTGATCGATTTCGCTCATTTTCAAACCCCCGAGCTAACTTTGACGACGGAGGCTGTGTACCGAATTTCATTGAATTATCTTGCTTAGTTTTCCCAAAAAATGTATTTCCACACACAGCCAGCCACCCAGCCAGACAGACGGACATGGCTATATCGACTCAGGAGGTGACGCTGATCAAGAATATATATACTTTTCCATATCTGCCAAGCCTCCTTCTCTGCGTTACAAACGGAAGGACAAAGTGAATATACCCTGAGTGTAGGGTATAAAAATGTATGAAGTGAATATCATTAATAAAATATACAAACCATGATTTTCCTCTTCTATTTCTTCATCATCGCTTCCAGTTGTAAATTTAAATTTTTTAATGCTCAATTGTTCATTGAAAATAACATTTTTAGGTTTGCCCTTAGCTGTGCCTGGGGTTTTCAATATGGACTTTCTTGCATTGACTGGTAGCGGTGTATTCAGTGATGGTGAAGTTGCTTCTACTTTTAATGGCGTAGTAAACAATGTCCGAGTTACGGGTGCAGCATTGCAGAGACGCCGTTTCTCCGCCCCTTCAAGTGCTGATTTTAAAAGTTTGTTTCGAGAGCTACTTTCCAATTTTTTCAGACTGTTTGTTAAACCATTAATAAGTTTGGATAATTGTTTTGGTGAGTCTTTTGATGAATTTAAGTCCATTTTTGTTAATGAGTTTCGCCTTTCAGGTGTTAATTGTGGTCTAATAAGTACAGTAGGTGCAGCCGAGTAGAATTTTTTGTCTTTTACTATAAGAGAATCACGGCGTGGTGTTGAACCGCGTTGTGGTGTACCACTTTTTGACCTACTTTTACGTGATGATGGTGTAAGAATTATGTCTGTATCACCCGATGCCGTCTTTGCTTTGTTTTTACGCATTTCAGCATGCATTTTGCGCATCATTTGCTCTAAAGCAATGCTGGGCTTGGCAGCAGGTTTGATAATTTTTTTTGATTTTTTAATTGGATTATTTTTTGTTTTAGTTTTAGTGACTACTGCTGCTTGAAGTGCTTCTGGATCTATCCAATCATTTGCACGCCAACTTTCAAGGTTTTCAAAGCGCTTGATAATGTTATCGACCTTTTGTTAGTTGTAAATAGAACATTTATTAATTTGTACGTAAAAGAGATAAACAACATTTTAAAGCTTACCTGCAAACCTAGCATAGACCAAAATCCTTCCAAGTCCACTGGTGTAATCGGTTTTGTACCCTCGCTCCCGTCGTTCACTAAATCTTTAGAGGTAACGCCTTTCTCACAGCGATCGATTAAACCATTAAATTGCATGAATTTTTTAGAGGTCAACAATTTAGTTTGACCAACAGTCACATCAATCATATCAATGCTATCCGGATTTGCCTCAAGTTGGGACAAGTTATCACTTTTATATAGCTCCCATTTTGCACAAAGTGCATGAAGCCGCTCAATTTCATCAACTAACAGCTTTCTAAAATGATGAACGGTTTTCAAAGCTTCCCGAACAGCTACTGGTGTTTCTGGCTTTTGTATTGGCCCTTAAATTTTAAATTTCTTTATTATACGACTTCGGAAAAAACTTTCATGTTAAAAAAAGTTAAGTACTACAAATCAATTTTTATTCAAATTGCTAATAAGGAATTGGCGAAGTAAAAATTACCAACCAAATAGAGACAAGAAAGCATGGTTCGTCTGTTATTTTGTGGTTACAACATTTTTGATTTATCGTAAATATTTTTAAATTGCCCTTGATCTCCGTGTTAATATCGTATAAAATCAGCGTCTGCTGACTCTCAACGGTTATATTCACATCTCCCGCAGATTTGTTACACGGAAGGTTAAACCAATTTCCGAAAAAATAATTGAAGAGCAAGATTAACTATATTAAAAAAAAAATCATCGTGCGCAACTAAACTGGAAAAAGTCTGTGAATCAACGCATAAAGAAAGTTGCCCATCAAATGTCATGAGCGTACAGAACAAAGTTGTCTGTAGACGTCATCAAAGTTAACTCATATGCATAACTGTACTGAATCTAATTTACTTCGCGTCAGAATTCAGTGCATGTACTTATTAGCAATAAAAAATTTTGGGAATAAGCGTGACTATACTTACTTGAGATTTCGTCTACTTCTTTTGTGCTTTTGTCCACTTCTTTTATGCTTTTGTCTTCATCCACTACGAACTTGAAGATATCATCATTTCTGGGCGTTTCAGATGAACGCACAAAATTAAAGTTATTTGGAGTTGATTTCCGTTTAGTTGAGGTGACAAAGAACCCGAAAGGATTTATGTTTGTGAGATCAGTTGGTGTTTCTGCAACAGGCAGACCTTGATGCGGAACTTCTAAAAGGTCTTTTTTATTTAACTTTAATTTTGAAGCCACATTCTTCATAGTTCTTGTAGTAGATTCAATTGGCTTCTTTGCCTTCATGCAAACGGACAATTTAGAATTATTTTTCAATTGTTCACCACGCTTGTGGGCTGCCTGAATTTTGGCTTTACCAGCAGCTCCATTTCCACTTTGCACTGGTTTTGCCATACGTTCGTGCGGTTTAGTCGGTACTGATCTTAATTTTACTGATGGACCTGCAGGTGGCGGTAATGGATGTCTGAATGTCGGTTTGGCTGAAACAACTCCGCCTCCACCACGAATAGGTTTGGCAACACAAGCGCTTGGGGAGGCTACATATCGTTTTGTTGCAGAGGCTGTATTCACATTATAAGTAGCTGGAGCTGGTATAGTTTTTGTTTCAACAGGGCAAACTTGAGTTTTGGAAGGAACAACTACAGTTTTGGTAGGAGCAGCTACAAATTTGGTTGTAGCAACTTCAGCTGTTAGAGGAGCAACTTTAGCTTTGGCTGGAACAATTTTAGCTTTGATTGGAACAACTTTAGCTTTGACTGGAGCCGCTTCAGCTTTGGCTGGAGCAATTTTAGCTTTGGCTGGAGGAATTTCAGCTTTGGCTGCAGCGACGACTTCAGCTTTGGCTGCAGCGACTTCAGCTTTGGCTGCAGCGACTTCAGCTTTGGCTGTAGCAATATCTGCTTTGGTGGTAGGAATATCAGCTTCGGTTGAAGCAATAGCATCGCCCCAACCATTTTGAATAGGTTTTACAACACGGTATCTCGGTTCGTTGGCTCTTTTCACTACTGGCGTTTGTTTTAAAGATTGTATTTTCTGAGCAGATGCCAGGCAATCTTGCACAGCTTTCGAATTTATCAATTCGTTTGCACTTCTTGTTTTTTCGTCTACAATAGCGGGACAAGCTGAAGATATTACAGGCACAAATTTGAGCGGTGCTGAACATTTGCTTACTTTTATTGCATATAACGACTTCCTTTTTGTTAGCTATATGAAACGAAATAGAAAAATATTTAATAAATCCATGCAGGTCAAGTGAGTAGTGTTTGGACACTAGAATTAAAACACAAATGACATAAGAAAAGATGGATTTAAGGAGCGCATTTTGAACCAGATATTAAAATGAAACTTCTATTCAATGCGTCCTTATAGAAGGTAGACATCTCTTATTCCCCCTTTGAAAAATAATTGTATTTATAATGAAACCTTTCTTTATATACCTAATTGAAACTAAAAATAGGATCACTTAAAGAAAACTTGTACAAAACACTGCCCCAAACCATACCATTACTTTGCTTACCTTTTTTGTATTTTCTGTATGATTTCCTGAACTTTCACTCGTAGCAATTGCAGCTTCCATTGTTCCTTTAGTGGCGATTGTTCCCGTTGCAGTTGCTTTCCTTGCAACACCAATTACAGCACATACAGCTGGCACAAAAGGTTTCTGTTGCTTCTCCCGTCGTTTTTTCTTTAGTTGCTCCTGTTGTTTTTTTGTCCCTTTCCATTCAACAAAACGCTGCAAAAATTTCTCCTGACGCGTCAGATTCAATAGACTTGTTTTTCCAGCAACTAGCGCTATCCTCAATGTTTGTTCTGGCTTTTGTAGAGTTTCTGCGTTCTCCTTGTTAGCCTCCACTTCATGCTGTACTTTTTTAACGGATTTAATTGGGCTAACGGAAATGTTTCTCCGAGATAGAAATTCTTCATTTCGTTCTTTATTTCGTATAGCAACTCGTTCTCGGTTTAAGCGTTGTTTTCTTGAACTCTGGATACCATTATCTTTGTACAAATCCTGATGACGGTTCATGTTTAGTTTTCCTTTCTTTTTGTATTAGATAATTCTATATAACAATTTGCAAACGAAACTTATTAATTTATAAAAAACATTAACAAAACTTATTTATTAGTTTTATAAATAAATGCAATAAAAAAACAACCTAAGCTCAATGTGAATTGTTTTTTTTTTCGGCGGTCTTTTCAATTTTATATTTTTACTCACTGCTACCACCTTGACGGCATCTATATGAAGTACAGGGTTGCTTTAAATTTTCAATGCAGATTAAAGTGGGGTATACACTAGTGTTCGTCAGTCGTATAATACCCTATTTTCACTTACTTGGTTAACCAGATGAATGCTGATTAAGCACTAACCAGGATAGTTTTCAATTTAAAAAGCTTTTCAATTTGTATGGAAAAGATTAGCTACCCAGTGTGCGAGACAGTTCATATCATCGCTTTTTTATCCGTTACGATTCGCTTTTTTTTGGAATCTCTCCCGCAAACGGATCAGTAACGGATCCGTAACGAATAAAAAAGCGGAGATATGAACCGTCTGGCACACTGGGTAGTCTTTAAATAATTGGATCATTTAACCCAAAAAATCGGCAGGTGGTTGTGGTTGACTGATTACTGACGAAAAATAGTGGTCACACACGCAAACAAGAGAAATTTGAGCAAAACTAACGAACTTGATCGATAGTCTGTACCGGCATTAAGTCGTATGAAAAAAATGAGTTCCAATAAAAATAAGTATAATCAATTTTTCAATATTTATCTCTTTGCGTTACTGCCATACCTAAATTGGAGCGTCAGGCGTTGCGTTATTTAACGTTACACAAAAGCGTCAAGCGCCATTCCGAAATAAAGAGCGTTGCGTTGAAGTAATTTTTTTGTCAAATTCGTATTGTTGTTTCTTTTTTTATTTTTCTGCAGCTAACTTCACTCCGTAACGCTTTGTCAAAATTGGAAATTCGAATAGCTAAGCGTTGAGCGTTGGCAATTTCGGTATGCGCCATACAAATTGTATGAACATGAGAAATTTTTGACAGTAAAATAACGCCGACGCTCCAATTTAGGTATGGCAGTTAGTCGTACGACTTAGTCTGATGCGACCAAAATATTTTGTTTTTATCAGTTAAGCGTACCTACGATCGTAGACTTATTACGTCAGCACTTTCGCTGGTACTGTATATCTGTCTCTGTATTTCCTTATGAACACAACAAGGACAGACATACTCCCTCAGCAATGGTGCACTGTAGTGGTTTATTAGTGGTAGGTTAGTGGTCATTAGTGTTTATAGGTGTGCATTAGTGGCGCATTAGTGGTTATCAGTATTCATCAGTGGTGCATTAGTGGTTATTAGTGGCCACCGTTCTTTTTCACGCGGGGACTAATACAAAGCGATGAATATTGAAAAAATAATACTTACTTTTATTGAAACATGTTTTTTCATACGACTTATAGCCTGTTTCCACCGAAGGTTTAGCTCTTCTTAGATTAGTAAATCATATTGTTAAATCCTACCCGTTTCCACTGGCCAAAATAGATATATTTCTGTCAGTAAATGTCAGAAGCAGCAAAATTAAACTTGTATTTCATTTTCTTCTTAATATTTATCTTCCATTTGCTTTGTGTTTATGCCATTTGTCAAAGTTCGAGGGGTGTCACTAGGTTGAAAATTTGCCAAAATCGGTAGCCCTGCTGAGATAAAAGCACAGATTTATCTTTTAATCTCAGATTTAACTTAAATCGCAGATTTATTTTTGTATGATAAATCCTGGAATCAACGCCCAGATTTAGCGCCAAGTCCAGAAACTGCATTAAATCTCCCTTTAAATCTGCTTCTGACATTTAATGACAGAAAGAAATCTATTTCGGCTGGTGGAAACGGGTAGGATTTAATAATAGCTGTGTTTTAGACTACAGTTTTCAGTGTTTAAATAAGCACTTTCTGAGGAATGTATGGGAAAGCAACAACTAAAGTGCTTAATTTAACACAGATAAATTTTCATGTTTAATTATTAACCCAGTGACTCGATGATCAATAAATCATGCAATAGTACAGGTCATAACTGTAAATATCTAGCCGAGACACAAAATATTATAAAATAAAAATTTCAAAACATCAAATCACATGAAATTTTGACATTAAAAAAAAAACATAATAGCCGTGTTCACGATCCGGAGCATTTAGACTTGCAAAGTAGCAAAATAGCAATAATTTCCACTTGATTGTGAGCAATAGCCGTGTTCACGATTCGGAGCATTTAGGCTTGCAAAGTAGCAAAATAGCAATCATTTCCAGTTGATTGTGAGCAATATTAAAAGTATAAACATTGCAAGCTACGAAAAAATTTATTCCTCTGAGAAAATCGTATGAGCGAAGAGAAGAGAACCGGTTTTTTGCCATTTAAAGGTTTTTTTTTATTATCTTCTAAACGGGTTCTTCAATGTGTACACACAAGGGCGCACGCAAGGGGGAGAAGGGGGGCAGCTCCCCCTAGCTTTAGCTTTAGAGTTACAAATATATCATATTCATTCATTTTTACAGTAGTTTTTACAACTTTTCATATTAAAGCCAAATAAAACACGATTTTTTGGACAATAGTTTATACAAATACACTTTTTTATCTTTACTATACTATTTATTTATTTAATTGCAAACAATTTGAAAGTAAAATCGGATAATATTTTAGAAAGTTATTAAGGTTGCACTGAAGTAGGACTATTCGTTTTTTTATCGAAAAAATAAACAGGTACAAAAATATGTTTTTTGCTCATAACTTTTTTTTCTTCTCAGAAGGGATATCCAAAGCTGCTTAGAACTAAAGACTATGTTTGCAGGTAGTATAGATAATATCCGGTTCCAAAAGTTGATTTTTTTATGTTTTTCAATTACGTGGTCAGAAAAGCATTCGTTTACTCAAAAGGAAGGCTCCTACGAATAAAATGTATAAGGCTTAAAATGCTTAAAATCGTTCAAAGTATTAAAGTATTTTATAAATTTTTTCAGACCTTTTTTAACTTTTCAAAAATTGGTCAACGAAAAAGAAAAACAAAAATTTCCAAAAACTCTAAAAAATTCACACGTGTACTTTGTACGATTCTAAGCATTTTAAACATTATACAATTTTTTTTCTTTATAAAAATCGACCCAGTTTACTGTACCTGCTTATTTTCCCGATAAAAAATCAAAATGGTCTTACTTCACTGAATAACTTTTAAAATATGATCTGATTTTAGTAAATTTGGGCTTAAAATATTTAAAATTAAATACACTTATAAATAAAAATATAAAAAATATTGCAAAATTGTAAAAAATTGCTATGAAAATGAACTTTTCGCTCAGTTTTAACTTTTAACTTTAACTCAGCCAATTTGAATAGGATTTTAGTAATTGATACATTTAAAAGAAGCGTAAAAATTTTTCTTTAAAATAGTGTATACAAAAATTCGATCAAAATGGGATTTCTCGAAATATTTTTTTATAAAATGAGAGCTATAACCTCAAAAATCGAAAGTGTCGATTATATCTAGAACGGCTCCTCGGAAAAAAAAAAAATGAATACGTTTTTTGGAGTCAGCGATCTCAAATTAGTTTAGAAATGTGATATGTATTTAAAAGATAACATACTTTAGCAAATTTTTATTTAGAAAGTTATCTAAGTACCTTCATAAGTTATTATGAACTTTTATTTAATATTTTAGTGCACAAAAATATACAGCTCTTAAAAAAAAAATTTGAGTTTTGAGTTTGGTCCCCCACTAGATGAAATCCTGCGTACGCCCTTGTGTACACATATGGCTTATTTTTTGTAGATCTTGTGATTCTCTATAAAATTGATGCTATTGCTTTTTATCTTATTACTTACCGTTTCAGAGATATCCTTCAAAAACCAATATTTTCGAAACCTTAACGGTTTTTGAAGAATATCTCTTGGACCATGAGTCGCTCCAAAAAGATTTTAATACGGTGTATACAGAATCCAATTATCTTTTGAACGGTGTTTTAATTTTTTTTTGTACGACTCTACGTTAATAAGTATTCGGAATTTTAAAAGTAAGCTATTTTAATATGAACTTATACATAGCATTTACATATAACTGTGCACAACTTTTTGAATTGGGTTATCTCCTAAACAATGAGCTACACGAAAACATTTTTTACATCTTTAAATAGGAAATTTCTTGTGTTACAAAATTAAAAAAATTTTCTGTAAAAGTTTGCGTTAGCGATATATTTGCAAAAAACTGATTTTAGCAGCCTTTCAGCCTGAATAACTTTTTATGCGCACAATGGACTTCAATGGACTTTTTACACATTATTAACCATGCATAAATAAATATAATTCCGGTGAAAAAAATGCTCTTGGAATTTTTTCGCACTGCAGCTCTTTTTTCGTCTTATTTTCCTGGGCTATTATTATTTAAAAATAATTTTTTGACAATTAATGAATGAATATTGAACGAATGATAAAATTTCACTTTTGTAATAGTCCGGGAGCCGGCAATACTAAAAGTGCCGTCATCGCGGATTCTGAAATTTTTAATGCAGAATGGTAGTTTACACTAAGACGAATAAGAAAAGCTTGGTCAGCATGGTTGTAGCCTGGCAGAAATATTTTTAAATGGTTTTTGAATTATTAAATTTTCGGAATGTTTTGCCGTCGTCGCGGATTTTGATCAATCTTAATATTAATCGATGGTAAATTTCATAACCATTCAGGCTGACCAATTTAAAAATATTTCTGCCAGGCTACAACCATGCTGACCAAGCTTTTCTTATTCGTCTTAGTGTAAACTACCATTCTGCATTAAAAATTTCAGAATCCGCGATGACGGCACTTTTAGTATTGCCGGCTCCTCGCCTATAAGGTTTTGCGCGGGAAATCGAAGCACTTTTATGGAGTTTTTCAAAATGGACGGATACCGGAGGCCGGTCGGTAACTGGTGGCTTTACGTTAGTTATCGAAAATTTTTTTTTTAATTTTTATACCCTACACCCACGCAGAGGAGTCCTGGCAGGTATGGAAAAGTATATATTCTTGATCAGCGTCACCTCTTGAATCGATATAGCCATGTCCGACTGCGGAAATATTTTCCACGGGAAAACTAAGCAAGATAATTCAATGAAATTTCGAACACCTCCCCCGTCGTTTTCGTTAGCTCGTGGGATCGAAAATGAGCAAAATAGGTGCCCATTATTGAGAGCACTGTTCACGATAACGCAACCAAAATACTCAAAAATACCAGGGAAGATGTGCAAGCTCTGAGAAAAAATTAGGTAAATTCGTACAAGAGCGCGTGGCACCTTCCATATGAACAAAAGTCTCAAAATTCTATACCGAAAGTGTTCTAAGGTATAATCCACTCAAATAGTAAGAATAGTAAATGCAAGCTCTGATCAGAAACTTATAGCGTTTTCTTTTCTAAAAAAAATTCTGCATTTTTTCTGCCCTCTTTTTGAAAGTCGCATTTTTTCCGTTCGTTTCTAAAAAAAAAGTTTGACCTGCAAAACTAGTCGTGTTCATTTCTAAAAAAATGCTACATTTAAAATGCAAAAAATGTAGAATTTTTTGACCCGTAAAATTCGAAGGTGCAAAAAATTCTGCCTTGTAAGTGCTACCAACTGTAGAAAAAATTTATGCTGTTTTGACATTTGTCATGTCAATAAATTGAAATTGTTAAACTAAAAACGCAAACAAATAAAACAAAAATAACTTAAAATGGACAAAAAAACTGCAATTGGCGTAATTAATTTCATAAGAAATGAATTAATAACAAGTTCATCATCATCCGATGAAGAAGATTTTGTACTTTTGGCTGGTAGAGAAGAAGGCCATCGTGTGAGGAATTTTGTGCAAAGTGTCGTCAAAAACTATTCAGCAAATCAGGTAAATATTTATTTGCAATTAAAGGACAATTAAATTAATTGCTTATAATTAAATATAGTTTAAGGAGAATTTTCGCGTTGAAAGCGGCAGCGCATATTTTTTAATAGAGAGATACGCGCTCAGTAGTCATTACCGCAAAAGAACGTACAAAGGTGGAAGGATACAAAAAGACGCCGAAACTGAAATTTTATCATTTCTATGGTATGTATCTATTGTCCTGTTAATAATATAATAGAGGTATTCACGATCTAGAGTAACGTCCTGAGTAACAGAGTAACAGGGTAACTGTGCACAACCACAACAACAAAATATACGTAAGTTACTCTGTTACTCTTTTACCCTTTTAGTCAAGCTATTTTCTAGTGTAAAATAATCTTACACTTTTGCCTTTTTTTTACTATTTCTATTTCTATAGAAACGTTTGAATTTGTTTATGATTGAGAGGCAATTTTCGTTCATCAAAAATAAAAATTTGAATGGGAGAAAAATATTCATTTAAAAAATTTTTTTTTGTTGTCAGCTAAGATTATTTTGAGAAACAAAAAGCAAATATACGTGCAAAGTATTGAGTATGCTCACTATTCAGAGTAACTGAGTGCACTTTTACCCTGTTACTCAGCTCGTTACTCTAGATCGTGAATAACTCTAATGTTTAATTAAATCTCCTAAAGGTTTTGCAGTAACAAAAGCAGCATTAGAGAAGTTTCAAATCTTTTTGATATGAGCTTTTCAGCATTCCACAACACTTTAAACAAAGTTTTGGACTTCATGGTAGAAGATATCGCAGCGGAAGTGATAACATTTCCCAAAACTGAAGGTGAAAAAGAAGCCGTTGCAAAAGACTTTGAAAAGGTTGGATTAGAATTCGTTTTAATAGTGTTTGCATTTGTTATTGTAAATAGACGACCAGGTATCTGGATCATGATCAGGCCCGGGCCAGTTATTCCTTAAGACGAACGTATGATCTGTTTCAGAATACGCATTCCATACCTCATTTGATGCACTCATCAAATATTATAATTGCTTTTTCAAAATATGTACTAAACATGTTCAATTAAATTCAAGAATTAATTCGATTTTTTTTTTTTAGTAGAATCAGTACATCCAAAGTGCAAAAGTAGTGTCATAACATGAATAAAATTGGGCTCTCCTTGCACGGAAATAGTACTTCTTGATTGTGTGGAATGGATGAGTTTAAGATGAAAGAATTTTATCACATAGAGTAGAACGGGGCAATGTCGTGCACTCAACTTTGACATGCTCGTAAAGTCGTACATCTCAAGCGAATGCGATGAGTAAGCATCCGATCGAAAGATAATTTCATTGGTTACATCCATGTGTAACAACATTTGTGTAGCGAGAAATTGTGTTTGTGTAAGTGAAGAAAAAAAAAATGTCCACGACATTGCCCCCCTCAAAATTTGTGGGGTAATGTCGTGTATTGTTTTCCGAGTATAGTAAAGGTACCAAAATGTGTGGGAAATGATAGGTAGTGGTTCCATTAGTTTAGATTTAGCATTATCATGTATTTATTCATTATTATACAAGTGTGAAGTACATAATATGTTGTGTAGAGTAGAACGGGGCAATGTCGTGCACTCAACTTTGACATGCTCGTAAAGCCGTACATCTCAAGCGAATGCAACGAGTGAGGATTCGATCGAAAGATAATTTCATTGGTTACATCTATGTGTAACAACATTTGTGCAGCGAGAAATTGTGTTTGTGTAAGTGAATGTGCACGATATTACCCCAATGGTCGTTTTAAAGGTCAACTTCGATAATTTGGTGAAGCCCAAAATTTTTTTCGAAAACCAAATACTTCTTTTCTTTGGCAGGATATTTCGTTTCAGAAAACACTTACCTGGTATATTTTCCCGGAAGGAAAATTATTTTTCTGACCCGATAAAAAAATACTTTTATCGTCCCGAAAGCGTGCGTTTTGAAAAAAGGTTACTCTGTAGAGACGAACTGGTGAAAATTGCTAGTATTATATGCATAAGCTCAGTAGGTCAGCAGGTCCCTACCTTACGAACAGTTGGTAAATCATTCAATTCTTTGGGCTAAAACAGCCGTGCACGACATTACCCCCTGCACGACATTACCCCGTTCTACTCTAATGCGTATTACATTACTTTTGCCACTTTTTTTGGCTTATTTCACTTTAAAAAAAAAAAAAAAAAAACGATTCAATTAATGTTTCAATAAAGCAAGTCAGCAATTGCGTGCCAACCAGGCCACCACCACTAAAAGCTCCAAATCAACCTTCGATTTTAAAATCTTTTTATAATTTTAGATATCGGGTTTTATAAACGTTTTGGGTTGCGTTGATGGATCTTATATACCGATAAGAACCCCAAAGCACAAAATAAAATCAACGTACGTCAATTGACATGATTGTCCATCAATTACTTTGCAAGCAATTTGTGATGCAAATTTAAAGTTTTTGGATGTATATACAGGAGTACCTAGCAAAATGCACGACTCAAGAGTATTCAAAAATTCGTTCATTTCAAAAGATCTTCCATCTATTTGTGGTTCGAAATATCATATCCTGGGAGATGCCGCTTATCCTATAAGAGAGTTTTTATTAACTGCCTATAGAGATTACGGAAAATTAACAAGACCGGAAAAGGAATTTAATTTGAAATTTTGCCAGACTCGTGTAAAAATCGAAAACGCTTTCGGCGTATTAAAATCTCGTTTTCGGCAACTTATGAGACTAGATTTTCACCAGGTTGAAACCGCGGCCAAATTTGTAATAGCTTGCTGTGCATTGCATAATATCTGCATAGACAAAGGTGATACATGGACCACAGAAGAAAGTCTTGAAGTTAATAATATACCAACCACAGATTTTGATGGTTCAACAGACAACGCTAGAGATACTTTGTTGGCAAAGCTGGGACAAGATAAGAGAAATTCGATTAAAAATATCATTTGCAATACTTAAATTTATTATTTATAAATAGATCTACGTATTTATTTGATTAATTTAATAGGATTGTTTTGAATTCATATACATATATACATTTATAGAAATTTCTATTTTTTGTATGTGATTAAATAAAACAAAAATAATAAAAAAAGCAACTCGATTACTTTAAGGATACAACGAAAAGGATTATAAATTATAGATGAGTATTATAAATCGTCACCTCAATACTACAAATTTTAAGATTTTTAATAATTTGAATTTTAACTGATTTTCGACTTTTCATGATTTGTTTTCTTTTTCTTATAACTTTGGAATTTAATTCTTTTCAACAATGTTAAGGAGCAATTTTTCTAGTCGGTCCGCTTTTTGCATCTTTTCTTGATGTCTTCGTTCCTTAGCTTCCTCTCGTTCCCTTAGAAATTCCAACATACTTTCATGTGGTGATTTTTTCTTTCTTGTTATTCCTTTAGATGTTGTAGCCTCTTCTTTTTTAGTTTTTTTTACAACAGCCTGGCTGCTCATTTGAACCTCTGGTTCAATGGAATCATCCAGCTGACTGATAGCTGTTAACTCCTCTTCAAACTCAATTCTAACTCTTTTTGCTCCGGTACTGAAATTATTATCAACAGCTGATTTCTTCCTTTTCAGCACTGTTTTGTATCGCTGTTCGCACTGCTTCCAATTTTTATTTCCTACATCGTTTGCTATTTGCTCCCACATATCTTTTTTTTTTTTTGAACTTTTTTAATGGCCCAATTTGAGGCAAATAAGCCGCATATTGGTCCAGCATTTTTTTTGTTTCACCATCGGACCAAACTGGAAGTACCAAAAATAGTTGAATTTAACACTTATTTACATATACACAGTCCAACTGAAGCAGTCATGAAAATGTACCTAAGAAGGGAGGATGTGACTATACTCAAAAACTGCAAACCGAGAAAACGTAACTAACCTGGAGGTTGCAAAAACATTGTTTTTTCCTTCTCTTTGAAGATATATCACTCAAGTTAACCATAAATCTTGTGAAGGATTTGGAAGGCACTATTTTTGGCTATATTCGAGGATATATGGGAAGTTGCACTGAGGTTGTTTTGAGAATTTTTTTTAAAAAAAGGGAACTTTGAGTTTTTTTGAATTTTGTTGAAGAAATTGGATTAATGGGTAATTGAGAGTGAATTGGTAAGTTTGGCTAGATTTAGTTTATTGGTTCATGTGTTACCCTCAACCTTTGTTCAAACATTTTTATACCCTACACTCAGGGTATATTCCTTCCTTATTACAAAAACTTAATGCCTTCTTTTTTAGTGGCCAAATTTTGGCCATTCTCCTAAAGAATAAAAGAAAGCCAGAATATTAAGTACTGACTGAGTTCAATACTCGTAGTGACCTTTTTTAGATGCAGAAAGCTTAGTGTATCTCAAAATCGAATTACATAAAAATTGGTGTAGTGGCTTAGCCGTTGTTCAAAAGAAAACAGTTGTTCCAATTTTTGAGAGTATTTTTATTAAAATTAAAAGTTTAACTTCAAAATTATTAGTGTTTTAGACAAATTTTCTTTTGAAATTGAAAAATTAAATTCAATTTCTATTTGCTTGTATTTTCAAATCACTAGATAAAAAATTATAAAAATTGTACAGTAGTTGTCTTCAAAGTGTTCGCAACATTCTCCCCCTTGTTAAACACTTGATGCTTTAACCAACTTAATTTGAACAAGAAGGCGACTTGACGTCCAGTTTAGCTAGTTTTGCTACTGGCCGGCTTAAGATTCCGTGCTGGGTTTTGACAGTTGCAGACCTGACATTACCATCCTTTGCTTTGGCAACTGTTTCCACTATGCCCATTGGCCAACTGTTTCGGGGTAGATTAGGATCGACTATAATGACTACATCCCCTACTTCTAAAGGCTTACATTTGGTGTGCCATTTCGTCCTTTTTGTAAGCGTTGGAAGGTATTCATTAACCCAGCGCTTCCAAAATATATCAGCAAAGTACTGCACTTTCCGCCAATTTTTGCGAAGTATGCAATCTTCTGAGCTGAAAACTCCAATAGGTTTATTACCGCTTGATGAACCCAGCAGAAAATGGTTTGGAGTTAATGCTTCATCTTCAGTTGACTCCAAATCAACGTAGGTTAGAGGCCTTGAATTGATAACTCTTTCGCACTCTAATAAAGCATTGTAAAGAGTATCGTCCCTAAAAGAAAATGCTGGAAACATTTGATGCAAAATTTTCTTGACTGACTGTACTAAACGTTCCCAACTTCCGCCCATATGCGGTGCTGCTGGTGGATTAAAGTTCCATGTTGTAGATGAAGATGTGAACTTTACTGCAAGGGCACCAAAATCAATGTTATTTAGAGCATTTCTTAATTCTGTACTTGCTCCTCGAAAGTTTGTACCATTGTCACAGTATATTGCAATAGGAGTCCCTCTTCTGGCTACAAAATGTAATGTAATGCCATAATGCAACTATCAGTTGTCATATCTCTTACTACTTCTACATGAATCGCTCGAATCGTTAAACATGTGAATAATGCACACCACCGCTTTTCATTGTGACGGGTTACTTTAACTGAAATCGGTCCAAAGTAATCAAGTCCCACATATGAAAACGGACGAGTAAAAGGTGATAGGCGAGCTTTTGGTAATATTGCCATTTCCGGTACTATTGGCGAAGAGCTCATATTCTTACATAGTTGACAACTTTTACGTACTTTTTTTATCTCAACTCGCAGACGAGGAATATAATACTTCTGGCGTAACTCATTCAGGCACAATTCGTGGTAAATATGGTGAAATTCTTCATGGTACTTTCGAATCAAGAGACTAGTGCAATAATGTTGCCTAGGTAATATGATTGGATTCTTTGCGTTTTCTGACGAAACAGTATACAAATCGATTCTTCCTTTCATACGCAAGACTTTGTTGTTGTCAAGATATGGAGGACATTTAAAAAGGTTACTTGATTTGGGAACCCCATTAATCTCATTTTTGTTTAAAATAGCTATTTCGTCTTTAAAATATTCTTCTTGAATCTGACGGTATAGTAAATTCTCTGACAATCCTAGAAGAGTTGATTCATCAGGAATCAGGTAGTTAAAATTTTTCTTCTTCATTGCTTTTCCCTTCAGTTTGAATATAAATTTGTATAACTGAACTACAGTTCTCAGCAATCTCTTCCAGGATGAAAACCTATAGAAATCAATTATTTTTGAATTATGTAATTCACCTGAATGTATCATGGATACGTGTGGTCGTAGTTCTTCAGAAGGTTGTTGAACAGTGATACGTTTTTCAGGCCAGTATGATTCAGGTTGACTTAAGAATTGTGGACCAACAAACCACCTACTTTGCATGTCAAATTCGAACTTTGATTTCCATTTTGTGGCATCATCGGCTACATTTTGTTTCGTTGGAATATACCTCCACTCTGAAATTTGACTGCTGTCCAGAATCTCTCCTATTCGAAACATTACGAATTGCTTGTAATTACGAGGATCTGCACCCAACCAAGCCAAAACAGTATTGGAGTCTGACCAAAAACATCGAGATTCAAGCTTTAGGTCGTGCATACTGCAAATGGAACTTGCTAATCTGATGCCAAGTATTGCAGCCATAAGTTCCATACGTGGTATTGATAATGGTTGCTTTGGAGCAACTTTCACTTTAGCGCCAACCAAAGAACACTTGATTTCGTCAATAAACTTTATCCGAAAGTATGCAACAGCTGCATAGGCCAGCTCGCTCGCGTCTACAAAAACATGGAGTTGAATTGAAGCATTCGGCTGAATTGAATACCATCTCGGAATTTTAACCTTTTCAATTTCTGGCAACATTTTTATCCATGTAAGCCAGTCTTTAAATATTTCATCGTTAACTTCATCTTTCCAGTCTTTAGTGGTTCTCCAAACCTTCTGCAATAGAATCTTGAGGTATACGACAAAAGACGACAAGAAGCCAAGTGGGTCGAATATTGACATTAATGTACTCAAGACGTCAGTTTTCGTTGGTCGTTTTTTTCCAGACAGCAGATCGCTATTAACTCTGTTTAACTTTAGAGAAAAAGTAAAATGATCTGAAGCGGTTGACCACCACATTCCAAGGACTTTCTCTGTAGTCATTTCCATACTCGAAGAAATCGATAAATGGCTTTCTTCTTCCAACTCACCAAGAGTTTCCATTACAATCTTCGAATTGGATTTCCAATTTCTAATGAAAAATCCGGCTTTGTCGTGGATGAATGCTACTTCTTTTGCCAATTTTGTTGCTTCACTAACGGTATCTGTGCAATCTAATAAATCGTCAACATAATGGTGGCTTATGATGGACGCTGCAGCCCTTGGAAACTTTTTCTCATATTCTAATGCATTTTTAATTTTGATATATTGCGCAGAGCTGGGAGAACATGCAGCACCAAAAGTCATTACCTGCATAACGTAGACATCAGGGTTTCTCTGAGTTTCGTTGTTGCGCCAAAGGAATCTTTGTGCATTTTGATCTTCTTCTCGAATTTTTACTTGGTGGAACATTTCCTTAATATCTGCACATATTGCAATCTTCCTTAAGCGAAAACCATATAAGACCGATAGAAGTGGTGTCATCAAGTCGGGGCCTTTTAAAAGTAATGAATTTAATGAAACTCCACGTACCTTTGCAGCAGCATCCCAAACGAGTCGAATTTTGCCCGGCTTGTTTGGGTTAACAACTGTGAATATGGGAAGATACCATGTAATTTTGTTGCATTGTGTTGCTTCTTTTGTAGACAATTTCCTTGCGTAGCCCTTTTCAACTAAATTTTCGATTTGTCGTGTTATAATTGGCACTTGATCACTATTAAGCTTCTTTTCTAGACATTGAAGACGTCTCATGGCCATCGGATAGCTATCTGGAACTTCAGGATCTTCGTTCTTCCATATCAAGCCAGTTTCAAATCGATTACCAATACGTTTTGTTGTTGATTGCATGACAAAATTTGCATGTTTTATTTCTGGTGAGACAATGGTCTTGCGTCCAACGTTTTCAAGAGATAGGTACTCAGATACTATTTTTTGAAGTTTTTCCATTTCAAATTCGCAATCGCAGTATTGTATGTTGTGGTAGGAAAGAGTATGTCCTTGATTAGAATCGTCACCTCCATGTAACACCCATCCAAGCCGAGTTTTAGAAGCATACGGCTCATTTGCTTTACCTTCAACCACTTTTAGTGTATTACAAACGTAGCCATTGTTGAGTCCTATCAGAATTTTTGGAACTGCATCACTGTGCGTTGATATTGGAATATTCTTGAAATGTTCATATGATAATAAATTTTCTGGTTCCACGCATTGAACTGGTAACGATAATTTATTAACTGTATAAACATTCAGCAAATCATATTTTCTTGCACTTGTAGTACACGCAGAAATCTGTATGCTGACTTTCATTGAATCTTTTTCTATCCGTGATGTATCTGACGTCCATTTCAAACACAGATTGTTAACATCACCTTTCAGGCCCAACTGCAGAGCAACGCCTTTTTCTAGTAGAGTCACATTCGAACCATCATCCAAAAAGGCAAACGTATCAATGCTTCGATCTTTCGAGTGCAATGTCACTGGTAGAATTTTAAAATAAGTTTTGGTTCCATTAAAACTGGAGTGGGTAGTAACCTGAATAGGGTTTTGAATGAACTTGTGTAGCATTTTATGATGCCTTGCCTCACAACCTTGTACGGAACATTTTTCTTCAGTACAGCGGAAATTGCCATGTTTCTTCAGACATATTCGACATAATTTAAACTTACGAACCACATCCCATCTTTCAGCTAACTTCATGTTAGAAAATTTTTCACATACGTTGATTAAATGCTGCTTTTCACACAGGATACATCTATTGTTGAATGCTGGTATTTTTTTAACTTCGTGCTCGTGTAAGTTGCCATTTACTTTTGTGAACAAAATAGAAGGAGTTACCTGTGTTACAGCTTCTGCGAGATCAAAAAGCCATTTTGAAAAAGTAGATATGTTTGATTCTTGATTTCTGCAATACATTGCCCAATTAAGCTTTGTCTGAGCCGGTAGTTTTTCCACGATTTCTTGGAGTAACAAAGGATTGTTCAAATGTGTTTCCAATCCAGAGGCCTCTAATGTTGAACATAAGTTTCTTACCACGATGGCGTAACTCACAAGGGATTCAAGTTTCTCTGGCTTGAGGACCGGTTCAGCACGAATCTTGTCCAGAATTGTATTAAGAATAGTTTCTGGTCGTCCAAAAATCATTTTCAATGTTCGAATCACCTCTGAAACATTTTTTGGAAGCAAAAGGTGGCAGCTAACAGCATCTAAAGCTTTTCCTTTCAGACACTTTTGAAGACGTAAAAGGTTTTCGGAATCAGTATACCCACACATGTTAGTGCTTTCTATAAAAGAGCTGTAGAAGAGAGGCCAGTCTTCAGGCTTTCCATTAAAAACCGGTAGCTCTTTTGAAACAGCTTGACGTGCAATTAATTGTCCTGACGTTAATTTATTTTCCATTGGTTCCTTTTTAGGGACCTTGCAGAGCCATTCTTGAACCATTTTAGATTTTCCACTCGTTACGCTTTTATTTTCACTGCAACCTTTTTGGGATAGTGCAAGAATTTTAAATTTCTTTTCCAAATACTTCTTTTCAAGATTCTTTTCTTCCTCAAGACGTTCGAGTTCCAGATTTAGTCTTCGCTGCTCTGACGACGCATTGGAGTGCACTGATGCAATAATTGTTTCAGTTTTAGCACTTTTTCCATCGCATTCATTTTCAGCTGCATTGCATTCGCATTTGGAACACTTCCAGGGTCGATTAGCCACAGAATCGTTTACTCCAGCGCAGGAATAGTGGTACCATGAATCACATTCATCGCATTGGACCATCTCCGGCGAATCTTCCTTTTTACATTGGCCACAGGAATTGCGATTTTTTTGAGTTGGTGAATGGCAAATTATCATTTTTATAATAATTTTGAAGAATGTTCAAAAGAAAACAGTTGTTCCAATTTTTGAGAGTATTTTTATTAAAATTAAAAGTTTAACTTCAAAATTATTAGTGTTTTAGACAAATTTTCTTTTGAAATTGAAAAATTAAATTCAATTTCTATTTGCTTGTATTTTCAAATCACTAGATAAAAAATTATAAAAATTGTACAGTAGTTGTCTTCAAAGTGTTCGCAACAGCCGTGGTAGTTAACGTATTTCATTTTGGGAGAGAGGCACCTTCTAATAAAAAAAAGATTAATATTCTTTCCCAAAAATCCGTTTATCTCCATTCCAAATTAGCCTAGATAAACTATTTTCTCTTTAGGCGCATGACACCACTCGCATATAAATTTTTGTTAAGCTTTCTTCCTCAACGCTTAGCATATTAAGGCATAAGAACCTGTGTTGAATTTCAGCCGCAACAAAGTATTATCAAACCGCATCTCACTGCGAAAATTGCACCAAGCCCTGTGCCCACGCCATTGCAGAACTGCTGTCCATAAGTATCGCAAATATTAAACAATTCGAAAAAAAAACGATGAAAGTTCAAAAGTATTGAAAACCGTCCAAAATATCGGTAAAATCAAAAGTTTCGAGAAATACCCAATACATCGGCAAATGTCCAAAATTATCGAAAAACATCCAAAATATCGGTAAAAGTCCCAAAGTATCGAAAATCATCCAGAATATCGGTAAAAGTCCAAAAGTATCGAGAAACATCCAAAATATCGGTAAAAGAACAAAAGCATCGAAAATCATCCAGAATATCGGTAAAAGTACAAAAGTATCGAGAAACATGCAAAATATCGATAAAAATTCTAAAGTGTCGAAAAACATCTAAAATATCGGTATAGGTCCAAAAGCATCGAAAATCATCCAGAATATCGGTAAAAGTCCAAAAGTATCGAAAAACATCCAAAATATCGGTAAAAGTCCCAAAGTATCGAAAAACATCCAAAATATCGGTAAAAGTCCCGAGTATCGAAAAACATCAAAAATATCGGTTAAAGTCCAAAAGTATCGAAAAACATCCAAAATATCGATAAAAGTCCCAAAGTATCGAGAAATATCAAAAATATCGATAAAAGTCCAACAGTATACAAAAACATCTAAAATATCAGCAAAGCTCCAAAATATCGAAAAACATCCAAAATATCGATGCAGAACGTCGACAGAACGCAACGAAACAGGTTTCGTGCAAGCAAGAGAAAAACAACAACAACAAAATCTCTCCCACTCCACTGTCTCATTCATTTTCTCATCAATACAGCATAACACTGTGGGTGCAGTTGTTGTTGTAATTATATGGGAAACTTTGATCCTGTTTTTAAATGCCTTATTGGCAACTTATGAGAAAAATTTTCTACACCACAGTACCTATCATATAAAAAAAAAATATCCAAAATCGGTTAAATGGTTAGCTCGCAAAAGGGAGGCAAAAAAACTGTTCACGTATTAATATATAGATAATATTAAGTGGTCAAATACGATTTTGCTAAGCAACGTTGGGACCATTTACAGTTCGCAACATGATTTTCAAACAAACTTTCTCAATTTTGGAATCTATGAAACAATCACACAATTTTCTGCATACTCACTTTCTGGGACAATTTGAAACAATTTTAGTTTAACAAGTAGGGCTAATAGTAAAAAAAAAGGTTTAAATTTTTTACAAATCTCGAAAACTATGACCCAAATTGAAAAATATAATTGGACGATTCACAAGGCTTAACATGTCGTATAGTCACATTGTTTTAAGTTTATAACCTGGATTAAAAATGTTGTAGTTGGCCTCCATACAAAAATCAGCCTATTAGCCTGTTTC
The DNA here is from genome assembly GCA_951812925.1 of Calliopum simillimum. NCBI lineage: Eukaryota > Metazoa > Arthropoda > Insecta > Diptera > Lauxaniidae > Calliopum > Calliopum simillimum. Next base: position 35,648,311 of record OX638370.1, read on the forward strand.
CACCGAAGATTAAAAATGGGATTTACTGCTATTTTCAGATTTAGTTAACGTTTAATGCACGATGAATGAGGTAAGTTGCGGCTTAATTTCATTTTAAATCTCCGGTGGAAACAGGCTATTAAATTTTACAACGCACCAGCTGGTTTTTTCTTTGTACTAACAAAATCAGTTTTAAAACTTAAAACAATACGACAGTTACAGCAAAATAATAATTATAAACATAGCTTGTTAAAATATGACACGAATATTTTTAAAATCCATTTAGGGGTTCCCAACTTATGCCGGGTTTTACAAAAGATGTATCGGGATCTTCCGATGGCTAAATCTCTGGAAGTAACGTCGAGCGACACTTTTTGCTTACGCAGTTTTCCACAGAACTAACTGCTTAACGAAAGAAACTAGGTTTTTTTTTAAAAAATATGAAGTGTTGCTAAAGTAAACTTTAGCCGTCCATTTTCATAACCCGTGAGCCTGCTTCAGTCGGATCGTTAATTTAAAGAATAAAAAGGAGACAGTGTGCATCATTAAACTTACGGTGCAGGGTGAAGATTCAAAAGATTCCAGCATGGGTTCATCATCAAGATATTCTATAAAACTTTTCCGATTAATTCTAAAGATTGCATTAGATTGAGATATTTACCTTCAAATATGATTTCCTGGGCAAACATGTCTAGCGTTGATTTTTAATAGTAGAAACAAATGAAAATGTGTTTTTATTTCGTCAAAGATATTTTTTTAAATTTTAATTTGAATAAAAACAATACGTCAAAAACAACAGTGTAGCCAACATCTAAACATTGAAAAAAATTTTGCATTTTTTCTGATCTTTTGTAAACTTGAACAAGTTAACATTTTTTGATTTCAGGTCAACATTTAAAAAATTCTGCATCTTAAAAGGGCAAAATTTTTAGTCGAGAAAAGAAAACGCTATTAGTTGATTCGGACAAAAGGGCGTGCTACCTCTCATACACTCAAAGTTTTCAAAATGATGGAGCGCAATAGTTATTTGAGGTTATGCAGCACAATTTCTCATAGATACTAGGAACATTTAGTGGAAAGTCGGAGAAAAAACTAGGTATCTCTTATACAAGCAACATTTCCAAAATAATGTAGTGCAAACGCTACACAATTCAACACAAAAAATGTCCCTGGGGTCTCTAGTGTTTTTCTGATAGGTTATGAAAAATAAAGACATATTTTACCGATTATGTGTATTAGAGATTTTTTTAATTTTTTGGCACCTCAAAGTTTAAAGTTTGCGTTTTATATGAAATTTTCAGATCTTATAAAAAAACCATCATATGAAATGTTGCTCATGTCCATTCCTTAAATATAACCTATAGGACTTGAGAATCCGCATTGTAGTTTTTGTTTTATAAGCAAAAGTGTAAAAATTTTGCTATTTCAAAATTAAAAGACTGATGATTTTCTTATTTTTATTTTACGAAATATTTGAAAAAAAAAAAAATACATTAAAAATGGTTTTGCTTATAAAACAAAAACTAATGAACGGATTCATAGTTTAAAGAGATGAGCAACATTTCATAATCAGATGGTTTTCATAAAATCTCTAAATTTCATATGAAACACGAACTTTAAACTTTAAGGTGCCATAAAATGAAAAAATCACTGATACACATATTCGGTAAAATACGTGTCTTTTATTTTTCATAACCAATCAGAAAATCACTATGAAACCCCAGGACCAAATTTTTTTTTTTTTTTTCATTTTGTTGCACTGTGTTATTTGAGGTAAAGCAACCAAATTTTGCATAGATACTTGGAATAGTGGCGCAAGGTCTGAGTTTAAATTACCCAACAAACCGAATGTTCCGAGTTTTTCGGAACAATTTCGAAACTACTTAAAGTTTTCGTAACGAAATCGTAACGATTTCGTAAAGATTTTTCTAAACAACTTTTTAAACTTTTTCTTTCTTGTTTCCATTTTATAAACAAGACTTTTACGTCAATATTCAATACACATTATAATTAAATATGTCTTGAAGACAAAATAATCCCAGTTGGGCCAATAGTCGTCGAAGACATTTTCGTTAACGACCATGTCATCAACAATGTCTACATTCAGGGCTTTAGAGACATAATAGATGACAAAGTCTTGTAAGATGTCTGCAATGAATGAAAAAAAAAAAAAAAATTTCAGAGTGCGGAGATTTTAATTTTTTCAATTTAAATTTGAAAAAAATTTTTATATAGAAAGCTACGGAAAAAAATATAAAATAAAAAATCATTTTGTGACAAATATAACATGTTAGAACTGTTAACTGAAAACAATATTTTATTGCGGCGAAATTTAGTACTTTTCGTAATGACTATGACACGATTCCCGCTTGAATCGGAGGATGACATCAAAGGCCTGGAAGAAGAGCTCAGTGGTGATAAGAAAGCTGACATTGTAAGTACCTGCTGTTCCAATTAATAACAAGTACTAGGAATGCGAATACCAATATATTCTTGATTATCGTCACCTCCTGAGTGAATATAGCCATTTCCATGTGTCCAAACCACATTATCATCGATTCACTCCTTTAATACTAGAGTACGCAACTGTAAACAAACTCCTATTAGTAACAATGTATGCATATTTTAAGTCCTAAGGGTTGAGTCTGTCACTATTCAAAAAAATTAAACTTCTTATTTGCCTTACTTAGTGTTAACCGTATCTTTATTCCGAATTTCATAAAAATCGATGCAGTGGTTAGGCCGTGAGAGCATTTTTTCCATTTAGGGGCATGGCATCGACCACTTTAAAAAGCGATATAGTCCTATCCACTGCTCCTGCTCACAACAGGACTTAACCAATTTCGTTCGCATATTTATGTATATATAAAGAAGTCATTAAAAATTATGGACAGGTTATCACTGCTCTTCAAGGTATTCTTGTAAATAAAATAAAGAACATGTACAATTAAGAATGCCGAATATTCTATTTTATTACATGGCTCGTTTAATATCGTCATAATATACATATCGATATATTTTATTTAATTTATTGATTTAAATTGTTTGCATAGAAGAACTTAGTCTTTAACATGCCACTTATTCATAACAACAACGAAATATAATTATAACAACATATAAGTTGGCAACACAAGTTATCAACTTTTTACGGTACAGTGTTTTTAAGGGCTGGTAGCTATTTTTAAAGTTACAATACAAGTATATTTTAGTGAAAAATACTGTCCCGTTAAAAGTTGAAATCTTGAGTTACCAACTTATACTTTGGATGTATCGATATATCTATTGTAATAAACCACATTACCCAGTGTGCCAGACGGTTCAAATCTCCGCTTTTTTATCCGTTATGGATCCGTTACTGATCCGTTGGCGGGAGAGATTCCCAAAAAAAAAAGCGAATCGTTTTTTTTTTTGGAATTTCTCCCGCAAACGGATCAGTAACGGATCCGTAACGGGTAAAAAAGCGAAGATATGAACCGTCTGGCACACTGGGTAGCTTATGTCGACTTAAGAAAAAAACCTAAAAAGATAAATTTTCTTGTATTTCTGAGTTTAACTTCATCTTTGTTTTTATATTATCTTTTAGTACTAAATAGTACAAAATATGTCGAGAAGGTGGTTTTTTTTTTGCCACAGATTAAAAAAAAAAACTAAAATTTTCCTTTTAACAGAAGCAACTTCAAAAGGAAGGCCTTACGAGGAATTGATGAATTGCGGACCATTTTTCGAAAAATAAAAAACCGGTGCAATAAGCAGCAATCTCGAAAAAATTAGTAATATTTATTATTACATAATTACCTTTTATAAATCGTGTTATGAGCGTGTATTATTTAATATTAATTTTTTAAATATTGTATTACAATGTAAACTGCAATTTTTCGAAGTTTTTTTATAAACATTTCAAAATACCTATATGTCTTTATTTACCTTGTTGAAATAAGAATTTTGATAAGTATCTTCAAATGGGTTTAATTCGATGATACGTAAATATGTCACCAAAATATCATCAACGAAAAGGTATGAGAAACTGTCGCTCTGAATGTCATCAACGACAACGTTAGGGAAACTGTCGCTTTTAATGTCATCAACGAAAATATGTAAAAATTGTCGCCCTGAATGTCATCAACGACAACGTATGAGAAACTGTCGCTCTGAATGTCATCAACGACAACGTAAGGGAAATTGTCGCTCTTAATGTCATCAACGAAAATGTGTAAAAATTGTCGCTCTGAATGTCATCAACGACAACGTAAGGGAAACTGTCGCTCTTTTAGTCGTTGATGAAAAATGGTACACTTGTATGAAAATTTCGTTAACGACTGCCATACAAAAGTACACATCCGTCATCAAAGATTTCATATGGTCGTGCACCCGTCATTGATGATTTCTTGTAGACTGGCCCAACTGGGAACATTTTGTTATTATTGGATACCTTCACATATGTAATGCACAATAATATATGCAAGTCCGAAGGGGAAAAGAAGTGCTTCAAAAACCCTTCTGTAGTGCATCCTTTTCACCAATAAGCGCTTTTGCTCCGTAAGAACTATACTTTCTTTTTAACATTGCATGTCATAGGATGTAAGCGAGCAAAAGCTTACCGCATCCTTACCAAAAAAGAGTTTTTAAAGCGCTTATTTGTAATGCTGCAGTAAGCGTTTTTTCAATAAAATAAAAAAAAAAAAACGCCGCACCAGGATTGGAATCCACGACCGGCCGCGTGCTAGATATTTTTACTTACACTTACCAACCCTTTAGACCGCTACACCAATGCCCGATGATATGAAGAGGTATTAAATTTGTATATTTAGCAAATGTTGTTCAAACAGAATTTGATATACGAATGCTCCTGCAGCCTTACATAGAATCATTGTGCAATCAGTTTCAATTCAAGTAAGTAAAAGTAAATAAAAAAGAGAAAGGAAAATAGAAAAGTGAAATAAAAATAGGTTGAATAAAAAATATTTTAATAGAGTTATTCACGATCTAGAGTAACGAGCTGAGTAACAGGGTAAAAGTGCACTCAGTTACTCTGAATAGTGAGCATACTCAATACTTTGCACGTATATTTGCTTTTTGTTTCTCAAAATAATCTTAGCTGACAACAAAAAAAAAATTTTTTAAATGAATATTTTTCTCCCATTCAAATTTTTATTTTTGATGAACGAAAATTGCCTCTCAATCATAAACAAATTCAAACGTTTCTATAGAAATAGAAATAGTAAAAAAAAGGCAAAAGTGTAAGATTATTTTACACTAGAAAATAGCTTGACTAAAAGGGTAAAAGAGTAACAGAGTAACTTACGTATATTTTGTTGTTGTGGTTGTGCACAGTTACCCTGTTACTCTGTTACTCAGGACGTTACTCTAGATCGTGAATACCTCTAATAAAAAAAAAAAAAATAGTAGCTTAAACACAATTGGAGCGTACGACGAATTTCGCCCGACGAATATTCGCTGTCAAAAAAAATTCGTCGACGAAGTTCGCTCTGTTAAACACAATCAGAGTGACGACGGCAATAGTTGTTTTTATTTTAAATTGTTTTTTATGTTCTCTGATGACAATTTTAATTAATAATTATTAAATAAAATCTCATATTCTTTGAATTTTTTCTTAGAAATCTAAAAATTTTACATTAAAAACGTATTTTTCCGGTTTGACATTTCCAAAAATCGCTGCCGTTGGCGACAAAATTAAAACTAGTTCTAGTTCATTTTCTCGATTGGTACTTTTAAAAGTTATTTAGTATGCACTTACTTCTTGTGTCGTTTTATCTCCTCATACAGCATTTGGCTTCCACACGGTGACGATGGTTAGCGAGTGCTTTCGATTCTCTCAATTCACTTACATTTTTCTCTGTTTAGGACGTTTTTTGCTACAACGAAAGTTTTGCTTACGGCAGACTTTCGAAAGTTAATTTGCATTAGATCTGATCTTGCCGACATCTGATGAGCAATTCGACATCGGAGGTGGTGACCCAAAGCTTGAAAATTGTCGAAAACAATTATCGAGGAACACGTCCCATAAATGCAGTTGTTCCTTGCGAATGCCCCACATAATAATGTGCAAGAGAAAAAACCCAAATTTATATGAAAATAATTTGGAAATAACCCAGCAAATCCTACGTAACCATATTGAATTATGGACTGACCCATTTAACACATACTACGATAAATTTTTCAAAATTTACTACCACAAAGAAATTAAAAAAGGGAAAGATATAAACGAATAGATGCCATGCTCCCTTACTCAAAAAATATCAAGTTGACAGAGAACAAAATTGAATTGTTATTTATTGTCAATCGAAGCACATTAACAAACAATGACTGTGAAATTATTATTTTTAATCGGAAAAACACGTAAGTTCCGTTTGTATTGTTACTTTGTATAATTAAACTCATTTTTGTAAAATTTGAAGGAAATATGCTGAATCAATTGTGGATCGCCTGAAGCTACGTGTTGCTGTTCTTTTTCCCAACGAAGATGTTCCTGGTCAACCTGCAGAACATCGCAACATGCCCATAGAAGACGCCATTCAATTAATAGCTGAAGATTTTCGTGCAAAAGTGGCGCTTGATCGCAGTAATGCACCACGCATGTTGCCAAAATCTGTGCCGATAATACCAGCAGGAGGCAGTGCGTCGGTTGCACCAGATCGCCATCCTGATACGATACAAATGTAACTAAATTTGTTGGCAAACTGCTCAAAATTATGACGAAGCCTCATATACTAATCCCATCATCCATTTAAGAAATTGTAACTCATTCATAACTCATTCATGACATTAAAATAATTTTTTTAAAATTTCAATTTGATTTTTATTTGTTTACATAAATCGAAAGAAAATAAAAATAAATAAATAAATCGAAAGAATGTCTACAAAAGGAATTGGAAAAAATGAAAGAGATAGCTATAGTTTTCTATTATTTTTATTGATGAGATAGTCGTATTGATAAGACAAGGATGCACGATCACACTGATAGGGAAAAGGTGGTTATTTTTTTCCCGATGCTAGAAGAAATGTAACTGGTATAGTACGAGATTTGTAACTCTTATATAATAAGGTTGGTAACGGTTACAGGATTTGCTGGGAAGCCCTTTTGTTTGCAAATCACTCTTATTTCACCATTTAGAAGTTTATGCTTATGTCTATAGGCATGGTATGTAAGCACCTATATAACCTGGGGCATATAAAAAATGTTAAAAGTTTTTTTGACCATTGTCCCCAAGTGGAACTCATTTGTAACTGTCCCCAAGTGGAACTCATTTATATATGTCCCCAAGTGGAACTCATTTGTAACTGTCCCCAAGTGGAACTCATTTGTAACTGTCCCCAAGTGGAACTCATTTATATATGTCCTCAAGTGGAACTCATTTGTGTAATTGTGCACAAGTAGAACTCATTTGGAAAATGATGCCAGATTGAGGTTTTTCTGATTATATAGACATTAGCTGTGTTTTAGACGACAAGTTGTCAACAAAAAGAAAATTTATTTTTTTGCAAGCAGCATTTGTTATCGCTACGAAAAGGGTTATTCAACAATTCACAAACAGGGGTACGAAATCACATGCCCCCAAATCACGTAAATTTGAGGTTCACACAGGAACGTGAATTTGGTAAAGTTCGTACGTACCTTTGATACGAAGTTTGTACTATTCGTACCTTGTAGAAGTAAGTACGATAGCTCAGTTGCGACCAAAGTATCAAATAGGTGCCACGCCCACTATTTAACGATTAATCGAAAAAAAATTTAACACTTTATATCTCGGAAACTATGGACGCTATTTCCATGGAATTCATTCGGTAGGTAGGTGCTCTACATAATAAGCGTCCGCTGACCAAAAAGTGGGCGTAATCGGACACGCCTACTTTTGACAAAGTGTTTTTATGTTTTTTTCTGCCTTCAAGTTTATGAAACCATAGAGATGTTGCATTTAATTAAATCAAAATTTCATTATCGTGAAAATTTGCTTGCTTTTATTGCTGTGCATATTATTATTTATCAAATTCAAATGTATTTATATGCAAACATAAACGTATTTGCCTACCATTCAATTATTATTTCTAATAGTCAACCAATTTTTATCAATGTATAAAAAAAAATATAATTGCCTCAAACCCTTATGCCTCCTAAAAGTATGTAAAGAAAAAGCAAAGCGATAAACCTTATAAAAAAACTTTTACATTATAAATTATCATACGTCGATGTAACCTTTGAGTGTGGAAAACAATTTTCCGCTTAGTCCTGTATGTAAATTGCTTAGCAATGTTTTTATTATATTACAAAAATTCGTACGTACATATGTAAATATTTGTGTATTACACATCATTACATATATTATTATTATTCTTTTAAGTTTTATCCTTAGAAACTTGTGATTACATTTTAAGTTAAAATAAAATACAATTATGTAAAAGAAAAACCAAAAAACTAAAGCAAAAGAAAAATAAAAAAAAATTAAAAATAAATGCGTGATTTATTGAAACATCAACTTTATACTATGTTTACACCAAAGATTTATGACGTGATTTACGGGTTTTTTGAGATTTAGCTCTATATCTTGCCATATATCGCCGAAATCTCGTTTCTTCAATTTTAAGAAAAAAAAAAACTTTAATATAAATTGAGTAATGTGAAAAACCTAAAAAGTTACGAAAAATGGCCAAAATACGAATTTTATTGACAAATTACGTGAGAGGCCAAAAAGTTACGCAAAATGTATAAAATGTAACCAACTGGCAACGCTGTTCGTAAATACAATCTTGTAATTGTCGCCGAGTGGAAATCATTTGTAATTGTCTCCAAGCGGAATGTTTTACCAACTGGCAACGCTGTTCGTAAATAAATCTTGTAATTGTCTCCAAGTGGAACTCATTTTGACGTTTCCATTGTCAATACGAATTTTGCCTCCGAACCAGATGTCGCACCGCGTACTGATGTGGGCAGTTTTTATGTGGATGTGTCTCAGTTGACACAAGTACGTCTCTATTGGGAACAATTGCCAGCATATAAAGAGAATGGTGCTAACTTTAGCTATATCATTAGTAACATCAAGTAAGTAAACTTAAATTTACGGAATCATTCTTTAGAATATTCCAAGAAAAACAAAAGTTTCGTATACAAAGTTATATACTTTTCGGAATCGAATTTCTTCTTTTGATAACCAATTTCATTTAGTATAAACATTTTTTATATAATTTTTAAGTTTTTACTGAACTAAGCTGTTTTTTTTTTTCACAAAACTAGTTTTGCAGTATTTTTCGGACGTACATGTTTTTTTGAGCTTGGATAAAAGGGCAAGGTGATTTTTAGCCCATAAACTTGATATGGTAGTTGAAAGTAGATGGTACATTAATGAGTCGACTAACGTAAACAGCATTTTTTACAAACAACTTTCTACAAATACATTTGTACATTTGTATTATTTAACTTTTAGCGATGTTTTGAATTATTAAAAAGAATTTATAGTTTTATTTTATTGAAATAATTTATTTCATTAAAGTCGTAGGTTTATTTTTTTTTTTTTTTTTTTTTGTAATATCTGATTTATATTTTTAAAAATTACAAAAGCCCATAAATAAGCGTTTTCATTCATATCTTAAATGTTATTCTTTTCTTTGTTAAAACAAAACAAGATTGATTTAAAAGTAAAAAGTTAGTTATTAACTTTATCTATTCTAATAATTTAATATGTAAATAATAGCATATTCATAAGTTTACATTTAATTTCTAATAAAAAACAAGAGGAGAGAAAATTGTTATTACATAATAATATTAATAATACATAATAATATTAATAATATATTAAACTTCAATCTATATTTGATATAGCCGTTAATTCATTTTTTCATCATATACGCTAATATTTATGCATTCTCCATCTTTGCTATTTCAATATTTTGTTTGTGCAATTAACTTGCTAAAATTGGAAACTGAAAAAAATTAATATAAAAATAACTTTTTTCAACATTTTCATTTTTACATTAAGGGGATACCTTTAATCTCGTAAACTCATAAACCATGAAAAACTCGAAAGTTTACGAGCTTGTTTTCAGGAACACACATTTCTTAAAACGTGTAAGCAACGTATCAGCTGCCATATAATTAGAAAAATATTCAACTCAAATTCAATTTTCAAAACAAACAATTTTTTCAATACATTTATTTGACAACAATCGCTCTCGTACTTTTTCGAGGCTATTTACGCATCAAATTTGCCTCGTAAGTTTTCGAGGCCTGGTAAACTTTTTTTCATACAAATTTTTAAATTTTGTTTACGAGACTCTAAAGTTTTCGAGGTTTACGTGCTTTTCCAGGTTTTTCCGAGTTTAAAGGAATCCCCTTATTAACAAATAATTTTACCTGTTTAAAAAAAAAAATAATTGTTGTTGATGGTGGTGTTGCTGTTTGTGTAGTTGGTGTTGTTTTGAGAATAGTTTGGGTTTTTGTTGTTGTCGCTGTTGCTGTTGTTGTCGCTGTTGCTGTTGTTGTGGTTGCTGCTGTTATTGTTGCTGCTGCTGATGTTGTGGTTGCTGCTGTTATTGTTGCTGCTGTTATTGTTGCTGCTGCTGTTGTTGCTGCTGTTGTTGTTGCTGCTGCAAGTGACCACTTTGTCGCTGTTGTTGTTGTTGTTGTTGTTGTTGTTGTTGCTGCTGGAAGCGACCACTTCGTCGCTGTCGCTGTTGTTCTTGTTGTTGTGGTTGCTGCTGCTGTTGTTGCTGCTGTTGTTGTTGCTGCTGGAAGCGACCACTTTGTTGCTGTTGTTGTTGTTGTTGTTGTTGTTGCTGCTGGAAGCGACCACTTCGTCGCTGTCGCTGTTGCTGTTGTTGTTGTTCTTGTTGTTGTGGTTGCTGCTGCTGTTGTTGCTGCTGTTGTTGTTGCTGCTGGAAGCGACCACTTTGTTGCTGTTGTTGTGGTTGCTGCTGTTGTTGTTGCTGCCGTTGTTGCTGCCGTTGTTGCTGCTGCTTGCATGTGGTGGTGCAATGCAGACATTTGAGATGATTTTTGCACCACCACAACTTAATGCATCAGGTAAATCTCCTTGCATAATATAAATTTCCGGTTTTGCTACTGGCTCCTGGATTAAAAAATTATAATTACTCGGTATCGGGACTTGTCCTTTAACTTTGTATTTTATATTTTTTCTAATTTTTTTCATGAAGTCACTCGTGTCTTTCCTTAGTTTTTCAATATTTTCTTCGTTAGGGAAAATTATTTTCCCTACCGAAATTATCGTTTTCCTTCTTTCAACATTGTTTGAGTACAAAGGATGGGAGGAATCCCACAGCAGTGGGAACCTTCTCCAAACGTCAATGAATGATTCTAAAAATAAAAACAAAGATTAAAAGAAATTTCTTTTGTTTTTTTTTTTTGTTACCATCTCTAACTCTTGAGCGAACATAATTCAATTTTACTACATCTAAAACGTCTGCAAAAACAGAAAGAAAAAATTACATTTAACATTAAAATTAAATGAACAACGTGACGTATGAGTTGGGTCTTGAAAATCTTGAAAAAATTCGAAATTCTGTCAAAAGAACCCAACCCAAATATTTTATATATACCTTTTGATATTCCTTGCAAAAGGGCATCATTATCCAGAGATGATCCTGCAACTGTCACTGGTGATACGTTGCGTTGACCTGGCGAGGCCTGTGGTTGTTGACCTAAGTACATATAAAAAAGGTTTTTCGGTCATAATCCCCATTTTGGTCATTTTTGCAATAATCCATTTAAAAAGTTTATATAGTGTTGGATGTTATAGACTGATCCGCTGCCAAAGGCCGCCGCGAAGCCAGTGTTGGATTTTTGTGAGTTTTAAATCCTGAGCTGCGGCCGCAGGCCGCCCACTTACCCCTACTCATATGTAAAATTACTGTGGCTAGCAACCTAGGTGTTGGATATATTATAGACTGATCAGCGGCTGAAGGCCGCCGCGGAAACGGTATTGGAATTTTTGGGAGTTGTAAATCCTGAGCTGCCGTCAATAACAAAATAAGGCGTTAGGAAATATCGTTATGGGGATTATGTCCATTTTTTTGTGGGGATTATGTCCGTTTTTTCCATTTTAGAAATGGGGACTTTGTCCGAATTATTGGCGGATATAATCCCCATTTCGGAATGGGGATTAAATCCGTGGGGACTATGTCACGGCACCGTCCGAATTCACCCAGTTTTTTCTCAGAGCTTCAATTTATAGTTCTTAGTATTTGAGTGAAATTCGGTTGGTGTCTGAGTGGATTATTTCAAAAAATGCTTTCAGTATAGCGTTTTGAACTTTTTGCTTATATGCTATCCAGGGGAGGTGACGCTGATCTAGAATATATATACTTTTCTATATCTGCCACGCCTCCTTCTCTGCGTTACAAACGGAAGGACAAAGTGTTATACCCTGGGTGTAGGGTATGTAGGGTAGGCTTCCATATTGTGCAACAGAGAATGCCTAAGAAGGGGCACTTCCGGCACCGACATATACATTTAAGCGAACGGTCCATTCAGTACGTCGAATACGTCACGTCGTTTTTTTCAACTGACTGCGACGCATTTGACTGAGAAGCCTGGCCCAATGAATACTTTCAAAACGGATTAAAACATCACCATTCTTTTTATAATATTAATTTTAAATTTTAATTTTACACTTGCACAGCTCCAATATTTTTTTATTCCAATATTATTCAAAAAATAAAACAAAAGCGACAAAGAAAAAAAAAAACAACAAATGAAATTGAAAATAAATTTATTTTACGGTTGTCAAATCAAACGAAGTGCGTCGAAAGTTGGGAGTTGGGCAACTTTTGTACGTTGCGTTGACGGAGATGTACTGATTGGGTCACACTTGATATAAACTCATATTTTTAACTTAGCTGTCAGTCGAAAAAAACGACGTGACGTACTCGACGTACTGAATGGACCGTTGCCTTTATTCGGACTGCCATACATACAATACCTTTTGGAAAATAATTTTTTGTTTGTTTTCTAGTTTCACGTTTCACATTTATTTTTCGAATTTTCGTTGGCTTTTCGAATAATTCTTCCGGCGACATGTTTTTGTTGTTTTTTTAAATGAAATAGAATTTGAAAAAACCACGTGCACGATCAACGAAGAAATTTCACAAAATTTTTCTAGAAATTTTTTTTTTTTTTAAACAGCTGTTTTTGGTTTCAGTGTTGAATAAAAAAAAAAAAAAATTCCAAATTGACATATGACATCAAGTGAATATTAATTGAATAATCAAATTTAATTTCTTGATATCGATACGTCCAACGTAAAAGTTGGTAACTCGAAAATCGTAGTTTTTAGTCATGAGCATTTTTGTATTTTAACTTTTTTTTTTTTTTTTTGCATGAAAACCTATATAAAATAAATTTAGGTTGATACTTCAAAAATAGCCCCCAGTCCTTCAAATTTTAAGCTAGGGGCACCAAAATTTGACACAAGATGGAACCAAATGTGCTGATTTCGAAAAACGGTGTCCCGTAAAAAGTTGGTAACTTGAGTTACAAACTTTTACGTTGGATGTATCGATATACATAATCCTAGTAAGTTTCACATAGAAGTAGAAATGGAGAACCCTTTTTTTTAGAAACTGATGAAGCTGTAGTGGATATGCCTTTAGAGTTGCAGGTTATTTATGTATACTATATCCAATTTCAATTTTTAATATTTATCTGAAAATACTGTATTTTCAGAAGTCACTGATTTTTAAGTAAGTTTTGTTGCTGATTTTTAAACCAACTCTCGACAAAAAAAATGACTTACAAATTTGTTTTATTAACAGGTGTTGATAGCGACGAAGCATGATGAAAGCAACGCTGACGAAGAAGAGGAAAATGATAAAGAGTTAACGCCACCAAAAACATTATTGGAGGATGACTTAAATAATTGATGAATAATTTAATTCACAAAATGTATTTTTACGTATTCACTTAAAATTTATGAACTCTAACATGAGTAAAATTTTACAACATGCTAATCCATATTACAACAAATAAAATGTTAAAGAAAAAGTAACTTATTACAGTAGCAAATGCAAATAACTTACAAAGCATTTGAATAGCATTGCAAACAATAATACATTAATTACATAATTAAATATTTATCAAAAGCCTCAAATTTGTTTTTCTTAGTTATGTTATAAGATAAGCTTCGGAAGTATATGGTTCTATTGTAGACGGATATAAAGCTTTCTTTTGCAGTTACCATTCCATACTGTGCGTCAGCTTTATAATGACATTTGCTGAAGCTTTGCCGCACTTGAAACTAAAATTGAAGATTAATAGGATTTCGTTCGTTCCTATGGTTTTGCAATAATTTGTTTAACTTACTAAAAATTTATCTATTATTTATTATAAATAATAATAAAATAACAAATTATTTATTCTATTATTATTATTTATCTATTTATCTGGGTAAAGAATGTGCTTACACAAGCCCAGATAAAGTGTCCACAAAAACACAGATATTATTTAAAAGGATATAAATTGCACCGTGACCTTAAAAAGCTTTTCTACAGTTGACAGAAAATTTTATTATAATAATTAGCTAAGTTTTTCACTACCATTTATCTGTGCTTGTGTAAGCCCAATCTGAGAAACCTATAGGAAATCAACAACAAATTAGCTTAATTTTACACGGGTAAATGTGCTAAACACAATATTTTTCAAAACTTTCGGACATTTGGTTTTCGACATGTTTGGACCTTAGCTGATATTTTGTACGTTTTTCGAAAATTTACACTGATAATGTAAAAAGGCCTGATTGAAAACTCCATTTTCTATTTGAGTGGAACTAAGAATTAAGAACTAAGAATTTAATATAATTATTTAATATAATTATTTGATATCATTATTTGATAAAATGGCAAATTTGGTAAGTTTTTTTTGTTATTTCTCATACATTTCTCATAACAAAATAAATGTGTTCTTATCATCGATGCTTCATATTTTCAGGAAATGTTGAAAAATTTGTGGGATCGTTGTTAACAAATTAATTATGCACTAAATTTTGTGGGATGGACGGGACAGAATTTAAACAAAAAATAATTGTACAAAATTTAGCAAATGGTAAAAAAATCATCAAAAAGTGTCGGAAAACATCGAATGTTGTGTGTAGAGGATGTAGAACTGTGGCTGAAATCTTGGGGCACACTCTTAAGAGCTTAGCTATTATTTGCTTAATGCTGGCGGCTTTGTTATTGTTCAAGATTTGGATCTATCTTTCCCATCGATCAAGTTGATCCTTAGTGGATGTTAAATGCTTCTTTGAAAAATCGGCATGTCTTAGTAATGGTGCTGTCGATAAAGCTTTTTTCAATGTTTTGAAAGCCACCATTGCTTCGGGAGTCATTGCAAACTTGGTTCCCTTCTTAAGCGTATCGCTCAAAGGTGCTGAAATCGATGCGAAGTTTTTTATGAATCGCCTGTACCATCCTGCAGTACCCAGAAAACTTCTTATTTCTCTTGGCGATTTTGGTACCGAGATTCTTTGGATCGCTGAAACTTTGTCCGGATCAGTTTTTAACATCCCTCCACCGACTATAAAACCTAGGTATTTCAATTTCTTGAAGCAGAATTTGGATTTTTTTAAACCTATCGACAAATTCGCTCTTCTTAAACAGTTTGCTACTTCAGCTAAAATTTTCATATGAGTTTCAAAATCAGGTGCAATGATAAGAAGATCGTCTAAATACGTGAAGACATTAGATTTTAATTTTTCCGGTATAACTCTGTCCATTAGCCTACACAGTCGCCTACACAGGTACTGTAAAAGCAGTGTATTGCCTACTCTTTTCCTCTAGCTCAATTTGCCAAAATGCGAATTTTAAATCTACACTGCTGATGTAGTAGGTGTAGTCCACACGGCTGAGTATACCCTCTATATTTTGCAGTGGATATGCGTCTTTGATCGTGCGGTCATTCAGTTTTCTAGCATCGAGGCATAATCTATTTTTTCCAGGCTATCGAACTATTGTCACTCGATTGCTCCACGGGCTCTCGCTCTCCTCTATTACACCTAGTTCCAACATCTTATCGACCTCAGCATAAACTAGCTCCTGCACTGCTGGTGAGATCGGATAGTGTCTGTCTTTCACCGGAGTCGCGCCTTCTACTAGTTGAATTGTGTGCATTTCCATATTTGTTCTGCTTAAGCCATGTTCTTCAAATGTCAGAAATAAACTTTTGACCTCATCTAATTTCTGCTGTTCTTCGGCACTTAAGATGTGTTTTTCTGGTTCATCTTCTTCATCTTCACTTCTATCACTTTTAAAATGGTTTACTATCTTCTCAATATCGAGCTCTTCGACACCGATGACGTCTACCGCTAACTCAAAAGTTCTCCAAAAGTCAATCCCAAAATAGGCTTCTTGTTCCAATTTAGGACACAAATAGAATAAAATTGTTTTTGTTTTGTCTTTGTAAGTGACTGGAAGGTAAACTTTTCCCATAATAGCATGGTTTTGTCCACTCGCCGTTCTGACAGTAGAAAAGTATCTATCGATGTTCACTTCAAGTTTTTCTATAAGTTCTCTACAATTTTGTCCTAAGATTGACACTGAAGCTCCAGTGTCCAATAGTCCTTTTATTTCGACTTCATTCACTGTTATCGTAGCATAAGGTCGTGGGTCAGCTTCTGTAATTTTATTCACTGCTTCAGCGATCTGTTTTCTAATTTTCTTTCTCTTCGCAAAACTGTCTCTCGCCTTTTTAACTTTTCTGGAAATTTTATGAATTTTATCACCTTTGCCTTCATTAAAAATTCTGTCTCGTACGCTATAATAATTTTTCATCCTTTCTTCCAACGGTCTAATCTCAAATGGTTTTTTCAAAATGTTATTATTCTTGTTAAAATGTTTAACTGTTTGATGTAATATAATTTTCTTCTTTGTTTCAGGTACCTCTTCATCATCACTGCTTATTGTATCTTCATTTGCTGGATTTAACGACTCCCCACGGGATTCTGGCTGGAGCGTGTTTCCCCCGCTGGAATCACGTTCCTCGATGAGTTTCCCAGAGTGCAGTTGGGACACTTTGGAGTCACAACATCTGGTGTGCCGCATTTATAGCAAAATATAGTGCACTTCATTATGGGACAGTCCATATATACGTGTCCCTGTTGACGGCAATTCCAACAAATTAGGACTCGTTTGATTTGTTGTTGCACCTGTTCTTGAGGCTGCTGAAATTGTTGCTGTTGTTGATTGTTGCTTCTATGCTGAGGCTGCTGATGAAATATCTGCTGCTGTTTGCCAGGTGCTCGCCTTGGAGCTTGCACTTCCTCAATCATCAAATCTTCTTCAGGAACCTCCACATCATCATCTTGAAAAGCCATTTCATTAATCTCGTGAACACGCTGTGGCCGTACATAATTTGGTTTCTG
Source organism: Calliopum simillimum (assembly GCA_951812925.1). Taxonomy (NCBI): domain Eukaryota; kingdom Metazoa; phylum Arthropoda; class Insecta; order Diptera; family Lauxaniidae; genus Calliopum; species Calliopum simillimum. Next base: position 35,665,668 of record OX638370.1, read on the forward strand.
TTTGTACGCTCCCGGTCCCTCACAGTTTAACAAATACTGTTCAATCCTGATGCACTCTAGTCGCAGTTCGGTTACAGTATGTATCATAATTGGGTAAATCATTTTTCCTAGACTACCTCTTAAATTTTGTTTAATAATCTTTACTATCTCGTAGTCATCAACCGGATATCTTAAGGTGGACCTTATTTTTAATATCGCATGGAAAAACGTATCGACATTTTCGTCTATCTTCTGCTTGCGATTATACAAATCACCCATTATTTCAAAGTCTGTACGATTACTTTGATACTGCTCCAGCAATGAATGACGTAGCGTAGGCCAGTTTGTAATGTTGAAAGTTTTCACCTGCAGCCAGTACCATTCCAGTGCGTTACCGTCAAGAAGTAAATGAAATTCTCTTAAAATCTGGTCCCACGGACAATTGAATTGCATCTGCAGCCTTTCTAAGCGGAATATGAAGTCTTCAATGGATAATTTATTTCTACGCCCATCAAACACTAAACCGAGCCTGTCTATTTTTATGCTATTATTGTTGTTGTTGTCTACAGTATTTGGAACAGGATGTGGCATATTCTGTAAGGAAGGTTGCTGTGTATATTGTCCAGGTCGTGAGTTGTAGTTTATGCCATTGGTTTGTTGTTGTTGCCCATTTGGCTGCTGCTGACAATTCATAAATGGATGCTGACGTGAATCTTGCTGGTATGTCTGCTGTTGTTGATTTTGTTGCTGGGAAGCTGGTGCATTGAATTGAAAATTTAGTTGTTTTGACGCTTGCTGGTGAGAATTTGGATGTGGATGAATTTGTTGCTGATGCTGCAGTGGATAATTAACCTCTCTTCTATGGTTATCTGTATCCTTTTTTTGTTGAGCATTAATTTGTTTACTATTTTTCGTTCTTACAGATCCATTCGCTTGAGCTGACGATTGAGAACCCGAGTTACGCAGAGCATTAGCAGTATTGTCTTCTAGCCCAGTGAACTCAGACGATACGTAAGGTCCTACAGCGCCTAAAGACGGAGCATTGGTGAGGTTTAACAACTTTTTCATTTCTCCTAAACTTGCTTCCATAAAGCTTTTTAATTTATCTTCTATTGACTTTTCTAAGTCCGACCTAAAATTTGCGTTAGCCTGAATCACCATTTCGCTTATTATTTCCACGGTTTCCCTACTTTTATCTAAATCCGCACCTGGAGATTCTTCCCTATTTTCGGCCATATCCATTACTGTATTTGTAGCCTTAGCTGGCTGAATATTTTTAGGAAGTGTTCCAGTGCTTGAATTTATTACAAGTCTTGGTGGTGCAATTAATGGATTACGACCATTTAGTTGGTCTGTCGCTGCAGTACCCTCACTTGTCTGCCTAGTATTAATTGTGTTTGAAAGGTCCATAAAACCTGGGCTCAACTGTGGATCTTGATCCATGTTACTCATTTCTAAATTTCTTAGTTTCCTAACAGGGCTTAAATCAGATAATGTTTTATCGCACTCTTCTGTAATATTCCTATTTCTTTTTTCAGCTTTGGCTCTTCGTGTCTCCATATAAATTTTTTTGCCAAATCTAAATAATAATTTACGATGTAATTTTTCGTTTGAAATTCAATATTGTAAACAGACAAAAGGGGGATTCTCAGTCCGATTATGGGGAATTCGAGAGTTAATTTTAATCATCATCTATCCGGCGCAACTCTTCTGAAGTTGCTGGTGTGGTGACGTTTAGTAATTTATTTCCTAATAAATTAAAGGTTGATATCAGTTTTGCTCTTAGAGGTCGTGCAACTAAAGTTTTTTTATGAACTAATTTAATTTGCATATTAGGCCACGACTTCACTGCTGTTCTATAAACTGTACGACTTAAGCATCTTTAAAGGTAAATACTTTAAGGTTACAGTTTTTCTAGCCATTAGAGTATGGTGATATCAATCTTTGTTTTGTTTATATATCGCTTTCTTAGCCGCTAAAATAAATCAGGTACAATTTGGCTTAAAATTGACTTATTTTGTCCTAAGTTACCCGACATTCCATTCACTAAGAGTTGACGCTCTCTACGCCTAACTTTCTGATTTTACTAAGATTTGTGAATCTTCGATCTCTCCATCAATTACTGCAATTAGTCGCGCTTGATCAGCCGACTGAGTCACCATTCAGTAGAGAGCTCGAACAGAACAAAACTGGAAATGAATTTGAATTTTTATAAATCTTTCGACTGCCGTTTTATCGGAAGCTCTACGTATGATGCAATTAATATTTTTTTTCATACTGAACCATTAAGTCATCATAACTTTCGAGACCCCGACAAGGCACAGTCGATACCTAACCATTTTAAGTACTATCGTGGGTGTTGATCTTACTACCCTTGTTCAATTCTTTTTTTATTTTTTTGATTGGTTGGGTGCCATATTGTTATAAGATGGCAACCCCGGGATATGGATGTTACTATCCCTACCTGAGGTAATTGTTTTATGATTGGGCGCCATATTGTTATAAGTCCCTAAGAGCCATCTTACCTAACGCCGCCCACCACGGCTAATTCAGGGCACTTCAGGGGGTTCTTAACCCGCGGCGCTAGGTCGAGGGACTTAACAATAAATTTTTACTTCCGCCTAAAGCAGGAAGTAAAAATTTAAAATAATACGAAAAACGTAACTAAAACTTTAAAAAAAAAACTCTAAAGTAAAAATCAAAATGACAATAACCAAAAACTCAAAACCTCTTAATACGGCCACCACACCAACATGGGACTAGCTGGACATCCCATCTGCGCACCCGCCCTTCCTGTGTTCCAGTAAAAAATTCCATCTAAAACACCCACAAACAGATAACCACCATTTCCCTTAACTCCTTTTCAACCCATCATCGGACTTCGAATCTCCCCTTTTTACTTATTTGAAATTAGCCAGACATCGCTAATAAATCCTTTTCAAGAAATCAAAAGATACATGAATTTAATCTTACAAAAATCATTTACTTTATTACAGAGACGGCGAATTTAACGTTCAACAAATCACTTTATATGAGACCAGAAACACCAAGTTTTCATTCCCCAAAAGTGAAATCAAAAATTAAATTTAAATATGACCAAAAAAAAAGTATAAAATGTAATATAATTAAAAATATAATATAATGTATTAAAAATTGGTATATAAAATCTTAAAACTAGAGAATTATAAAAATGTAATCAAATAATATTTCGAAGAAAGCGAAATGTAATTATAAATAAAATTATCACACAAATAAAATATTTTTAAAACCTTCAAAAATATTGAGCCAAACTTATTTCAAAAATTTCCAGAACAAAATGCAGGTAATGAAATTGCTTTAAGTAAGAAAATCCTAAATACTTCAACGCCTAGTAGCGTATTCAAACAAAAACCCAAAACCCTACTAACTAAAAATGCTACCTAAAAGAGCTCTCTTAAGAAGCCTAAAAAAAAATATTTCCCCCGTACCTTTTCCTCTAAGGTGAAAAATCCACCACAAAATTATAAATCAAGAATATTTTTAACTCAGGACCACTTTCCGCATATTCAAATTCTGCATTTATAAAAATAGATATCAAATTAAATGAAAAAAAAAAAAACAAAATACATATACTTATACTACTTAATATAAAAGCTAAATCTACTACTAATTCTATATACGCGAACACGGCAACTCCTCTCCCGCACAGCTCAAACAAAATCAACGCTTTCTCCACTCTCACTTGCGTGGACCCAAAGTGGACACAAATACCACACACAGGTTCTAATTTGAACCGTCACAAATGTGGCTACACGCTCTCTATCCCAGACCCACACCACTGTGGATCGAACACTTTTAAGTATTAGCGTCTAATTCCGTTTAACGCAAATGCGCTTCCTGCTGCACTGATTCACGACTTTTTTTATATAGCTCATAAAATAAAAATAAAATAAAAAACAATTGTGGCCGACTTAGCTTTTTGATTCCAAAAGATTATTTCCTGGTGCGCCTCCTTTTGCCGTCTTCTGCCAGCCACACTAGTTAAAATTTAAAATACAAAAAACCAATTACCGAAATGCATATAAAAAATCTAACTTTTATGTTTAAAATTAAATGAACCCTTAGCACAATACTCACATTGTATTTTTTAAAAAAAAAAAAGTTAAATTAAAAATCTCAGCTTCTCCTAAATTGTTTAATTAAAACGACGCGCACTTTTTTTTCTCTATAAAAAAACACAAAGTTTAGAACACTTTTATAAAAAAATAACTTTTTAAAAAACTACCTTTAATTTATTTTTAAAAAACTAACATTTAACGATTTTAAAATCGCGTCTGCACTTAAACAGTTTTACTTCTGGAATAAACCAGAAGCGCAAAAGTTTTGAGTCACCAAGCCGATTTTAAACAAAACAGTTAAAACTTTACATATGCATTATATAACATAACAAAAAAAACAACTTAAAACTGCGTTACCCCTAATATATGCAATTTCCCCTACATACATTGACCTAAATATCTTATTATCTGCCTCTCACTCTAAATTTATATTTCCGTCTCATCTTAAATGATGACATCATCTCGTCAACATTCGAAACCTTCCTGCAACAATCCTTCAGCTAATTAAACAATCGTACAACTCAACATCTGTCCTATAGTAAAACAACCCCGAAACCGCAACCAACTCATGACGTGTGGAACCTAAGAGCGGCCATCATATTGTCAAATTCTGACATTTCACATATTTACTTTGAATGAATTGCATGAGGCAAAAAGAAAAATTATTGAAAATTAAAAATTAAATATAGTGGAAAAATAAAGAAGGAAGATAAAAAAAAAAAAAATGAAGAAAACTCAAAACATCGAAGGAAACTAAAATGGATAGAATAAGGATACTTAGAAGGACGAAATAACCAGGTAAACTAAAAGGCAATGAAGGAAGAAGAAGAAAAACTACCACCATTCATCAAAAAAAAAAAAAAAAAAGGTACTATAAACAAAAAAAACTACTAATATGATAGAAAAAAACTGATTGAAATGCGGAAAAAAACCGAAAATTGAATCAATAAAAGAAAAGTAAACCCCCATAACTAAAAACTCCTACCCTCATGCAACAAAGTATGGAAAACGGACGAGCAGCCAATTTTAGTAAGAAGTGAGTTTTGCCATGAAATTAGTGAAAAAGCATATGAAAAATATAATTGAGTACAAAAAAAAACTAGTTGACGACGATTAACCACAATATTGTAAAATTTGGCCACAATCTGCGTCACTTTAGTTATCGGACCCAAAATTGGTTGCCATTTTTGTATCAGAAATGTACAAAAATTGTATATCATTATGATATCTTTTTTTGATATCATTTTAATATCTTTTTTTGATATCATTTTGATATCATTTTGATATCTTTTTTTGATATCATTTTGATATCTTTTTTTGATATCATTTTGATATCTTTTTTTGATATCATGGTGATATACAAAAAGCGTTACATTCCGTATATCACTGTGATATCCTTTTTTTATCAAAATTTTGTATGTCACTGACAAATTTTTGATATATTTTTGATATACTTTTTTTGATCGGGATATTGTAAAATTTGGCCATAATCTGCGTCACTTTAGTTATCGGACCCAAAATTGGTTGTCATTTTTGTATCAGAAATGTACAAAAATTGTATATCATTTTGATATCTTTTTTTGATATCATTTTGATATCTTTTTTTGATATCATTTTGATATCTTTTTTTGATATCATTTTGATATCTTTTTTTGATATCATGGTGATATACAAAAAGCGTTACATTCCGTATATCACTGTGATATCCTTTTTTTATCAAAATTTTGTATGTCACTGACAAATTTTTGATATCATTTTGATATATTTTTGATATACTTTTTTTGATCGGGCGTTTATGCTAAAAAATATAAAATTTTCCAATAGAAATGTCAGATTGCACCTGGCAACACTTAGTGTTGCCTAGGCCAGAAATATATCGAGCAGCCTACGTACAACATTAAATTAAAATTTTTATTGTTTAATTTTGGCTCTAGGGAATAACGCAAAAAAAAAAAACGAAATAACGCACAAAGAATATGAAGTAACGCCCTAATTTTCATATAAATATGGGCAATAATCATTTTGGAAATAACGCCTAAAATTTGGCATTTATTTCGTTTTTTTTTTTTGGGCGTTATTTCATTAAAAAAAAAGCCCAAACACAAAAAACGAAATAACTCCCAAATTATTTTCATATAAATTAATTCTTGGGCGTTATTTTCAAAATGATTATCGCCCAAATTTCTTTCAAAATAATTTGGGCGTTATTTGAATGGACGGTATTTTCTAACGCCACTAATTACATATTCATTTACATACTTGCAGGTTTTTAATTCGTTCATCTTAACAATATGCCGGATATTGTGTGTCCATCTGGATGTAAGACTCTCACAGAGGATCTAGGCACAGATGAACTTATACGCCGGCTGGAGGTATTTTTCTATTTAATTTTTTTCTTTTAAATCTAACATTTCTATAAAATTCTATCCTACCATTCCACTATAGGTCAAAAGGCACACTTTTTTGGCCAAAATTCATAACGTCCATATTATCATGGATACCGACTGCAAATGTAGTTGTTATGTTGACTCTAGACTAAAAGAACAATTATGAAAAAAATCTTAGCCCTTCTACTACCGGGTCAAAAATGGCACGTAATAAATTATCTAAATAAATAACACATATCAGCAAGGTTTTGTTTTTAAGCATTTCCGAAGTAACTCCATGCGTTGAATCCGAATCCGAGGTCAGAATTGACCCACCACTTCAGGATTTGGAGATATTTGAGGTCAAACTCATGAAAAATGGCTATTTTTGAGGTTCGATGCAAATTGCACAAAATTTTCATTATTTTTTTTACCAAATGCATCACGTAGTTCTGTTATGTTTCTTCAAAATGAGCTCTTAAAAAATGCCATATAATACTTCCTTTAAAAGTAATGGCCGATTTCAGATGACATGTCATGACATCTTGAAATCCCATAAATCGGGTAAAACGACACAACTTTGGATTTCATGATATCATCTTAAATCTGCAATAACTTTTGAAGAAAGTATTGTTTGACACTTTTTAAGAGCTCGTTTTGAAGGTAAAAAATGGTACTCAGTTATGAATAATGCAAAAAAATTAAAAAATATTTTATGCAGTCTACAACTAACATCAAAAGTAACATGAGTACTTATTTTTTGTATATTAACCTCAAATATCTCTATTTTTCAAAAATCCTAATGCAAAAATTATGCGCATTTTTACCCAAGTTACTTTTTCTAGTGGTATCTTCAGTATTTTCTAATAAGAAATTGAAAAACAGCTTCTTCTTTTTCGTCTGTCTTTTGCAACCAGACTTCGAATAAATCGGAATTGCGGAAAAAGTTACCTGAGAAAAAAATTCATTAAAAAAAAACGGGCAAAATCGGGCGTCTATATTTCTAACTAACATGAACAAAAGAACCGTCTTACTATTGCAGTTTTGAGTTTCTTAGGACTAACAAATTACAACAAAATTTTAAAAGCTTACACGAAGTTCAAAATTTAAAAAAAATACTAAAGTCGGGGGACTAATTTGAATTTCAAAATTTTTCCACAGAAAACTAAAATATATTTAAATGTTTTGAACTACATTGCATTACACATAACATCATAAATTTTACAAATTTTTATTTTAGAAAAAAACAAATTATTTTAATTACTTTTTATTGATTGAAAAAAAAGACCTAAAATCACGACTTTTTGAGTTATCTCAGTAAAATGCAAATGCATCAACTTTGACACATCGCTGAGGAACGGAAAATTATTTAACCCCAAAACAAAAAACATTTTTGCTTATATTGAAGTATTCTCCGTTACACTGCATCAACCAAAACTCAATAGAAACAATTGTAAAAATTGAATTTTGGCCAAAAAAGTGAGCCTTTTGACCTATAGTGCATTCCAGTGAAATTTCTCACGATAACTGCCTGTCAAACAAGATTTTTTAGATTACTCACATTTTGATGGTCCACCTTTCACTTTAATGCCCTACAGTTAAATGAAAGAATTTTTTTTTTAATCTGAAATAAAAATAACCACCCCTATTATGAATTTCAGGCAAAAATCTTCCTTACGCAGAAACTACATTTCGCTTGAAGAAAAAAACAAAAAAAAGTGAACAATTCAGGGCGAAAATTTATTTCACAATATGGGTAAGGGGCTGTCCATAAACTCCGTGACGCTTCTAGAGGAGGGAAGGGGTTCGAGCAAGCGTCACTTTTTGTCACAGGGGGAAGGGGAGGGGTTCTATCTAGCAAGCGTCACCAATATTACAGAAGAAAAAATTAAAAATTAAACTTAAGTTATTCAAAGGTATAAGAACATCTAATTTTCTTAATTTTTTACGGTTTGGTTGTCACAGAAGTATCGTTATTTAATTTAACAATTGCAATCCTTTTAATTCAATAATAGTCCTCCCATAGTTCTTACGATTATCGAATCTATAGTGTATTCAGTGCTTGGCCTGATTATAAAAACTAGAGTTCGCCTTGTGGCCGAAATTCAACCATTTTGAAAAAAGTTGTTGCGGGCTGTTGAAGGGAAAAAGATTTTTTTTTTGTTTAGTTTAGTTCATTTTTTTTTTTGTTTTTATTTCGTCTTTTCTTTTTTTGATTATTTTTTTTGTATTAACTTACCTGTGTTTTGGTTCGGCAAATCCTGGGCCAAGTCTGGGTGATAACGCTGCACTGTCCATGTGGTTCTGCATGGGGGTGTTGTTTTCCTTTTTTTTTATTTAGTTTAGGTTTTGTTTTTTTTTATTTGTATTCACTAGTTAGGGTTTTATTTATTTCATTAATTTAATTTCACTTTCACTATTTTTTTTTTATTGTAGTTAATTTACTTTTATTTTCCATTTATTTAGTTTAGTTTTATTTATTATTTGACGTCCGCAATGCGGCGGCCATCATGCATTTGGTCAGATTTCCAAAACGTCAAAACAGAATGCGCTCTTAGATTCCACTTTTAGTAGTAGATTCCACAAAAATAGTTCTGTTCGTTTTGGGGTTGGAGACACAGATAGTGATGTGTTCAAATGGTTCTTCGGAAAATGGTATGTTTAGGTTGTCGGATTTAGATCAAGGTTTTAGGAATGTAAAAATGAAAAGAAATAGATGTATGTATGGTTTAGATAATTAGTTTAAGTGTATGGGATAGGAATATTTATTAGTATAAGTATTATATATTTGAGTTATTGTATTTATTATGTAGGAATTATGTATAGGAAATGTATATGTAAAATATTACAGTTTTTGTGTTTTTTTTGGGTATAAGTCTTGAAGTTTTGGCGCTTCGAGATTATTCCTGAAGTAAAAGTTTAAATGTTCGGTCGCGTCTAAAATTCGCTGTGGTGATTAAAAAGTTTAAAATTTCATTTCTTTTTAATGCTACAATTTGGTTAAAAAAAAAAAAAAAAGAAAGATTTTCGTGTCGTGAATCATAAAACTTATCCTGCGGTTGGAGAATTTAAATTCTTATTTTATTAAAACTTAAAACGGAAAATTAAATTGTGGCTGACGAGAACTCAGGAAGGACGAAGACGCTACAAGGAGTTGAGTCCATCACTAAATAAGGACGCTAAAAAGCCGCTTTTAAAGAAAAAAAGATAAGTCAGCCACAATTTTTCCGTATTTATAAAATTAACATAATTGGCAATCATAAGGGGAAAGTAATTTTGAGCCCAAAGATTAAATTTGAAAGCGTCGAAACGCTCGCTACATTTTGTTCGTAGAAATCCGGTGCTGCAGAAGATTTTTTGTTTCGGGTGCATAAACGAACGCGCTCCAACCAAAAGTTGTGGTTCGTAAATCGAACAGGTTCGGAAGTGGAGAGTTTTGGCTACGATCCAACTTGGAGTTAAGAAGAATAAGCACGAAACCAATTTGTTGAGAACGAACGTGTTTGAGTGGACGTGTCGGGGTTGCCGTAGGGATAGAATAGATTTAAGTAAAATAGTAGTGGTAATTTGCTTTTGCTTAAGTAGTTTTTTTTTGTGGTACATACGTACATATATATATAATTCAGCTGATGGTAGATACCTATGTAGGAAATCCTGAAAGGCGATTTTAGTCAATTTGAATTTTGTTTGATGTAAATTTGATTTTAGAGAAGGAAAAGTAACGACCCTAAGAGAGCTCCTTTAGGTTTTGGTTTACTTAAAAGAAAAGGGCAATTTTTTTTGTGTTTGGCCATTGAATTTGGAATTTTTCAGGATTCTTAATAGGGATATGCATCATTATCAGCGCTTAAAATTTAAATAGTTTTTTTTTGCATGTTTTTTTTTATTTAAGCATACCATAAAATTAAATAAGGTTACAAAATTTTTAATTTTCTTTAAAAATCAATTTATTAAATATTAAAGTTAGATTTTAGTATATACGTTTACAAATCATTTGGGGTTTAATTGTAAAAGTTATTTTTGTTAATTGGGTTGGGATTTATATTAAATATTCTTATTTTTTTATACCTATACAATTTCTTTATAATATAATTTTATCTTTTTTATATTAATTTTTAAATAATCTTGTTTTTATTACATCTATATATATATATACCATACATAAATTTGATTTCAGCTGTTTCCGATTTGATTTTTGTTGTGATTCCTTTGGGGTCCTTTTATAAATCCGGGTGCCGACATACCATATAAAAAAAATTCTGGAATTTAGATAATGGATTCTGATTATTGTTTTTGAAGAGTTTAGTAATAAAAAAGAAATGAGTGGCTAAATTTTGAAAGATAAAAGGAATTCGAAGCTGGTAATGGGTTGGTAAAAAGGGAGGTTGGTGTGGGGTCATCAGTGGGTGTCATGAGTTATTTGTTGTTGTGACACAGGATGGGTGGGGACGCAGCGGGGTACATCAGCTATACCCATACTCGTATGGTGGTACTATGGAAAGTCGTTTTTGTGTCGGATTAAAATTTTGAGGATTTTGATTTTTGAGTTACTTAAATTATGAGATAGTTTTGATGTTTGAGTTAGTTTTTTTGATTTTTGCATAGAAATAAATTTCTGCTTTGATGTATTTCCAAGTAGGAATTATTGTTATTCCCCTCGGTCTGAAGCGGCGGGTTGAGGATCCCCTGAAAGACGACGAGTTAGCCGTGGCGTACCGCTTTGGATTCGATGAACAAGGGGACATTATAACAATATGGCGCCCAATAGAAAATATAAACGTTGATAGGGGGTATTAAGACCGAAACCCCACAATAGTTCAAAATGAGGAGGTATCGATTGGGTCTTATCGGATCCTCAAAGGCAAAAGGCGTCTAAGCCGTTCATTGGTTAAGAGCTTGGGTTTGGAGGAGCCGATGATACATTAATCGAGTAGTAGAATTTTTACTTGTTCATCAGATTCTCAATCATCTTGGAGGCTTAGCCGGCTAGAATAGCCAGACTAAATGCACAAGTTGATGAGGGGGCGGTGATTTACAAATCAAAAAAAAAAAATTAATTACTTAAAAAAATAACGTAGGAATGTTTTTAGATGTTTTTTATCAAAGATCTGATAGCTTAGGATGAATTAACGAATTTCAAGCCTAATTGTAACAGATCGATTTGAAAGTGCTAGGAGAAATAGTTGAATCAAAGATAGATATGACGTTGCAAATTTTTCTTTTAATATTTATTGTAGCCTAAAAGCGGCAGAAAAACCAAGCATTTTAGTTGTACGGTGAGATAAGAGAAAACAAAATATCGTGGCCTAATTAAAGAATTTTTTTTTTGTCTTATTTGAAATTAGAAGCACGAATTCTGACAGCAACGTGATATAGATTTTTGAAGTATAAGAAAAGTTTTCCATGATAATACCACACGAGTAACTCGATCAGAGTTGCGTAGAACAATGAGTGACCCAAATAACCCCAAAACCACCCATGTAACCGGCCAATGAATTCCTTTTATATATTAAAATATTGGGATAGAAAAGAAAACATAATTTATTTTGGAATAACAAATTAGTTTCAAAAATAAAACGTTTATGGAAACGCGACTCCGTAAAACCAAAAGAATATTAGAAAATAATTCAGAAAATTTAAGCGAAATGAATCGAACTCCACCTCCAAAGAGGACAGATGTTGATCCCTTGCAACCAGGAGCGGGTCTGGCATCGAGTCCGTCTTTTATGGATTTTTCGGAAACAATTAATGTATCTAATAATAGGGAAGGCGCGGCTAGCTTAGAACAGCAATCGGCTCCAAGAGCAACAAAAAAACCTCAAGACCCTTCGACGAATGATATGACAAATACGTTAGGTAAAACTACACCGTCGACCTTGCCTAATAAACAAAACCAAGTTCAAGCAAATTTATCTTTTCCGAATTCTGCAAATCCAACTGGAACTAAACCCAAACAGAATCCATTTAAAAATAGGGAAAATATTCAAATTATAGAATAGTCCATTGAAGATAAACTCAAATCTTTTATGGAAATTAGTTTAGGGGAAATGAGAAAAATGCTAAGTCTTACCCAGAGCTCGGCTCCAGAAGTTGAAGAACAGGCTTCATCTGCTAGATCAAACGGTTTAGGAGACAATAATGCTAGCGGTGAGCGAAACGTTGGGTCACAATCTTCACCAAATATAAACGGATCTGAAAATAATAATTTGATGAATCACAGTAATCACGAAGAAAGGTTTGAAACGAGTCACCAGATTAGAGAAAATCAATGGAACCAACAGCAACGTATCCAACAACAGCCAATTCATCAGCAACAAATTCATCAGCAGCAATTTCATCAACAGCAAATTTATCAGCAACAAACGATTCAACAGCAAACAAACCATCAACAAATGTCAGCAATGCAAAATAATTTCAACTATCCGCCAAGACAGTCAAATGGCCAACATAATCGTACTGGCGCAAGCAGAGGACCAAGAACCCAGTCAACGCAATCACAGCCGCCACTTGCATCGTGGAATATGCCACCACCAGTACACAACAATAACAATTCCGTTAAAATTGACAGATTCGGTTTGGTTTTTGATGGTCGCACGGATAAGTTGTCCATTGAAGATTTTATTTTTCGTCTGGAACGTCTTCAGAGTCAATACAATTGCTCGTGGTGCCAAATACTAAGAGAATTCCATTTGTTGTTAAACGGTAATGCACTTGAGTGGTATTGGTTGCAAGTACAAGCGCTCAATATTGTAGATTGGCCTACGCTACGTCATGCACTATTGGAACAGTACCAGAACACTCGTACAGATTTTGAGTTAATGGGCGATCTATATAATCGAAAGCAGCAGGCAGGCGAGAGCGTCGATGCATTTTTTCATGCGATGCTTAAAATCAGGTCCAAGATCAGAAATCCTGTTGTCGAACATGAAATTGTAAAAATAATTAAGCAAAATTTAAAAAGTAGCCTTGGCAAAATGCTTTGGCATATGAACATATTTACGGTAAATCAATTGCGCGTAGAGTGCATCAAAATTGAGCAATATTTGCTAAGGAGCGAAGGACGTGGAAATTATAATCCAAATCCAAATTTTGTACGGCAACAGCGGGTCCATGAACTGAACGAAATGGAATTTAAAGATGATGATGGTCAAACTCAGTATGATGAAATGATGCTAGATGAGGTACAACAAATGAAAAGAAATCCTTTTAAACAACAGCAACAACAATCGTATGGTAAAAATTTTCAGCAGAGAGTAGGTACGCAGCAACAACAACAAAACTTCAATCAGCAGCAAACGCAGCAGCAGCAACAAGGTCAAAAGCAACAGCAACAATCGCAGGAGCAATGCCAGCAAAAAAAGGTTATTATTTGCTGGAACTGTAAACAACAGGGGCATGTTTATATGGATTGTCCTATAATGCAGAGGTCCATATTTTGCTACAAGTGTGGGATCCCAGATGTTGTCACGCCTAAATGCCCGAATTGCACCATGGGAAACTCGCTCCAGCCAAAACCCCGCCAAGACACTATAGGCAGTGAAACTGTGAGTTTGAGAGGCGACGATGTTAATGTTGAGGTATCTGTGGAGAAGAAAAAAATTTGTATTTTGCAAGCTGTAAAAAGTTTCAACAAAAATAACAATATTTTAAAACGGCCTTTTGAAATTAAGCCATATGAGGAGCGATTAAGAAATTATCAAGTAGTAAGGGAAAGGATTTTTAATGAAAGTCAGTTGAGTGGAATGCGTATGATTTCGAGAAAAGTGAGAAAAGCGAGGGAAAATTTCATTAAAAGAAAATTGTTAAGGAAATGCGTTGCAGAAGCAGTTAGCAAAGCGACTGAAATTGATCCGCGTCCATATGCAGTGATAAAAGTGAATGAAGTAGAAATAAAGGGACTGCTTGATATGGGAGCGTCAGTATCCATTTTGGGACGCAATTGTCGAGAATTGGTAGAGCAAATTGGCGTTAATATAGACAAATATTTTTCAATCGTTAGAACAGCTGGTGGCCAGAAACATAATCTGATTGGGAAAGTCAAACTTCCAGTTACGTTTAATAATAAAACAAAATTGATTGATTTTTATTTGTGTCCAAAGTTGGAGCAAAAGGCCTATCTTGGCATTGATTTTTGGAGAGTGTTTGAATTAGCGATAGATGTTGTTGGCGTAGAAGAAATAGACATGGAGAAAATTGTGAACCAGTTTAAAAGCGATAAAAATGAAACTATTAAGGAAGAGCCAGAAAAACATATTTTAAGTGATGAAGAACAACAAAGGCTAGATGAAGTGAAAACAAAGTTTATAACATTTGAGGAGCACGGTCTAGGCAAGACGAATTTAGAAATGCATACAATCCAGTTGATAGAAGGGGCAAATCCAGTTAAAGACAGGCACTACCCGATTTCACCGGCTGTCCAAGACATTGTGTATGCTGAAATCGACAAAATGCTCGAATTAGGGGTAATCGAAGAAAGCGAGAGTCCATGGAGCAACCGCTTCACCGTAGTGCGACAGCCTGGAAAGAATCGTTTTTGTCTGGACGCGAGGAAATTAAATGACCGTACAGTGAAGGACGCGTACCCTCTACAAAATATTGAGGGCATCTTAAGCCGAATCGATTACACCTACTACATAAGCAGTGTAGATTTGAAATTTGCATTTTGGCAAATAGAACTAGAAGAAAAGAGCAAACAGTACACCGCCTTTACAGTGCCGGGACGTCCACTGTACCAATTCGCAGTCATGCCATTCGGATTATGCAATGCTGCTCAGCGCCTATGCAGACTTATGGATAGAGTAATCCCTCAGAAATTAAAATCAAATGTTTTCACCTATCTAGATGATTTGCTGATTATAGCACCCGATTTCGACACGCACATTAAAGTTTTAAGTGAAGTTGCAGATTGTTTGAAAAAAGCCAATTTGACAATCGGTCTAAAAAAATCTAAATTTTGCTTTAAGGAGTTACGATATTTAGGATTTATAGTTGGAGGTGGTATGCTGAAGACTGACCCGGATAAAGTTTCGGCAATCCAGAGGATTTCCATACCAAAATCACCAAGGGAAGTAAGAAGCTTTCTTGGAACTGCAGGCTGGTATAGGAGATTTATAAAGAATTTCGCTTCAATCTCAGCACCCTTAAGTGACACGCTTAAGAAGAGCACTAAATTCAACATGACTCCTGAAGCAATCTCAGCATTTAATAGTTTAAAAAAATCCTTGACTACAGCACCAGTTCTTAGGCATGCTGATTTTTCAAAACGCTTTTACATACAGTGTGATGCATCGGATAGTGGAGTCGGCGCTGTGCTATTTCAAAAAGATGAAGAGGAAAACGAGAGGCCTATAGCCTATTTTTCTCAAAAATTGAATGCATGTCAGAGAAATTATAGCGTCACTGAGAAGGAGTGTTTGGCTGCGGTGTTGTCGATAAAGCGTTTCAGACCATATGTTGAAATGATGGCATTCACGGTTTTAACAGATCATGCTAGTCTAAAGTGGCTAATGTCACTTAGAGATTTGACGGGTCGACTCGCTCGGTGGTCACTTCAACTCCAAGCTTTCGATTTTGAGATTGAACATAGAAAAGGTTCTGAAAACGTGGTGGCGGACACGTTGTCACGGTTTGTGGATGAGCTAGATACAGCGGATACCTCATTGCTCGACATGGAGACCACCGAGTTTGAGTCCCCAGAATATCTGGAAAGGATTAAGGCTGTGGAAGAAAACCAACAAAATTTGCCAGACTTGCGGATTGAAAACGGGGTTTTGTTTAAGAGAACGCGGTTCGAGCAAGATGATGATGAAGCCAAGTGGAAACTGTGGGTACCAGATTCCTTAACATCGACTCTTATTGAAAAGGCACACTGTCCAGAAATCGTTTCACATGGTGGAGTAGCAAAGACTTTGCATCGTCTGCGTCAATTTTACTACTGGCCTAAAATGACTGTTCAAGTCAGAAATTTCATTCGAAATTGTTTAATTTGTAAAGAATCTAAGTCGTCTAATCAGGAGCTCAGGCCCAGAATAGGAAATGAAGTTATCACTGAACGTCCATTTCAGAAAATTTATATAGACTTCCTTGGAAAGTATCCTCGTTCGAAAGGCGGAAATGCGTATATTTTTATCGTGGTAGATCACTTCTCAAAATTTACTCTTCTTAAAGCCATGCGTGAAGCAACAACAACTCAAGTTATAAAGTTTTTAGTCAGCGAAGTTTTCCATAAATTTGGAGTGCCTGAGATAATCCATTCGGATAATGGTAAACAATTTATATCCAAAGAATTTAATAAGATGTTAGAGACATATAAAATTAAACATTTAAAAACGGCTTATTATGCACCTAAAGTTTTCGAGGTTTACGTGCTTTTCCAGGTTTTTCCGAGTTTAAAGGAATCCCCTTATTAACAAATAATTTTACCTGTTTAAAAAAAAAAAAATTGTTGTTGATGGTGGTGTTGCTGTTGCTGTTTGTGTAGTTGGTGTTGTTTTGAGAATAGTTTGGGTTTTTGTTGTTGTCGCTGTTGTTGTTGTTGTCGCTGTTGCTGTTGTTGTGGTTGCTGCTGTTATTGTTGCTGCTGCTGTTGTTGTGGTTGCTGCTGTTATTGTTGCTGCTGCTGTTGTTGCTGCTGTTGTTGTTGCTGCTGCAAGCGACCACTTTGTCGCTGTTGTTGTTGTTGTTGTTGTTGTTGTTGTTGCTGCTGGAAGCGACCACTTCGTCGCTGTCGCTGTTGCTGTTGTTCTTGTTGTTGTGGTTGCTGCTGCTGTTGTTGCTGCTGTTGTTGTTGCTGCTGGAAGCGACCACTTTGTTGCTGTTGTTGTTGTTGTTGTTGTTGTTGTTGCTGCTGCTGGAAGCGACCACTTCGTCGCTGTCGCTGTTGCTGTTGTTGTTGTTCTTGTTGTTGTGGTTGCTGCTGCTGTTGTTGCTGCTGTTGTTGTTGCTGCTGGAAGCGACCACTTTGTTGCTGTTGTTGTGGTTGCTGCTGTTGTTGTTGCTGCCGTTGTTGCTGCTGCTTGCATGTGGTGGTGCAATGCAGACATTTGAGATGATTTTTGCACCACCACAACTTAATGCATCAGGTAAATCTCCTTGCATAATATAAATTTCCGGTTTTGCTACTGGCTCCTGGATTAAAAAATTATAATTACTCGGTATCGGGACTTGTCCTTTAACTTTGTATTTTATATTTTTTCTAATTTTTTTCATGAAGTCACTCGTGTCTTTCCTTAGTTTTTCAATATTTTCTTCGTTAGGGAAAATTATTTTCCCTACCGAAATTATCGTTTTCCTTCTTTCAACATTGTTTGAGTACAAAGGATGGGAGGAATCCCACAGCAGTGGGAACCTTCTCCAAACGTCAATGAATGATTCTAAAAATAAAAACAAAGATTAAAAGAAATTTCTTTTGTTTTTTTTTTGTTACCATCTCTAACTCTTGAGCGAACATAATTCAATTTTACTACATCTAAAACGTCTGCAAAAACAGAAAGAAAAAATTACATTTAACATTAAAATTAAATGAACAACGTGACGTATGAGTTGGCTCTTGAAAATCTTGAAAAAATTCGAAATTCTGTCAAAAGAACCCAACCCAAATATTTTATATATACCTTTTGATATTCCTTGCAAAAGGGCATCATTATCCAGAGATGATCCTGCAACTGGTGATACGTTGCGTTGACCTGGCGAGGCCTGTGGTTGTTGACCTACATATAAAAAAGGTTTTTCGGTCATAATCCCCATTTTGGTCATTTTTGCAATAATCCATTTAAAAAGTTTATATAGTGTTGGATGTTATAGACTGATCCGCTGCCAAAGGCCGCCGCGAAGCCAGTGTTGGATTTTTGTGAGTTTTAAATCCTGAGCTGCGGCCGCAGGCCGCCCACTTACCCCTACTCATATGTAAAATTACTGTGGCTAGCAACCTAGGTGTTGGATATATTATAGACTGATCAGCGGCTGAAGGCCGCCGCGGAAACGGTATTGGAATTTTTGGGAGTTGTAAATCCTGAGCTGCCGTCAATAACAAAATAAGGCGTTAGGAAATATCGTTATGGGGATTATGTCCATTTTTTTGTGGGGATTATGTCCGTTTTTTTCCATTTTAGAAATGGGGACTTTGTCCGAATTATTGGCGGATATAATCCCCATTTCGGAATGGGGATTAAATCCGTGGGGACTATGTCACGGCACCGTCCGAATTCACCCAGTTTTTTCTCAGAGCTTCAATTTATAGTTCTTAGTATTTGAGTGAAATTCGGTTGGTGTCTGAGTGGATTATTTCAAAAAATGCTTTCAGTATAGCGTTTTGAACTTTTTGCTTATATGCTATCCAGGGGAGGTGACGCTGATCTAGAATATATATACTTTTCTATATCTACCACGCCTCCTTCTTTGCGTTACAAACGGAAGGACAAAGTGTTATACCCTGGGTGTAGGGTATGTAGGGTAGGCTTCCATATTGTGCAACAGAGAATGCCTAAGAAGGGGCACTTCCGGCACCGACATATACATTTATTCGGACTGCCATACATACAATACCTTTTGGAAAATAATTTTTTGTTTGTTTTCTAGTTTCACGTTTCACATTTATTTTTCGAATTTTCGTTGGCTTTTCGAATAATTCTTCCGACGACATGTTTTTGTTGTTTTTTTAAATGAAATAGAATTTGAAAAAACCACGTGCACGATCGACGAAGAAATTTCACAAAATTTTTCTAGAAATTTTTTTTTTTTTTAAACAGCTGTTTTTGGTTTCAGTGTTGAATAAAAAAAAAAAAAAATTCCAAATTGACATATGACATCAAGTGAATATTAATTGAATAATCAAATTTAATTTCTTGATATCGATACGTCCAACGTAAAAGTTGGTAACTCGAAAATCGTAGTTTTTAGTCATGAGCATTTTTGTATTTTAACTTTTTTTTTTTTTTTTGCATGAAAACCTATATAAAATAAATTTAGGTTGATACTTCAAAAATAGCCCCCAGTCCTTCAAATTTTAAGCTAGGGGTACCAAAATTTGACACAAGATGGAACCAAATGTGCTGATTTCGAAAAACGGTGTCCCGTAAAAAGTTGGTAACTTGAGTTACAAACTTTTACGTTGGATGTATCGATATACATAATCCTAGTAAGTTTCACATAGAAGTAGAAATGGAGAACCCTTTTTTTTAGAAACTGATGAAGCTGTAGTGGATATGCCTTTAGAGTTGCAGGTTATTTATGTATACTATATCCAATTTCAATTTTTAATATTTATCTGAAAATACTGTATTTTCAGAAGAGTCACTGATTTTTAAGTAAGTTTTGTTGCTGATTTTTAAACCAACTCTCGACAAAAAAAATGACTTACAAATTTGTTTTATTAACAGGTGTTGATAGCGACGAAGCATGATGAAAGCAACGCTGACGAAGAAGAGGAAAATGATAAAGAGTTAACGCCACCAAAAACATTATTGGAGGATGACTTAAATAATTGATGAATAATTTAATTCACAAAATGTATTTTTACGTATTCACTTAAAATTTATGAACTCTAACATGAGTAAAATTTTACAACATGCTAATCCATATTACAACAAATAAAATGTTAAAGAAAAAGTAACTTATTACAGTAGCAAATGCAAATAACTTACAAAGCATTTGAATAGCATTGCAAACAATAATACATTAATTACATAATTAAATATTTATCAAAAGCCTCAAATTCGTTTTTCTTAGTTATGTTATAAGATAAGCTTCGGAAGTATATGGTTCTATTGTAGACGGATATAAAGCTTTCTTTTGCAGTTACCATTCCATACTGTGCGTCAGCTTTATAATGACATTTGCTGAAACTTTGCCGCACTTGAAACTAAAATTGAAGATTAATAGGATTTCGTTCGTTCCTATGGTTTTGCAATAATTTGTTTAACTTACTAAAAATTTATCTATTATTATAAATAATAATAAAATAACAAATTATTTATTCTATTATTATTATTTATCTATTTATCTGGGTAAAGAATGTGCTTACACAAGCCCAGATAAAGTGTCCACAAAAACACAGATATTATTTAAAAGGATATAAATTGCACCGTGACCTTAAAAAGCTTTTCTACAGTTGACGGAAAATTTTATTATAATAATTAGCTAAGTTTTTCACTACCATTTATCTGTGCTTGTGTAAGCCCAATCTGAGAAACCTATAGGAAATCAACAACAAATTAGCTTAATTTTACACGGGTAAATGTGCTAAACACAATATTTTTCAAAACTTTCGGACATTTGGTTTTCGACATGTTTGGACCTTAGCTGATATTTTGTACGTTTTTCGAAAATTTACACTGATAATGTAAAAAGGCCTAATTGAAAACTCCATTTTCTATTTGAGTGGAACTAAGAATTAAGAACTAAGAATTTAATATAATTATTTAATATAATTATTTGATATCATTATTTGATAAAATGGCAAATTTGGTAAGTTTTTTTTTGTTATTTCTCATACATTTCTCATAACAAAATAAATGTGTTCTTATCATCGATGCTTCATATTTTCAGGAAATGTTGAAAAATTTGTGGGATCGTTGTTAACAAATTAATTATGCACTAAATTTTGTGGGATGGACGGGACAGAATTTAAACAAAAAATAATTGTACAAAATTTAGCAAATGGTAAAAAAATCATCAAAAAGTGTCGGAAAACATCGAATGTTGTGTGTAGAGAATGTAGAACTGTGGCTGAAATCTTGGGGCACACTCTTAAGAGCTTAGCTATTATTTGCTTAATGCTGGCGGCTTTGTTATTGTTCAAGATTTGGATCTATCTTTCCCATCGATCAAGTTGATCCTTAGTGGATGTTAAATGCTTCTTTGAAAAATCGGCATGTCTTAGTAATGGTGCTGTCGATAAAGCTTTTTTCAATGTTTTGAAAGCCACCATTGCTTCGGGAGTCATTGCAAACTTGGTTCCCTTCTTAAGCGTATCGCTCAAAGGTGCTGAAATCGATGCGAAGTTTTTTATGAATCGCCTGTACCATCCTGCAGTACCCAGAAAACTTCTTATTTCTCTTGGCGATTTTGGTACCGAGATTCTTTGGATCGCTGAAACTTTGTCCGGATCAGTTTTTAACATCCCTCCACCGACTATAAAACCTAGGTATTTCAATTTCTTGAAGCAGAATTTGGATTTTTTTAAACCTATCGACAAATTCGCTCTTCTTAAACAGTTTGCTACTTCAGCTAAAATTTTCATATGAGTTTCAAAATCAGGTGCAATGATAAGAAGATCGTCTAAATACGTGAAGACATTAGATTTTAATTTTTCCGGTATAACTCTGTCCATTAGCCTACACAGTCGCCTACACAGGTACTGTAAAAGCAGTGTATTGCCTACTCTTTTCCTCTAGCTCAATTTGCCAAAATGCGAATTTTAAATCTACACTGCTGATGTAGTAGGTGTAGTCCACACGGCTGAGTATACCCTCTATATTTTGCAGTGGATATGCGTCTTTGATCGTGCGGTCATTCAGTTTTCTAGCATCGAGGCATAATCTATTTTTTCCAGGCTATCGAACTATTGTCACTCGATTGCTCCACGGGCTCTCGCTCTCCTCTATTACACCTAGTTCCAACATCTTATCGACCTCAGCATAAACTAGCTCCTGCACTGCTGGTGAGATCGGATAGTGTCTGTCTTTCACCGGAGTCGCGCCTTCTACTAGTTGAATTGTGTGCATTTCCATATTTGTTCTGCTTAAGCCATGTTCTTCAAATGTCAGAAATAAACTTTTGACCTCATCTAATTTCTGCTGTTCTTCGGCACTTAAGATGTGTTTTTCTGGTTCATCTTCTTCATCTTCACTTCTATCACTTTTAAAATGGTTTACTATCTTCTCAATATCGAGCTCTTCGACACCGATGACGTCTACCGCTAACTCAAAAGTTCTCCAAAAGTCAATCCCAAAATAGGCTTCTTGTTCCAATTTAGGACACAAATAGAATAAAATTGTTTTTGTTTTGTCTTTGTAAGTGACTGGAAGGTAAACTTTTCCCATAATAGCATGTTTTTGTCCACTCGCCGTTCTGACAGTAGAAAAGTATCTATCGATGTTCACTTCAAGTTTTTCTATAAGTTCTCTACAATTTTGTCCTAAGATTGACACTGAAGCTCCAGTGTCCAATAGTCCTTTTATTTCGACTTCATTCACTGTTATCGTAGCATAAGGTCGTGGGTCAGCTTCTGTAATTTTATTCACTGCTTCAGCGATCTGTTTTCTAATTTTCTTTCTCTTCGCAAAACTGTCTCTCGCCTTTTTAACTTTTCTGGAAATTTTATGAATTTTATCACCTTTGCCTTCATTAAAAATTCTGTCTCGTACGCTATAATAATTTTTCATCCTTTCTTCCAACGGTCTAATCTCAAATGGTTTTTTCAAAATGTTATTATTCTTGTTAAAATGTTTAACTGTTTGATGTAATATAATTTTCTTCTTTGTTTCAGGTACCTCTTCATCATCACTGCTTATTGTATCTTCATTTGCTGGATTTAACGACTCCCCACGGGATTCTGGCTGGAGCGTGTTTCCCCCGCTGGAATCACGTTCCTCGATGAGTTTCCCAGAGTGCAGTTGGGACACTTTGGAGTCACAACATCTGGTGTGCCGCATTTATAGCAAAATATAGTGCACTTCATTATGGGACAGTCCATATATACGTGTCCCTGTTGACGGCAATTCCAACAAATTAGGACTCGTTTGATTTGTTGTTGCACCTGTTCTTGAGGCTGCTGAAATTGTTGCTGTTGTTGATTGTTGCTTCTATGCTGAGGCTGCTGATGAAATATCTGCTGCTGTTTGCCAGGTGCTCGCCTTGGAGCTTGCACTTCCTCAATCATCAAATCTTCTTCAGGAACCTCCACATCATCATCTTGAAAAGCCATTTCATTAATCTCGTGAACACGCTGTGGCCGTACATAATTTGGTTTCTGTTTGTACGCTCCCGGTCCCTCACAGTTTAACAAATACTGTTCAATCCTGATGCACTCTAGTCGCAGTTCGGTTACAGTATGTATCATAATTGGGTAAATCATTTTTCCTAGACTACCTCTTAAATTTTGTTTAATAATCTTTACTATCTCGTAGTCATCAACCGGATATCTTAAGGTGGACCTTATTTTTAATATCGCATGGAAAAACGTATCGACATTTTCGTCTATCTTCTGCTTGCGATTATACAAATCACCCATTATTTCAAAGTCTGTACGATTACTTTGATACTGCTCCAGCAATGAATGACGTAGCGTAGGCCAGTTTGTAATGTTGAAAGTTTTCACCTGCAGCCAGTACCATTCCAGTGCGTTACCGTCAAGAAGTAAATGAAATTCTCTTAAAATCTGGTCCCACGGACAATTGAATTGCATCTGCAGCCTTTCTAAGCGGAATATGAAGTCTTCAATGGATAATTTATTTCTACGCCCATCAAACACTAAACCGAGCCTGTCTATTTTTATGCTATTATTGTTGTTGTTGTCTACAGTATTTGGAACAGGATGTGGCATATTCTGTAAGGAAGGTTGCTGTGTATATTGTCCAGGTCGTGAGTTGTAGTTTATGCCATTGGTTTGTTGTTGTTGCCCATTTGGCTGCTGCTGACAATTCATAAATGGATGCTGACGTGAATCTTGCTGGTATGTCTGCTGTTGTTGATTTTGTTGCTGGGAAGCTGGTGCATTGAATTGAAAATTTAGTTGTTTTGACGCTTGCTGGTGAGAATTTGGATGTGGATGAATTTGTTGCTGATGCTGCAGTGGATAATTAACCTCTCTTCTATGGTTATCTGTATCCTTTTTTTGTTGAGCATTAATTTGTTTACTATTTTTCGTTCTTACAGATCCATTCGCTTGAGCTGACGATTGAGAACCCGAGTTACGCAGAGCATTAGCAGTATTGTCTTCTAGCCCAGTGAACTCAGACGATACGTAAGGTCCTACAGCGCCTAAAGACGGAGCATTGGTGAGGTTTAACAACTTTTTCATTTCTCCTAAACTTGCTTCCATAAAGCTTTTTAATTTATCTTCTATTGACTTTTCTAAGTCCGACCTAAAATTCGCGTTAGCCTGAATCACCATTTCGCTTATTATTTCCACGGTTTCCCTACTTTTATCTAAATCCGCACCTGGAGATTCTTCCCTATTTTCGGCCATATCCATTACTGTATTTGTAGCCTTAGCTGGCTGAATATTTTTAGGAAGTGTTCCAGTGCTTGAATTTATTACAAGTCTTGGTGGTGCAATTAATGGATAACGACCATTTAGTTGGTCTGTCGCTGCAGTACCCTCACTTGTCTGCCTAGTATTAATTGTGTTTGAAAGGTCCATAAAACCTGGGCTCAACTGTGGATCTTGATCCATGTTACTCATTTCTAAATTTCTTAGTTTCCTAACAGGGCTTAAATCAGATAATGTTTTATCGCACTCTTCTGTAATATTCCTATTTCTTTTTTCAGCTTTGGCTCTTCGTGTCTCCATATAAATTTTTTTGCCAAATCTAAATAATAATTTACGATGTAATTTTTCGTTTGAAATTCAATATTGTAAACAGACAAAAGGGGGATTCTCAGTCCGATTATGGGGAATTCGAGAGTTAATTTTAATCATCATCTATCCGGCGCAACTCTTCTGAAGTTGCTGGTGTGGTGACGTTTAGTAATTTATTTCCTAATAAATTAAAGGTTGATATCAGTTTTGCTCTTAGAGGTCGTGCAACTAAAGTTTTTTTATGAACTAATTTAATTTGCATATTAGGCCACGACTTCACTGCTGTTCTATAAACTGTACGACTTAAGCATCTTTAAAGGTAAATACTTTAAGGTTACAGTTTTTCTAGCCATTAGAGTATGGTGATATCAATCTTTGTTTTGTTTATATATCGCTTTCTTAGCCGCTAAAATAAATCAGGTACAATTTGGCTTAAAATTGACTTATTTTGTCCTAAGTTACCCGACATTCCATTCACTAAGAGTTGACGCTCTCTACGCCTAACTTTCTGATTTTACTAAGATTTGTGAATCTTCGATCTCTCCATCAATTACTGCAATTAGTCGCGCTTGATCAGCCGACTGAGTCACCATTCAGTAGAGAGCTCGAACAGAACAAAACTGGAAATGAATTTGAATTTTTATAAATCTTTCGACTGCCGTTTTATCGGAAGCTCTACGTATGATGCAATTAATATTTTTTTTCATACTGAACCATTAAGTCATCATAACTTTCGAGACCCCGACAAGGCACAGTCGATACCTAACCATTTTAAGTACTATCGTGGGTGTTGATCTTACTACCCTTGTTCAATTCTTTTTTTATTTTTTTATTTTTTTGATTGGTTGGGTGCCATATTGTTATAAGATGGCAACCCCGGGATATGGATGTTACTATCCCTACCTGAGGTAATTGTTTTATGATTGGGCGCCATATTGTTATAAGTCCCTAAGAGCCATCTTACCTAACGCCGCCCACCACGGCTAATTCAGGGCACTTCAGGGGGTTCTTAACCCGCGGCGCTAGGTCGAGGGACTTAACAATAAATTTTTACTTCCGCCTAAAGCAGGAAGTAAAAATTTAAAATAATACGAAAAACGTAACTAAAACTTTCAAAAAAAAACTCTAAAGTCAAAAATCAAAATGACAATAACCAAAAACTCAAAACCTCTTAATACGGCCACCACACCAACATGGGACTAGCTGGACATCCCATCTGCGCACCCGCCCTTCCTGTGTTCCAGTAAAAAATTCCATCTAAAACACCCACAAACAGATAACCACCATTTCCCTTAACTCCTTTTCAACCCATCATCGGACTTCGAATCTCCCCTTTTTACTTATTTGAAATTAGCCAGACATCGCTAATAAATCCTTTTCAAGAAATCAAAAGATACATGAATTTAATCTTACAAAAATCATTTACTTTATTACAGAGACGGCGAATTTAACGTTCAACAAATCACTTTATATGAGACCAGAAACACCAAGTTTTCATCCCCCAAAAGTGAAATCAAAAATTAAATTTAAATATGACCAAAAAAAAAGTATAAAATGTAATATAATTAAAAATATAATATAATGTATTAAAAATTGGTATATAAAATCTTAAAACTAGAGAATTATAAAAATGTAATCAAATAATATTTCGAAGAAAGCGAAATGTAATTATAAATAAAATTATCACACAAATAAAATATTTTTAAAACCTTCAAAAATATTGAGCCAAACTTATTTCAAAAATTTCCAGAACAAAATGCAGGTAATGAAATTGCTTTAAGTAAGAAAATCCTAAATACTTCAACGCCTAGTAGCGTATTCAAACAAAAACCCAAAACCCTACTAACTAAAAATGCTACCTAAAAGAGCTCTCTTAAGAAGCCTAAAAAAAAATATTTCCCCCGTACCTTTTCCTCTAAGGTGAAAAATCCACCACAAAATTATAAATCAAGAATATTTTTAACTCAGGACCACTTTCCGCATATTCAAATTCTGCATTTATAAAAATAGATATCAAATTAAATGAAAAAAAAAAAAACAAAATACATATACTTATACTACTTAATATAAAAGCTAAATCTACTACTAATTCTATATACGCGAACACGGCAACTCCTCTCCCGCACAGCTCAAACAAAATCAACGCTTTCTCCACTCTCACTTGCGTGGACCCAAAGTGGACACAAATACCACACACAGGTTCTAATTTGAACCGTCACAAATGTGGCTACACGCTCTCTATCCCAGACCCACACCACTGTGGATCGAACACTTTTAAGTATTAGCGTCTAATTCCGTTTAACGCAAATGCGCTTCCTGCTGCACTGATTCACGACTTTTTTTATATAGCTCATAAAATAAAAATAAAATAAAAAACAATTGTGGCCGACTTAGCTTTTTGATTCCAAAAGATTATTTCCTGGTGCGCCTCCTTTTGCCGTCTTCTGCCAGCCACACTAGTTAAAATTTAAAATACAAAAAACCAATTACCGAAATGCATATAAAAAATCTAACTTTTATGTTTAAAATTAAATGAACCCTTAGCACAATACTCACATTGTATTTTTTAAAAAAAAAAAAGTTAAATTAAAAATCTCAGCTTCTCCTAAATTGTTTAATTAAAACGACGCGCACTTTTTTTTCTCTATAAAAAAACACAAAGTTTAGAACACTTTTATAAAAAAATAACTTTTTAAAAAACTACCTTTAATTTATTTTTAAAAAACTAACATTTAACGATTTTAAAATCGCGTCTGCACTTAAACAGTTTTACTTCTGGAATAAACCAGAAGCGCAAAAGTTTTGAGTCACCAAGCCGATTTTAAACAAAACAGTTAAAACTTTACATATGCATTATATAACATAACAAAAAAAACAACTTAAAACTGCGTTACCCCTAATATATGCAATTTCCCCTACATACATTGACCTAAATATCTTATTATCTGCCTCTCACTCTAAATTTATATTTCCGTCTCATCTTAAATGATGACATCATCTCGTCAACATTCGAAACCTTCCTGCAACAATCCTTCAGCTAATTAAACAATCGTACAACTCAACATCTGTCCTATAGTAAAACAACCCCGAAACCGCAACCAACTCATGACGTGTGGAACCTAAGAGCGGCCATCATATTGTCAAATTCTGACATTTCACATATTTACTTTGAATGAATTGCATGAGGCAAAAAGAAAAATTATTGAAAATTAAAAATTAAATATAGTGGAAAAATAAAGAAGGAAGATAAAAAAAAAAAAAATGAAGAAAACTCAAAACATCGAAGGAAACTAAAATGGATAGAATAAGGATACTTAGAAGGACGAAATAACCAGGTAAACTAAAAGGCAATGAAGGAAGAAGAAGAAAAACTACCACCATTCATCAAAAAAAAAAAAAAAAAAGGTACTATAAACAAAAAAAACTACTAATATGATAGAAAAAAACTGATTGAAATGCGGAAAAAAACCGAAAATTGAATCAATAAAAGAAAAGTAAACCCCCATAACTAAAAACTCCTACCCTCATGCAACAAAGTATGGAAAACGGACGAGCAGCCAATTTTAGTAAGAAGTGAGTTTTGCCATGAAATTAGTGAAAAAGCATATGAAAAATATAATTGAGTACAAAAAAAAACTAGTTGACGACGATTAACCACAATATTGTAAAATTTGGCCACAATCTGCGTCACTTTAGTTATCGGACCCAAAATTGGTTGCCATTTTTGTATCA
Source organism: Calliopum simillimum (assembly GCA_951812925.1). Lineage (NCBI taxonomy): Eukaryota > Metazoa > Arthropoda > Insecta > Diptera > Lauxaniidae > Calliopum > Calliopum simillimum. The sequence goes on from OX638370.1 coordinate 35,694,362, forward strand.
GAAATGTACAAAAATTGTATATCATTATGATATCTTTTTTTGATATCATTTTAATATCTTTTTTTGATATCATTTTGATATCATTTTGATATCTTTTTTTGATATCATTTTGATATCTTTTTTTGATATCATTTTGATATCTTTTTTTGATATCACGGTGATATACAAAAAGCGTTACATTCCGTATATCACTGTGATATCCTTTTTTTATCAAAATTTTGTATGTCACTGACAAATTTTTGATATATTTTTGATATACTTTTTTTGATCGGGATATTGTAAAATTTGGCCATAATCTGCGTCACTTTAGTTATCGGACCCAAAATTGGTTGTCATTTTTGTATCAGAAATGTACAAAAATTGTATATCATTTTGATATCTTTTTTTGATATCATTTTGATATCTTTTTTTGATATCATTTTGATATCTTTTTTTGATATCATTTTGATATCTTTTTTTGATATCATGGTGATATACAAAAAGCGTTACATTCCGTATATCACTGTGATATCCTTTTTTTATCAAAATTTTGTATGTCACTGACAAATTTTTGATATCATTTTGATATATTTTTGATATACTTTTTTTGATCGGGCGTTTATGCTAAAAAATATAAAATTTTCCAATAGAAATGTCAGATTGCACCTGGCAACACTTAGTGTTGCCTAGGCCAGAAATATATCGAGCAGCCTACGTACAACATTAAATTAAAATTTTTATTGTTTAATTTTGGCTCTAGGGAATAACGCAAAAAAAAAAAACGAAATAACGCACAAAGAATATGAAGTAACGCCCTAATTTTCATATAAATATGGGCAATAATCATTTTGGAAATAACGCCTAAAATTTGGCATTTATTTCGTTTTTTTTTTTGGGCGTTATTTCATTAAAAAAAAAGCCCAAACACAAAAAACGAAATAACTCCCAAATTATTTTCATATAAATTAATTCTTGGGCGTTATTTTCAAAATGATTATCGCCCAAATTTCTTTCAAAATAATTTGGGCGTTATTTGAATGGACGGTATTTTCTAACGCCACTAATTACATATTCATTTACATACTTGCAGGTTTTTAATTCGTTCATCTTAACAATATGCCGGATATTGTGTGTCCATCTGGATGTAAGACTCTCACAGAGGATCTAGGCACAGATGAACTTATACGCCGGCTGGAGGTGTTTTTCTATTTAATTTTTTTCTTTTAAATCTAACATTTCTATAAAATTCTATCCTACCATTCCACTATAGGTCAAAAGGCACACTTTTTTGGCCAAAATTCATAACGTCCATATTATCATGGATACCGACTGCAAATGTAGTTGTTATGTTGACTCTAGACTAAAAGAACAATTCTGAAAAAAATCTTAGCCCTTCTACTACCGGGTCAAAAATGGCACGTAATAAATTATCTAAATAAATAACACATATCAGCAAGGTTTTGTTTTTAAGCATTTCCGAAGTAACTCCATGCGTTGAATCCGAATCCGAGGTCAGAATTGACCCACCACTTCAGGATTTGGAGATATTTGAGGTCAAACTCATGAAAAATGGCTATTTTTGAGGTTCGATGCAAATTGCACAAAATTTTCATTATTTTTTTTACCAAATGCATCACGTAGTTCTGTTATGTTTCTTCAAAATGAGCTCTTAAAAAATGCCATATAATACTTCCTTTAAAAGTAATGGCCGATTTCAGATGACATGTCATGACATCTTGAAATCCCATAAAACGGGTAAAACGACACAACTTTGGATTTCATGATATCATCTTAAATCTGCAATAACTTTTGAAGAAAGTATTGTTTGACACTTTTTAAGAGCTCGTTTTGAAGGTAAAAAATGGTACTCAGTTATGAATAATGCAAAAAAATTAAAAAATATTTTATGCAGTCTACAACTAACATCAAAAGTAACAAAAGTACTTATTTTTTGTATATTAACCTCAAATATCTCTATTTTTCAAAAATCCTAATGCAAAAATTATGCGCATTTTTACCCAAGTTACTTTTTCTAGTGGTATCTTCAGTATTTTCTAATAAGAAATTGAAAAACAGCTTCTTCTTTTTCGTCTCTCTTTTGCAACCAGACTTCGAATAAATCGGAATTGCGGAAAAAGTTACCTGAGAAAAAAATTCATTAAAAAAAAACGGGCAAAATCGGGCGTCTATATTTCTAACTAACATGAACAAAAGAACCGTCTTACTATTGCAGTTTTGAGTTTCTTAGGACTAACAAATTACAACAAAATTTTAAAAGCTTACACGAAGTTCAAAATTTAAAAAAAATACTAAAGTCGGGGGACTAATTTGAATTTCAAAATTTTTCCACAGAAAACTAAAATATATTTAAATGTTTTGAACTACATTGCATTACACATAACATCATAAATTTTACAAATTTTTATTTTAGAAAAAAACAAATTATTTTAATTACTTTTTATTGATTGAAAAAAAAGACCTAAAATCACGACTTTTTGAGTTATCTCAGTAAAATGCAAATGCATCAACTTTGACACATCGCTGAGGAACGGAAAATTATTTAACCCCAAAACAAAAAACATTTTTGCTTATATTGAAGTATTCTCCGTTACACTGCATCAACCAAAACTCAATAGAAACAATTGTAAAAATTGAATTTTGGCCAAAAAAGTGAGCCTTTTGACCTATAGTGCATTCCAGTGAAATTTCTCACGATAACTGCCTGTCAAACAAGATTTTTTAGATTACTCACATTTTGAAAGGTGGACCCTTTCACTTTAATGCCCTACAGTTAAATGAAAGAATTTTTTTTTTAATCTGAAATAAAAATAACCACCCCTATTATGAATTTCAGGCAAAAATCTTCCTTACGCAGAAACTACATTTCGCTTGAAGAAAAAAACAAAAAAAAGTGAACAATTCAGGGCGAAAATTTATTTCACAATATGGGTAAGGGGCTGTCCATAAACTCCGTGACGCTTCTAGAGGAGGGAAGGGGTTCGAGCAAGCGTCACTTTTTGTCACAGGGGGAAGGGGAGGGGTTCTATCTAGCAAGCGTCACCAATATTACAGAAGAAAAAATTAAAAATTAAACTTAAGTTATTCAAAGGTATAAGAACATCTAATTTTCTTAATTTTTTACGGTTTGGTTGTCACAGAAGTATCGTTATTTAATTTAACAATTGCAATCCTTTTAATTCAATAATAGTCCTCCCATAGTTCTTACGATTATCGAATCTATAGTGTATTCAGTGCTTGGCCTGATTATAAAAACTAGAGTTCGCCTTGTGGCCGAAATTCAACCATTTTGAAAAAAGTTGTTGCGGGCTGTTGAAGGGAAAAAGATTTTTTTTTTGTTTAGTTCATTTTTTTTTTTTGTTTTTATTTCGTCTTTTCTTTTTTTGATTATTTTTTTTGTATTAACTTACCTGTGTTTTGGTTCGGCAAATCCTGGGCCAAGTCTGGGTGATAACGCTGCACTGTCCATGTGGTTCTGCATGGGGGTGTTGTTTTCCTTTTTTTTTATTTAGTTTAGGTTTTGTTTTTTTTTATTTGTATTCACTAGTTAGGGTTTTATTTATTTCATTAATTTAATTTCACTTTCACTATTTTTTTTTTATTGTAGTTAATTTACTTTTATTTTCCATTTATTTAGTTTAGTTTTATTTATTATTTGACGTCCGCAATGCGGCGGCCATCATGCATTTGGTCAGATTTCCAAAACGTCAAAACAGAATGCGCTCTTAGATTCCACTTTTAGTAGTAGATTCCACAAAAATAGTTCTGTTCGTTTTGGGGTTGGAGACACAGATAGTGATGTGTTCAAATGGTTCTTCGGAAAATGGTATGTTTAGGTTGTCGGATTTAGATCAAGGTTTTAGGAATGTAAAAATGAAAAGAAATAGATGTATGTATGGTTTAGATAATTAGTTTAAGTGTATGGGATAGGAATATTTATTAGTATAAGTATTATATATTTGAGTTATTGTATTTATTATGTAGGAATTATGTATAGGAAATGTATATGTAAAATATTACAGTTTTTGTGTTTTTTTTGGGTATAAGTCTTGAAGTTTTGGCGCTTCGAGATTATTCCTGAAGTAAAAGTTTAAATGTTCGGTCGCGTCTAAAATTCGCTGTGGTGATTAAAAAGTTTAAAATTTCATTTCTTTTTAATGCTACAATTTGGTTAAAAAAAAAAAAAAAAGAAAGATTTTCGTGTCGTGAATCATAAAACTTATCCTGCGGTTGGAGAATTTAAATTCTTATTTTATTAAAACTTAAAACGGAAAATTAAATTGTGGCTGACGAGAACTCAGGAAGGACGAAGACGCTACAAGGAGTTGAGTCCATCACTAAATAAGGACGCTAAAAAGCCGCTTTTAAAGAAAAAAAGATAAGTCAGCCACAATTTTTCCGTATTTATAAAATTAACATAATTGGCAATCATAAGGGGAAAGTAATTTTGAGCCCAAAGATTAAATTTGAAAGCGTCGAAACGCTCGCTACATTTTGTTCGTAGAAATCCGGTGCTGCAGAAGATTTTTTGTTTCGGGTGCATAAACGAACGCGCTCCAACCAAAAGTTGTGGTTCGTAAATCGAACAGGTTCGGAAGTGGAGAGTTTTGGCTACGATCCAACTTGGAGTTAAGAAGAATAAGCACGAAACCAATTTGTTGAGAACGAACGTGTTTGAGTGGACGTGTCGGGGTTGCCGTAGGGATAGAATAGATTTAAGTACAATAGTAGTGGTAATTTGCTTTTGCTTAAGTAGTTTTTTTTTGTGGTACATACGTACATATATATATAATTCAGCTGATGGTAGATACCTATGTAGGAAATCCTGAAAGGCGATTTTAGTCAATTTGAATTTTGTTTGATGTAAATTTGATTTTAGAGAAGGAAAAGTAACGACCCTAAGAGAGCTCCTTTAGGTTTTGGTTTACTTAAAAGAAAAGGGCAATTTTTTTTGTGTTTGGCCATTGAATTTGGAATTTTTCAGGATTCTTAATAGGGATATGCATCATTATCAGCGCTTAAAATTTAAATAGTTTTTTTTTGCATGTTTTTTTTTATTTAAGCATACCATAAAATTAAATAAGGTTACAAAATTTTTAATTTTCTTTAAAAATCAATTTATTAAATATTAAAGTTAGATTTTAGTATATACGTTTACAAATCATTTGGGGTTTAATTGTAAAAGTTATTTTTGTTAATTGGGTTGGGATTTATATTAAATATTCTTATTTTTTTATACCTATACAATTTCTTTATAATATAATTTTATCTTTTTTATATTAATTTTTAAATAATCTTGTTTTTATTACATCTATATATATATATACCATACATAAATTTGATTTCAGCTGTTTCCGATTTGATTTTTGTTGTGATTCCTTTGGGGTCCTTTTATAAATCCGGGTGCCGACATACCATATAAAAAAAATTCTGGAATTTAGATAATGGATTCTGATTATTGTTTTTGAAGAGTTTAGTAATAAAAAAGAAATGAGTGGCTAAATTTTGAAAGATAAAAGGAATTCGAAGCTGGTAATGGGTTGGTAAAAAGGGAGGTTGGTGTGGGGTCATCAGTGGGTGTCATGAGTTATTTGTTGTTGTGACACAGGATGGGTGGGGACGCAGCGGGGTACATCAGCTATACCCATACTCGTATGGTGGTACTATGGAAAGTCGTTTTTGTGTCGGATTAAAATTTTGAGGATTTTGATTTTTGAGTTACTTAAATTATGAGATAGTTTTGATGTTTGAGTTAGTTTTTTTGATTTTTGCATAGAAATAAATTTCTGCTTTGATGTATTTCCAAGTAGGAATTATTGTTATTCCCCTCGGTCTGAAGCGGCGGGTTGAGGATCCCCTGAAAGACGACGAGTTAGCCGTGGCGTACCGCTTTGGATTCGATGAACAAGGGGACATTATAACAATATGGCGCCCAATAGAAAATATAAACGTTGATAGGGGGTATTAAGACCGAAACCCCACAATAGTTCAAAATGAGGAGGTATCGATTGGGTCTTATCGGATCCTCAAAGGCAAAAGGCGTCTAAGCCGTTCATTGGTTAAGAGCTTGGGTTTGGAGGAGCCGATGATACATTAATCGAGTAGTAGAATTTTTACTTGTTCATCAGATTCTCAATCATCTTGGAGGCTTAGCCGGCTAGAATAGCCAGACTAAATGCACAAGTTGATGAGGGGGCGGTGATTTACAAATCAAAAAAAAAAAAATTAATTACTTAAAAAAATAACGTAGGAATGTTTTTAGATGTTTTTTATCAAAGATCTGATAGCTTAGGATGAATTAACGAATTTCAAGCCTAATTGTAACAGATCGATTTGAAAGTGCTAGGAGAAATAGTTGAATCAAAGATAGATATGACGTTGCAAATTTTTCTTTTAATATTTATTGTAGCCTAAAAGCGGCAGAAAAACCAAGCATTTTAGTTGTACGGTGAGATAAGAGAAAACAAAATATCGTGGCCTAATTAAAGAATTTTTTTTTTGTCTTATTTGAAATTAGAAGCACGAATTCTGACAGCAACGTGATATAGATTTTTGAAGTATAAGAAAAGTTTTCCATGATAATACCACACGAGTAACTCGATCAGAGTTGCGTAGAACAATGAGTGACCCAAATAACCCCAAAACCACCCATGTAACCGGCCAATGAATTCCTTTTATATATTAAAATATTGGGATAGAAAAGAAAACATAATTTATTTTGGAATAACAAATTAGTTTCAAAAATAAAACGTTTATGGAAACGCGACTCCGTAAAACCAAAAGAATATTAGAAAATAATTCAGAAAATTTAAGCGAAATGAATCGAACTCCACCTCCAAAGAGGACAGATGTTGATCCCTTGCAACCAGGAGCGGGTCTGGCATCGAGTCCGTCTTTTATGGATTTTTCGGAAACAATTAATGTATCTAATAATAGGGAAGGCGCGGCTAGCTTAGAACAGCAATCGGCTCCAAGAGCAACAAAAAAACCTCAAGACCCTTCGACGAATGATATGACAAATACGTTAGGTAAAACTACACCGTCGACCTTGCCTAATAAACAAAACCAAGTTCAAGCAAATTTATCTTTTCCGAATTCTGCAAATCCAACTGGAACTAAACCCAAACAGAATCCATTTAAAAATAGGGAAAATATTCAAATTATAGAATAGTCCATTGAAGATAAACTCAAATCTTTTATGGAAATTAGTTTAGGGGAAATGAGAAAAATGCTAAGTCTTACCCAGAGCTCGGCTCCAGAAGTTGAAGAACAGGCTTCATCTGCTAGATCAAACGGTTTAGGAGACAATAATGCTAGCGGTGAGCGAAACGTTGGGTCACAATCTTCACCAAATATAAACGGATCTGAAAATAATAATTTGATGAATCACAGTAATCACGAAGAAAGGTTTGAAACGAGTCACCAGATTAGAGAAAATCAATGGAACCAACAGCAACGTATCCAACAACAGCCAATTCATCAGCAACAAATTCATCAGCAGCAATTTCATCAACAGCAAATTTATCAGCAACAAACGATTCAACAGCAAACAAACCATCAACAAATGTCAGCAATGCAAAATAATTTCAACTATCCGCCAAGACAGTCAAATGGCCAACATAATCGTACTGGCGCAAGCAGAGGACCAAGAACCCAGTCAACGCAATCACAGCCGCCACTTGCATCGTGGAATATGCCACCACCAGTACACAACAATAACAATTCCGTTAAAATTGACAGATTCGGTTTGGTTTTTGATGGTCGCACGGATAAGTTGTCCATTGAAGATTTTATTTTTCGTCTGGAACGTCTTCAGAGTCAATACAATTGCTCGTGGTGCCAAATACTAAGAGAATTCCATTTGTTGTTAAACGGTAATGCACTTGAGTGGTATTGGTTGCAAGTACAAGCGCTCAATATTGTAGATTGGCCTACGCTACGTCATGCACTATTGGAACAGTACCAGAACACTCGTACAGATTTTGAGTTAATGGGCGATCTATATAATCGAAAGCAGCAGGCAGGCGAGAGCGTCGATACATTTTTTCATGCGATGCTTAAAATCAGGTCCAAGATCAGAAATCCTGTTGTCGAACATGAAATTGTAAAAATAATTAAGCAAAATTTAAAAAGTAGCCTTGGCAAAATGCTTTGGCATATGAACATATTTACGGTAAATCAATTGCGCGTAGAGTGCATCAAAATTGAGCAATATTTGCTAAGGAGCGAAGGACGTGGAAATTATAATCCAAATCCAAATTTTGTACGGCAACAGCGGGTCCATGAACTGAACGAAATGGAATTTAAAGATGATGATGGTCAAACTCAGTATGATGAAATGATGCTAGATGAGGTACAACAAATGAAAAGAAATCCTTTTAAACAACAGCAACAACAATCGTATGGTAAAAATTTTCAGCAGAGAGTAGGTACGCAGCAACAACAACAAAACTTCAATCAGCAGCAAACGCAGCAGCAGCAACAAGGTCAAAAGCAACAGCAACAATCGCAGGAGCAATGCCAGCAAAAAAAGGTTATTATTTGCTGGAACTGTAAACAACAGGGGCATGTTTATATGGATTGTCCTATAATGCAGAGGTCCATATTTTGCTACAAGTGTGGGATCCCAGATGTTGTCACGCCTAAATGCCCGAATTGCACCATGGGAAACTCGACGAGGAACGTGAATCAAGCGGGGGAAACACGCTCCAGCCAAAACCCCGCCAAGACACTATAGGCAGTGAAACTGTGAGTTTGAGAGGCGACGATGTTAATGTTGAGGTATCTGTGGAGAAGAAAAAAATTTGTATTTTGCAAGCTGTAAAAAGTTTCAACAAAAATAACAATATTTTAAAACGGCCTTTTGAAATTAAGCCATATGAGGAGCGATTAAGAAATTATCAAGTAGTAAGGGAAAGGATTTTTAATGAAAGTCAGTTGAGTGGAATGCGTATGATTTCGAGAAAAGTGAGAAAAGCGAGGGAAAATTTCATTAAAAGAAAATTGTTAAGGAAATGCGTTGCAGAAGCAGTTAGCAAAGCGACTGAAATTGATCCGCGTCCATATGCAGTGATAAAAGTGAATGAAGTAGAAATAAAGGGACTGCTTGATATGGGAGCGTCAGTATCCATTTTGGGACGCAATTGTCGAGAATTGGTAGAGCAAATTGGCGTTAATATAGACAAATATTTTTCAATCGTTAGAACAGCTGGTGGCCAGAAACATAATCTGATTGGGAAAGTCAAACTTCCAGTTACGTTTAATAATAAAACAAAATTGATTGATTTTTATTTGTGTCCAAAGTTGGAGCAAAAGGCCTATCTTGGCATTGATTTTTGGAGTGTTTGAATTAGCGATAGATGTTGTTGGCGTAGAAGAAATAGACATGGAGAAAATTGTGAACCAGTTTAAAAGCGATAAAAATGAAACTATTAAGGAAGAGCCAGAAAAACATATTTTAAGTGATGAAGAACAACAAAGGCTAGATGAAGTGAAAACAAAGTTTATAACATTTGAGGAGCACGGTCTAGGCAAGACGAATTTAGAAATGCATACAATCCAGTTGATAGAAGGGGCAAATCCAGTTAAAGACAGGCACTACCCGATTTCACCGGCTGTCCAAGACATTGTGTATGCTGAAATCGACAAAATGCTCGAATTAGGGGTAATCGAAGAAAGCGAGAGTCCATGGAGCAACCGCTTCACCGTAGTGCGACAGCCTGGAAAGAATCGTTTTTGTCTGGACGCGAGGAAATTAAATGACCGTACAGTGAAGGACGCGTACCCTCTACAAAATATTGAGGGCATCTTAAGCCGAATCGATTACACCTACTACATAAGCAGTGTAGATTTGAAATTTGCATTTTGGCAAATAGAACTAGAAGAAAAGAGCAAACAGTACACCGCCTTTACAGTGCCGGGACGTCCACTGTACCAATTCGCAGTCATGCCATTCGGATTATGCAATGCTGCTCAGCGCCTATGCAGACTTATGGATAGAGTAATCCCTCAGAAATTAAAATCAAATGTTTTCACCTATCTAGATGATTTGCTGATTATAGCACCCGATTTCGACACGCACATTAAAGTTTTAAGTGAAGTTGCAGATTGTTTGAAAAAAGCCAATTTGACAATCGGTCTAAAAAAATCTAAATTTTGCTTTAAGGAGTTACGATATTTAGGATTTATAGTTGGAGGTGGTATGCTGAAGACTGACCCGGATAAAGTTTCGGCAATCCAGAGGATTTCCATACCAAAATCACCAAGGGAAGTAAGAAGCTTTCTTGGAACTGCAGGCTGGTATAGGAGATTTATAAAGAATTTCGCTTCAATCTCAGCACCCTTAAGTGACACGCTTAAGAAGAGCACTAAATTCAACATGACTCCTGAAGCAATCTCAGCATTTAATAGTTTAAAAAAATCCTTGACTACAGCACCAGTTCTTAGGCATGCTGATTTTTCAAAACGCTTTTACATACAGTGTGATGCATCGGATAGTGGAGTCGGCGCTGTGCTATTTCAAAAAGATGAAGAGGAAAACGAGAGGCCTATAGCCTATTTTTCTCAAAAATTGAATGCATGTCAGAGAAATTATAGCGTCACTGAGAAGGAGTGTTTGGCTGCGGTGTTGTCGATAAAGCGTTTCAGACCATATGTTGAAATGATGGCATTCACGGTTTTAACAGATCATGCTAGTCTAAAGTGGCTAATGTCACTTAGAGATTTGACGGGTCGACTCGCTCGGTGGTCACTTCAACTCCAAGCTTTCGATTTTGAGATTGAACATAGAAAAGGTTCTGAAAACGTGGTGGCGGACACGTTGTCACGGTTTGTGGATGAGCTAGATACAGCGGATACCTCATTGCTCGACATGGAGACCACCGAGTTTGAGTCCCCAGAATATCTGGAAAGGATTAAGGCTGTGGAAGAAAACCAACAAAATTTGCCAGACTTGCGGATTGAAAACGGGGTTTTGTTTAAGAGAACGCGGTTCGAGCAAGATGATGATGAAGCCAAGTGGAAACTGTGGGTACCAGATTCCTTAACATCGACTCTTATTGAAAAGGCACACTGTCCAGAAATCGTTTCACATGGTGGAGTAGCAAAGACTTTGCATCGTCTGCGTCAATTTTACTACTGGCCTAAAATGACTGTTCAAGTCAGAAATTTCATTCGAAATTGTTTAATTTGTAAAGAATCTAAGTCGTCTAATCAGGAGCTCAGGCCCAGAATAGGAAATGAAGTTATCACTGAACGTCCATTTCAGAAAATTTATATAGACTTCCTTGGAAAGTATCCTCGTTCGAAAGGCGGAAATGCGTATATTTTTATCGTGGTAGATCACTTCTCAAAATTTACTCTTCTTAAAGCCATGCGTGAAGCAACAACAACTCAAGTTATAAAGTTTTTAGTCAGCGAAGTTTTCCATAAATTTGGAGTGCCTGAGATAATCCATTCGGATAATGGTAAACAATTTATATCCAAAGAATTTAATAAGATGTTAGAGACATATAAAATTAAACATTTAAAAACGGCTTATTATGCACCTCAATCCAATGCAGCAGAGCGGGTCAACCAATCGATACTGGCGGCGATACGATCATATATGCAAGAGGATCATCGCGATTGGGATATGTACCTTTCAGAGATTGAGTGCGCATTAAGAAGTTCGGTACATTCTGCTACTGGAGTAGCTGCATTCTTTGCACTATTTGGGCATAACATGTTTACAAGTGGATCTGATTATAAACTTGCACGAAAGTTGAATTCTTTGAGTGATGCCGATTTTTACGTTACTAATAACGAAGACAAATTAGCACTAATAAGGGACAAAGTGAAACAAAATCTTCATAAAGCGTATGAAAAGAGTGCGACGCAGTACAACAAAAGAAGTAGAGAAGTACAATTTGTTCCAGGACAGGAAATTTTTAAAAGAAATTTTCCAGCCAGCGATTTTAAGCAAAACATAAATGCAAAATTTTGCAAAAAGTTCTCAAAGTGTCGAGTGGTGAAGCCCATTGGAAATAACATGTATGAACTTGAAAACCTAGCAGGCAAATCTATAGGGATATTCCACGCAAAAGACCTAAAGCAGTAAAGTTATGGAACAGAGGAAAAAGTGCAATAGCAAAACTACAAACAGTGCAATATTAGGATAATTAGATAAGTAACTACACACACGTGCAATAAGTAATTATACAACCGTAATTATACAACTTGAATTCTACAGCTTAAATTATACAACTTAAATTATACACCAAAATCATACCAAATCCACCATGTGCAATATTTTAGTTCCGGATATATAAGTTGAATACGTCCCTGTGTGTAGTGAAGTCCTAATATTTATTTTTGTTCCATTCTACGTGCAATATAGTTTAAGTTCATCACATGCAGTACCTGAAAAAAAAAGAGGAAAATTCCACAAAGTAAAAATTCGTATGGATTTATAATTAAAAATATCTACGTCCCGTAAAATAATGCAATTCCAGAAGTTAGTCATCGAATCCAAAGAATCTGCACAAAAGAGATAAAATATTTGGCTAAGTCAGAGTTAAAGATTGGAGTAAAATATTGCCCGGCTAGCTAACCGGCTAGCATGAGTCTCCTAAATGCAGGGCGTGGGCGGAAGCCTACGTTGGACACCTGAGTCAACATAAACATTTATCTGCAAATAGCCTGAAGAGAACCTCATAAAAAAAATTATGCTCATTTTTATTTATGCCCAGCACACTACGTTGAACACAGTATAGGGAACCATGCTCAACGTAGAGTTTTGTTGCGGGCTGTTGAAGGGAAAAAGATTTTTTTTTTGTTTAGTTTAGTTCATTTTTTTTTTGTTTTTATTTCGTCTTTTCTTTTTTTGATTATTTTTTTTGTATTAACTTACCTGTGTTTTGGTTCGGCAAATCCTGGGCCAAGTCTGGGTGATAACGCTGCACTGTCCATGTGGTTTTGCATGGGGGTGTTGTTTTCCATTTTTTTTATTTAGTTTAGGTTTTGTTTTTTTTTATTTGTATTCACTAGTTAGGGTTTTATTTATTTCATTAATTTAATTTCACTTTCACTATTTTTTTTTTATTGTAGTTAATTTACTTTTATTTTCCTTTTATTTAGTTTAGTTTTATTTATTATTTGACGTCCGCAATGCGGCGGCCATCATGCATTTGGTCAGATTTCCAAAACGTCAAAACAGAATGCGCTCTTAGGTTCCACTTTTAGTAGTAGATTCCACAAAAATAGTTCTGTTCGTTTTGGGGTTGGAGACACAGGTAGTGATGTGTTCAGATGGTTCTTCGGAAAATGGTATGTTTAGGTTGTCGGATTTAGATCAAGGTTTTAGGAATGTAAAAATGAAAAGAAATAGATGTATGTATGGTTTAGATAATTAGTTTAAGTGTATGGGATAGGAATATTTATTAGTATAAGTATTATATATTTGAGTTATTGTATTTATTATGTAGGAATTATGTATAGGAAATGTATATGTAAAATATTACAGTTTTTGTGTTTTTTTGGGTATAAGTCTTGAAGTTTTGGCGCTTCGAGATTATTCCTGAAGTAAAAGTTTAAATGTTCGGTCGCGTCTAAAATTCGCTGTGGTGATTAAAAAGTTTAAAATTTCATTTCTTTTTAATGCTACAATTTGGTTAAAAAAAAAAAAAAAGAAAGATTTTCGTGTCGTGAATCATAAAACTTATCCTGCGGTTGGAGAATTTAAATTCTTATTTTATTAAAACTTAAAACGGAAAATTAAATTGTGGCTGACGAGAACTCAGGAAGGACGAAGACGCTACAAGGAGTTGAGTCCATCACTAAATAAGGACGCTAAAAGCGTCGAAACGCTCGCTACATTTTGTTCGTAGAAATCCGGTGCTGCAGAAGATTTTTTGTTTCGGGTGCATAAACGAACGCGCTCCAACCAAAAGTTGTGGTTCGTAAATCGAACAGGTTCGGAAGTGGAGAGTTTTGGCTACGATCCAACTTGGAGTTAAGAAGAATATGCACGAAACCAATTTGTTGAGAACGAACGTGTTTGAGTGGACGTGTCGGGGTTGCCGTAGGGATAGAATAGATTTAAGTAAAATAGTAGTGGTAATTTGCTTTTGCTTAAGTAGTTTTTTTTTGTGGTACATACGTACATATATATATAATTCAGCTGATGGTAGATACCTATGTAGGAAATCCTGAAAGGCGATTTTAGTCAATTTGAATTTTGTTTGATGTAAATTTGATTTTAGAGAAGGAAAAGTAACGACCCTAAGAGAGCTCCTTTAGGTTTTGGTTTACTTAAAAGAAAAGGGCAATTTTTTTTGTGTTTGGCCATTGAATTTGGAATTTTTCAGTATTCTTAATAGGGATGTGCATCATTATCAGCGCTTAAAATTTAAATAGTTTTTTTTTGCATGTTTTTTTTTATTTAAGCATACCATAAAATTAAATAAGGTTACAAAATTTTTAATTTTCTTTAAAAATCAATTTATTAAATATTAAAGTTAGATTTTAGTATATACGTTTACAAATCATTTGGGGTTTAATTGTAAAAGTTATTTTTGTTAATTGGGTTGGGATTTATATTAAATATTCTTATTTTTTTATACCTATACAATTTCTTTATAATATAATTTTATCTTTTTTATATTAATTTTTAAATAATCTTGTTTTTATTACATCTTTATATATATATACCATACATAAATTTGATTTCAGCTGTTTCCGATTTGATTTTTGTTGTGATTCCTTTGGGGTCCTTTTATAAATCCGGGTGCCGACATACCATATAAAAAAAATTCTGGAATTTAGATAATGGATTCTGATTATTGTTTTTGAAGAGTTTAGTAATAAAAAAGAAATGAGTGGCTAAATTTTGAAAGATAAAAGGAATTCGAAGCTGGTAATGGGTTGGTAAAAAGGGAGGTTGGTGTGGGGTCATCAGTGGGTGTCATGAGTTATTTGTTGTTGTGACACAGGATGGGTGGGGACGCAGCGGGGTACATCAGCTATACCCATACTCGTATGGTGGTACTATGGAAAGTCGTTTTTGTGTCGGATTAAAATTTTGAGGATTTTGATTTTTGAGTTACTTAAATTATGAGATAGTTTTGATGTTTGAGTTAGTTTTTTTGATTTTTGCATAGAAATAAATTTCTGCTTTGATGTATTTCCAAGTAGGAATTATTGTTATTCCCCTCGGTCTGAAGCGGCGGGTTGAGGATCCCCTGAAAGACGACGAGTTAGCCGTGGCGTACCGCTTTGGATTCGATGAACAAGGGGACATTATAACAAAGTATAAGCCTATGCACTGTTCCTCCTCACAACCTTTCTAACGATGAAAAAATCGGTTCAGTCCCTGTTTCTATAACTAAATTTCAACCGATTTGATTGATTTTTTCATCGTTAGAAAGGTTGTGAGGAGGAATAGTATGCAGTAAATCTCAACCGATTTGCTTGATTTTTTTTTTTGTTGGAAAGGTTGTGAGGAGGAGCAGTGCATAGGACTATATACATTTTTAAAGTGGGCGGTGCCACGCCCCTAAATGAAAAAACGCTCTCACAGCTAAACCGCTGCATCGATTTTAACGAAATTTGATACGGAGGTAGAATTAGCACTAAGGAACGATAATATGACCATTATGTTTTTCAGTGGGCGGTGCCACGCCCTTAAATAGAAAAAACGCTCTCACAGCTAAACCGCTGAATCGATTTTAACGAAATTTGGTATGGAGATAGGGTTAACACTAAGGAACGATAATATGACCATTATATTTTTCAGTGGGGGATGCCACGCCCCTAAATAAAAAAAATGGTCTCACGGCTAAAGCGCTGCATCGATTTTAACGAAATTTGGTACGGAGGTAGAGTTAGCACTAAGGAACGATAATATGACCATAATGTTTTTCAGTGGGCGGTGCCACGCCCTTAAATAGAAAAAACGCTCTCACAGCTAAACCACTGCATCGATTTTAACGAAATTTGGTATGGAGGTAGGGTTAACACTAAGGAACGATAATATGACCATTATGTTTTCAGTGGACAGTGCCACGCCCCTAAAAGGAAAAAACGGTCTCACGGCGAAAATACTGCATACTATTTTTATGAAATTTGGTATAGATATAGAGTTAGCACTATATAGCATGATTGATTTTTATGAATTTTGGTATAGAAAGATATCAAAAACTGTTTGCTCTTTAGTAGGAGTTACACGCCTCTAAATGGAAAGTACGATATTGCAATTTAGCTGCTGCACCGATGCAGGTAACCTGAACCCTAAGGAAGAATAGTAAAAGCTTTTTGTGTTTTATCGTCCAAGGCAGGGTATAAAAACTTTTTCCTTTGTTTTGTGGTCAAATCGAAATGGTCGAATTTCGGCCACAAGGCGAACTCTAGTATAGATAAATGTACAAAAAATCCGTCGCTTAATTTGTCATAATTATGTGTTAGAAAATACATTGATAGATTTATATGTAAATCGATCTTTGCAAATATATGACTAAAAGTTCAATTAAAAATTAATTTTTAATGTACAAAATATACAAATAGGAATGGTAGTGTATATAAAGAGAAATTTGATCTTGTGTTTAATGTAACTCAATCATTTCAATTCTCTAAATTTTTATAAAAGTGCTGAGTTTGTCACAGTTTTTAGAAATTAAAAAAAAAAGTAAACTTTAAATTTTGTTAAAGAAATTGGTTTAAGGGGTCATTGAGGATTAATTTGTAAGTTTGACATTGGTTCAGGATTTACCTTTATTCTTTGCCCGAACATTTAAATTTTTTTATTGAAAATTTTATAAAAAAAAAAAATTGGATGCTTTCCTTTTTAATTTACGTCAGTTGTCAGAAAGTGAGCGAATGTTATATTTTTAAACAGTGTTCTTAACGTCATTTCGTAAGCTTTTCCATAGTTAGGTTTAATTTCATGGAACTCTATTTAATATAATTGAAAACGAGGCCTAAAATAAGAACGCTACACGAGTTCCGCGTGACGTTTTCTTAAATTTCGATGCAACTGAAAGGACTTTTTAAAATATGATTTTTAACATTCCGTGTACTCTTCTACAGAAAAGTTAAATTTGATGCAACTCTATTTGGTGGAAATAGTGGCTTCAAGGATTTTTTCTTAAACTTCGGCCGTTTTCTTAAATTACGGTACTACTGAAAAGTCTTTTCTAGATTTGATTTTTTACTGCTTCGTCTACATTCCGCATACTCTTCCACAGTATGGTTCAATTTGATGCAACCCCATCAATTTAGTCGGAATAGAAGCTTCATCAATTAGGTTGAACTAAGGTACGGAAATAATGTGTAAAAAGTCCATTGAAGTCCATTGAGCGCATAAAAAGTTATTCAGGCGCAAAGGTCGCACACCGCATTAATTTTTTTTTTGGAGCGACTCATGGTCCAAGAGATATTCTTCAAAAACCGCTAAGGTTTCGAAAATAACGGTTTTTAAAGGATATTCTTCAAAAACCGTTAAGGTTTCAAAAATACTGGTTTTTGAATGATATCTCTGAAACGGTAAGTCATGCGATGAAAAGTAATGGCATCAATTTTGTAGAGAATCACAAGATCTACAAAAAATAAGCCATATGTGTACACATTGAAGTAACCGTTTAGAAGATATTCAATAAAAACCGGTTTTTTTGCCATATAAAGGTTTTTTTTTTAACATCTTACAGGTTTTTTTGCCATTTAAAGGTTTTTTCTTGTGATTCTCTACAAAATTGATGCTATTGCTTTTTATCGCATGACTTACCGTTTCAGAGATATCCTTCAAAAAACCAGAATTTTTGAAACCTTAACGGTTTTTGAAGAATATCCTTTAAAAACCAGTATTTTTGAAACCTTAATGGTTTTTGAAGAATATCTCTTGGACCATGAGTCGCTCCAAAAAAATTTAAAACGGTGTATACAGAATCCAATTATCTTTTGAACGGCTTTTAATTTTTTTTGTACAGCTCAAAGTTCAAAATGCAATACCCTTCTAAAAAAAATGACAAAACTATGCTAAAACTATATATCGAGCCTTAACTGCCAAAAAGACTTAACCGACAGAAAGCAAATTTTACAGCAGACCTTTTTTTGAATTTTCTTTGCATACATAATCAAAATAGCTTTCGCTATAACTTCGTAATGGTACTTTTTACGGTCATGAAATTTGAAGTAAAGATGCTATGGACGCGAGTTATCGATTTCTTTCAAAAAACGGAAATCTGAAATCGTGTCGGTTAGCCTTTTTGGCGGTTAGGGCTCGATACATTAATAATATAAATAGATACTTATAATGAGAATTTATTTTTTTCTGCTATTTAGCATTTTACGTGAAAATACGTGCATATCAGTGTGCTCAAAAGGCAACTTAAACATCTTTTGCACTGGTATATGCATAAAAAAAAAAAAAATGGATAGGGGGGGGGGTTCAGTTACCGTCACATGACGCTGGGGGGATCTGGTCCAGCGTCACTTTTTGTCACATAGGGGGGGAGGGGGTTCATTTTAGCGAATTTTAGCGTCACGGAGTTTATGGACAGCCCCTAAATAGATTTTTTGAAATGGAAATTTTTTGTCTAGATTTTACAATTTTAGTTTAAAACAACTTTTAATCTATGAATTGTTTGAAAATTTCAATATTTATTTTCGCAGTGTATGATAAAAATTAGTTACTTAAGTAATTATATTGGGTTTACAACTTAAAAATCGGAATTTGACGATGGATGTCCGTACTAACAAATATCGTGAAAGCTCGAACTTTATATATATGTCATTTTGAAGGTACATTTGACAGCTGTCAAAATCAGTCAACAAAACAATTTTATCTTGTGTGCATCATAGTTTGCTTGTAGAAGTTTATGGCGACGATGCTTTAGGAAAAACAGTGTTTTGAATGGTTTCAACGCTTCAAAAGTGCCGATTTTGACATCAAAGACAAAGAACGCCCAGGACAGCCAAAAAAGTTTGAAGACGAAGAATTAGAGAAGCTACTCGATGAGGATTCGTGTCAAACACAAGACGAGCTTGCCAAATCGTTGGGAGTGACTCAGCAAGCCATTTCGAAACGTTTGAAAGCCGCCGGATACATTCAGAAGCAAGGTAATTGAGTCCCCTATGAGTTGAAGCCGAGAGACGTTGAACGGCGCTTCTGTATGTCTGAAATGCTGCTTGAGCGCCATAAAAACAAATCATTTTTGCATCGGATTGTGACTGGGGATGAAAAATGGATCCATTATGACAATCCCGGCCAACCAGCCAAATCAACCTCGAAGCCAAATATCCATGGCGCCAAGGTTATGCTGTGTATTTGGTGGGATCAGAAGGGGCCGTTATATTATGAGTTGTTGGTATCGGGCCAGACAATCACAGGTGACCTGTACCGAACACAATTAATACGTTTGAAGCGTGCCATCATCGAAAAACGTCCGGAAAATGCGACCAGACACGAAGCAATAATTTTTCATCATGACAACGCTCGGCCGCATGTTGCAAGACCCGTGAAAAACTATTTGGAAAATAGTGGATGGGAAGTTTTGGCTCACCCGCCTTATAGTCCGGACCTTGCTCCGTCTGACTTTCATTTATTTCGCTCGATGCAAAACGCCCTCACCGGAATACGCTTCACATCAGAGCAAGGCATCCGAAATTGGATAGATTCATTTTTGGCCGCTAAGCCGGCGCAATTTTTTTGGGATGGAATTCATAAATTGCCTGAAAGATGGGGATTTGTTGTAGCTTCCAATGGACAATACTTTGAATAAAATATATTGTAACATTTTTCCACAATAAAGCATCAAATTTCGCTAAAAAATTCCGGTTTTTAAGTTGTACACCCAACAGTTTATTTATTACAAAATTACATTAACGATAAAAACAAAATTTATTTCTTGGGCACCAAAGGTTAGCTTAAATTGTAAAAAATTTAAAATTTTCAATAAATAAATGGGCTTTAGGTCAGTTTTTAAATTTTATTTAATTTTTTCCAATATTTCGAATTCCTCTGGAATTCATTATCAAGGACTAGAAGTAAAATACATTAATAAAACAATTTTTTAACAATCACTATCGATAAGAAAAAACTCACAAAATATTTAAAAATTAAAAAACTAAAAAACAAAACTTCGACATCAAAGACTGCAACTAACAAAAACACAAGAAAACATTGAACACTAAATAAGCTAAAAAAATATTGCACTTTAAAAAAATTGCACTGTTTTGGTAGCCCTCCAGTTGTCCAATGCTTTGTTCTATTTGTGTTGTTTTTTGGTCTATGTTGTGTTTTTAGCTTTGCTTTTTAGTCTTTTTTGTTTTAATCAAGTGTCTGTAAATGTGAGCGCAGTTGTCAGTGTCTGTCTTATAGTTAAGTCTGTGTTGTGTAGGTGTATTAATTATATGTAACATCTCAAGAGTAAATCTGCGCGCGTAATTTTTCTCATATTGCAGTATTTGTACGTTGTCAAAATTAGGAGAGTGTCCCGTTCTAGTACAGTGGGCTGCAAGTGCAGTTTTTTGTTCAATAGGTTTGTCAAGTGCTTTTTGGTCCGATTTATGTCCTGCTATTCTATTCCGTAATTTTGTCATTGTTGTTCCAACATATACTTTATTGCATACGCTGGATCCGTCACCTACGCACGAAATTTGATATATCAAATTCGATTTGTCATTTTTGTCAATATTGCACTTCGTTTTGCTGAATAGTTGTTGTAGTGTGTTATTAGTCTTAAATGCAATTCTGTAATTTTCTTTATTATAAATTTCAGTCTTTTTAAACTTTTCTGAATAACCTGGTAAGTACGTCAATGATTTAAATATTTTCGGTGGATCGTCAATCTTTGTAACTCTATTTTGTTGTTCCTTATAGTCTTTTATCAGTTTTCTTGACGTCCACATTGGAAAATCGTTTTTATTTAGTATAGTCAGAACTTTTTTCTCGTTGTTATTGTGAAATTCTTTGTCACTTATGCTAAATATTCGTCTAATAAAGTTTTTTGCCGTGTTAATTATTGTCTTCCTTGGGTGTTTTGAATAGGAATTAATTAATCGTCCAGTAGCTAGAGGTTTTTGGTACCAGTCAATTTTTATGGCGTTATCTTTTCTAATTACAAGTGCGTCTAA
The DNA here is from genome assembly GCA_951812925.1 of Calliopum simillimum. Taxonomy (NCBI): domain Eukaryota; kingdom Metazoa; phylum Arthropoda; class Insecta; order Diptera; family Lauxaniidae; genus Calliopum; species Calliopum simillimum. The sequence goes on from OX638370.1 coordinate 35,715,464, forward strand.
ATATGGAAGTTTTCCGTCAACTTCTTTTTCCATTGTAAATTTAATTCGTCTGTGAAAAGTGTTTATTTTGTCAAGAGTTTCTTTTATCTTGTCTGTTTTAACTAGAGCGAATAGGTCGTCTACATATTTAGTCAGTATTCTTGGTTTGACGTCAAGTTCTTCTAAAGATTTGTCTAATAGCTCTTCTAATACAATGTCAGCGACGATTGGCGATGCAGGTGATCCCATGGGCATACCTTTTAATTGTAGAAAAACTTTTCCGTCATACTTAAAGTATCTATTGTCCTTAATGCAAAATTTTAATATGTTCATAAACATATCTTTAGTCATTTTAGTGTATTGTTCGATAATAGTCCATTTTCTGTTAATTACGTTAAGTGCGAAGTCAACTGGTATGCTAGGAAATAGCGAAACTACGTCAAATGAAACAATGGTTTCATCGTCAAGTATATTATGGTCATTCAGTCTTTTTCTAAAGTCCACCGCGTCCTTTACATTATACCTAGAATTTTTGGTTACATTATTTAAAATCTTAACTATATATTGACATAAACTATACGATGGTGAATTCACGGACGAACATATAGGTCTTAGTGGTATGCCTTCTTTATGGATCTTCGGAAGTCCATATATCCTTGGTGCTGTTGCAACTCTCGTAGTCATCATAAATTTTTCTCGGTCTGTTATTATTTTTTCTTTTAGCAATGTCTCCAGAATGTCATTGCTCTTTTTTTGAAGCGTAGAAGTGGGATCTGTCCTGATATGTTGCTATGTCTCTCAATAATATCCTCATTTTTTTGTCATACTCTGCTTTGTTCATTGCTACAGTGTTGTTTCCTTTGTCTGAACTTACAATTAAAATGTCTTGGTTTTTGTTTAAAAATGCTCGTGTTCTGCCCACTGTGCTGATGACAAACTTGTCTCTTGTGTCCAGTTGTATGTGTCTAGTGTGATTTTCTATAAGTGTGGTCAACCTTACTCTCGCTGTTTCTTGTTCTTCTTTCCCCTCTATCGTCTGTATAAAATCTTCGCCTTCTGCGATGCAATTGAATGTTGGAAATTTTGTTTGTGTTGTCGGCAGAGCATATTTTGGTCCATGTGAGAGTAGCCACTGTACGTCATCTGGTATTTCTTTATCCGTTTTGTTTATAAACCACTCGGCTTTGTTGTTGATAATATTAGTTGGTCTCTGTTTTTCTATTATTTTGTTGAATTTGTTTTCTTGTATTCGTCCAATTTTCGTTAGCTCTTTGCTATACAGTGAATCTTCACTGGTGAAAATCAGCTCCGCATCCTCTGTGTTTGTAAGTTTCATGATTGTTGTCTTTGTATTTGTCATCTCTGTCTCATTCTGTTTTAAAATTTGGTGTTTGTGTTTAATCAGCTGATTAAGTATTTTGATTTGAAATATCCGTATGATTTTTGTGATTGTTTTGTTTGTTTTTGGCGGGACTTTAGATTTTATTTTAAAAATGTCTTTAATGTTTTTTGTCATATTGTCCAAGAAACCTGGTGTTACGCCAAATTTTCTGCAATTCAACAGAAACTTGATGGACGCTGTAATTTTGGCTTTGTTTCTACTTATCTTTTTGTGCTTGTTGATAATTGTTTTGATGTTGTTGTTGTTGTATTTTTCTTTAAGTTGTTTGTAAAGCTTCATATTTGTGCTTATTGACGGCGTGCCCTCCGTGTTTAATAATTTTGTATGATTTTATGACCTCGTTGATTGTAATTTTCAATAAATAAATGGGCTTTAGGTCAGTTTTTAAGTTTTATTTAATTTTTTCCAATATTTCCAATTCCTCTGGAATTCATTATCAAGGAATTCGAAATATTGGAAAAAATTAAATAAAATTTAAAAACTGACCTAAAGCCCATTTATTTATTGAAAATTACAATCAACGAGGTCATAAAATCATACAAAATTAAAAATTTCAATATTTATTTTCGCAGTGTATAACAAAAATTAGTTAAGTAATTATAGTTATATAACATTAACGATAAAAACAAAATTTATTTCTTGGGCAATAAAGGTTAGCTAAAATTGTAAAAAATTTAAAATTTCAATATTTATTTTCGCAGTGTATGATAAAAATTAGTTACTTAAGTAATTATAGTTTATTTATTATAAAATTACATTAACGATAAAAACAAAATTTATTTCTTGGGCACTAAGGTTAGCTAAAATTGTAAAAATTTATAATTTCTTATTTTAAATATAGAAATAATATGCTCAATATTTCGGCTTCAAATAACATCAAAGCCAAAAAATATTATCGTCACCACACAAAGCTATGCTTGTTTTGCATTCAATATCGCCGAGTTAAAAAAATTTTAAGTATAGGTTTGGTTACAACGACATGATCGAAATATTAGGCATTATAAGTTAAATTCAAAATACTTTAACGGACCTTCGGCCCAAGGACTAAATATTATTTTACATTTAATAAGTCACTAAACAAAACAAAGTTAAATAAAAGAATAATTAAAATTAAATAAAATTAAACAAGCAAGAATACATACATACATACAAACAAGCAAAATACCGTCACAATTTATGAAAAATCTTAAGTATGTATTTGCAAGCACATAATACAACGTTTAAATCGGTTTAACGGGGATCTCAAATTCACTTGATGGTCGAAGTAGTACTTTTCGTCCGCGTAGTTGATATGTGCGCTGCTGCGATTTATCTGCATGAATGAATATATGTTAGAGTAAAAATGTATGAAGTAAATATCACTAATAAAATATACAAACCATGATTTTCCTCTTCTATTTCTTCATCATCGCTTCCAGTTGTAAATTTAAATTTTTGAATGCTCAATTGTTCATTGAAAATAACATTTTTAGGTTTGCCCTTAGCTGTGCCTGGGGTTTTCAATATGGACTTTCTTGCATTGACTGGTAGCGGTGTATTCAGTGATGGTGAAGTTGCTTCTACTTTTAATGGCGTAGTAAACAATGTCCGAGTTACGGGTACAGCATTGCTGAGACGCCGTTTCTCCGCCCCTTCAAGTGCTGATTTTAAAAGTTTGTTTCGAGAGCTACTTTCCAATTTTTTCAGACTGTTTGTTAAACCATTAATAAGTTTGGATAATTGTTTTGGTGAGTCTTTTAATTTTAAGTCCATTTTTGTTAATGAATTTCGCCTTTCTGGTGTTAATTGTGGTCTAATAAGTACAGTAGGTGCAGCCGAGTAGAATTTTTTGTCTTTTACTATAAGAGAATCACGGCGTGGTGTTGAATTGCGACGTGGTGTTGAATTACGGCGTGGTGTTGAACCGCGTTGTGGTGTACCACTTTTTGACCTCCTTTTACGTGATGATGGTGTAAGAATTATGTCTGTATCACCCGATGCCGTCTTTGCTTTGTTTTTACGCATTTCAGCATGCATTTTGCGCATCATTTGCTCTAAAGCAATGCTGGGTTTGGCAGCAGGTTTGATATTTTTTTTTGATTTTTTGATTGGATTATTTTTTGTTTTAGTTTTAGTGGCTGCTGCTGTTTCAAGTGCTTCTGGATCTATCCAATCGTTTGAACGCCAACTTTCAAGGTTTTCAAAACGCTTGATAATGTTATCGACCTTTTGTTAGTTGCAAATAGAACATTTATTAATTTGTACGTAAAAGAGATAAACAAAATTTTAAAGCTTACCTGCAAGCCTAGCATAGACCAAAATCCTTCCAAGTCCACTGGTGTAATCGGTTTTGTACCCTCGCTCCCGTCGTTCACTAAATTTTTAGAGGTAACGCCTTTCTCACAGCGATCGATTAAACCATTAAATTGCATGAATTTTTTAGAGGTCAACAATTTAGTTTGACCAACAGTCACATCAATCATATCAATGCTATCCGGATATGCCTCAAGTTGGGACAAGTTATCACTTTTATATAGCTCCCATTTTGCACAAAGGGCATGAAGTCGCTCAATTTCATCAACTAACAGCTTTCTAAAATGTTGAACGGTTTTCAAAGCTTCCCGAACAGCTACTAGTGTTTCTGGCTTTTGTGTTGGCCCTTAAATTTTAAATTTCTTTATTATACGACTTCTAATTTACTTTGCGTCAGAATTCAGTGCATGTTATCTACTTATTAACAATAAAAAAATTTTGGGAATAAGCGTGACTATACTTACTTGAGATTGCGTCTACTTCTTTTGTGCTTTTGTCCACTTCTTTTATGCTTTTGTCGTCATCCACTACGAACTTGAAGACATCATCACTTCTGGGCGTTTCATATGAACGCACAAAATTAAAGTTATTTGGAGTTGATTTCCGTTTAGTTGAGGTGACAAAGAATCCGAAAGGATTTATGTTTGTGAGATCAGTTGGGGTTTCTGCAACAGGCAGACCTTGATGCGGAACTTCTAAAAGGTCTTTTTTATTTAACTTTAATTTTGAAGCCACATTCTTCATAGTCCTTGTAGTAGATTCAATTGGCTTTTTTGCCTTCATGCAAACGGACAATTTAGAATTATTTTTCAATTGTTCACCACGCTTGTGGGCTGCCTGAATTTTGGCTTTACCAGCAGCTCCATTTCCACTTTGCACTAGTTTTGCTATACGTTCGTGCGGTTTAGTCGGTACTGATCTTAATTTTACTGATGGACCTGCAGGTGGCGGTAATGGATGTCTGAATGTCGGTTTGGCTGGAACAACTCCGCCTCCACCACAAAAAGGTTTGGCAACACAAGCGCTTGGGGAGGCTACATATCGTTTTGGTGCAGAGGCTGTATACACAGTATAAGTAGCTGGAGCTGGTATAGTTTTTGTTTCAACAGGGCAAACTTGAGTTTTGGAAGGAACAACTACAGTTTTGGTAGGAGCAGCTACAACTTTGCTAGTAGCAACTTCAGCTGTTATAGGAGCAACTTTAGCTTTGGCTGGAACAATTTTAGCTTTGGTTGGAACAACTTTAGCTTTGACTGGAGCCGCTTCAGCTTTGGCTGGAGCAATTTTAGCTTTGTTTGGTAGAACTTTAGCTTTAGCTGGAGCAATTTCAGCTTTGGCTACAGCGACGACTTCAGCTTTGGCTGTAGCAATATCTGCTTTGGTGGTAGCAATATCAGCTTCAGTTGAAGCAATAGCATTGCCTTCACCATTTTGAATAGGTTTTTCAACACGGTGTCTCGGTTCGTTGGCTGTTTTCACTACTGGCGTTTGTTTTAAAGATTGTATTTTTTGAGCAGATGCCAGGCAATCTTGCACAGCTTTCGAATTTATCAATTCGTTTGCACTTCTTGTTTTTTCGTCTACAATAGCGGGACAAGCTGAAGATATTACAGGCACAAATTTGAGCGGTGCTGAACATTTGCTTACTTTTATTGCATATAACGACTGCCTTTTTGTTAGCTATATGAAACGAAATAGAAAAATATTTAATAAATTCATGCAGGTCAAGTGAGTAGTGTTTGGACACTTGAATTAAAACACAAATGACATAAGAAAAGATGGATTTAAGGAGCGCATTTTGAACCAGATATTAAAATAAAACTTCTATTCAATGCGTCCTTTGAAAAATAATTTATTTATTTATTTCATCTACTGGGCTAAAACCCTTACAGATTACAAAAACAATACTTAAAAACTATATTAACAAAGATCCTTAATTTAAATCTTGAGAGTAAATAATAATGTCCTTAAGACTTATAATGAAAAAATTTCTATTAATGCTAAAATCTAATTCATTTGCGAATGTATTGCAGTTTGAAAGGCATCGAGAAAGAGGCTCATTAGAACCATAACTAGTTCTATGGTAATTAGTATAGAAAACATTTGACTCCCTAAGATTTCGAGCCGGGACATTAAATGGAATTAATGCTAGTAATTCAGAAGAATAAAATTTCCCATCAATTATATCTTTAATAAACATGATATTATTAAAGATTCGTCTATCAGATAAACTACTGAGGCCTAGCAGACGGCAACGCACCCGATAGGCATATTTTCCCAAGTGTACAGTCTTCTCAATGCAAATCTAGTAAAGCGTTTTTGGATATTTTCAATCCGGGTAATCGAAACCTCGTAAAATGGGTCCCATATAACTGACGCATACTCTAGTAGAGATCTTACCAGGCTACAAAATTGTATAATGAAACCTTTTTTTATATACCTAATTGAAACTTCCCAGTGTGCAAGACGGTTCAAATCTTCGCTTTTTTATCCGTTACGGATCCGTTACTGATCCGTTGGCGGGAGAGATTCCTAAAAAAAAAGCGAAGATTTGAACCGTCTGGCACACTGGGTTAAAATAGGATCACTTAAAAAAAACTTGTACAAAACACTACCCCAACCATACTATTACTTTGCTTACCTTTTTTGTATTTTCTGTATGATTTCCTGAACTTTCACTCGCAGCAATTGCAGCATCCATTGTTCCTTTAGTGGCGATTGTTCCCGTTGCAGTTGCCTTCCTTGCAACACCAATTACAGCACATACAGCCGGCACAAAAGGTTTCTGTTGCTTCTCCCTTTGTTTTTTCTTTAGTTGCTCCTGTTGTTTTTTTGTCCCTTTCCATTCAACAAATCGCTGCAAAAATTTCTCCTGACGCGTCAGATTCAATGGACTTGTTTTTCCAGCAACTAGCGCTATCCTCAATGTTTGTTCTGGCTTTTGTAGAGTTTCTGCGTTCTCCTTGTTAGCCTCCACTTCATGCTGTACTTTTTTAACGGATTTAATTGGGCTAACGGAAATGTTTCTCCGAGATAGAAATTCTTCATTTCGTTCTTTATTTCGTATAGCAACTCGTTCTCGGTTTAAGCGTTGTTTTCTTGAACTCTGGATACCATTATCTTTGTACAAATCCTGATGACGGTTCATGTTTAGTTTTCCTTTCTTTTTGTATTAATGATTCTATATAACAATTTGCAAATAAAGAAATGTTACGAAACTTATTAATTTATAAAAAACATTAATAAAACTTATTTATTAGTTTTATAAATAAACACAATAAAAAAACAACCTATGCTCAATGTGAAGGCTTTCTAAACGGTGAATTGTTTTTTTTCGGCGGTCTTTTAAATTTTATATTTTTACTCACTGCTACCACCTTGACGGCATCTATATGAAGTACAGGGTTGCTTTAAATTTTCAATGTAGATTAAAGTGGGGTATACACTAGCGATCATGTTCGTCAGTCAAATAATACCCTATTCTTACTGCCATACCTAAATTGGAGCGTCAGGCGTTGCGTTATTTAACGTTACACAAAAGCGTCAAGCGCCATACCGAAATAAAGAGCGTTGCGTTGAAGTCATTTGTTTATTAAAATCATATTGTTGTTTCTATTTTTACTTTTCTGCAGCTAACTTCACTCCATAACGCTTTGTCAAAATTGGAAATTCGAATAGCTCAGCGTTGAGCGTTGGCAATTTCGGTATGCGCCATATAAATTGTATGTACATGAGAAATTTTTGACAGTAAAACAACGCTGCCGCTCCAATTTAGGTATGGCAGTTACTTACCTGGTTAACCAGATGAATGCTGATTAAGCACTAACCAGGATACTTTTCAATATAAAAAGCTTTTCAATTTGTATGGAAAAGCTTAGCTAGTTTTTAAATAATTGGATCATTTAACCTAAAAAATCGGCAAGTGGCATCTTCAAATTCAAAAAATCCCAGGGAAATTAGGAAATTTCCTTTTCTTTTGACAAATGCAAAATGTAAACAAAACTTTTTAAAGAAAAAGTAAATTAAAGTTAAAATCAAAAATGTGTTGATCTCAACTGTTTTAAAAAAATTTGGCTTAAATACAGTTTAGCCTCCAATCGACATTGATTATAAACCAAATATTTTCTTATGTGCTTTTAAAATCTAAGAATCAATATTAGGGTCGTTTTCGTGGCAAGTGGGCTTAAAGTGGGCTTAAATGTGCTAACTGTGGTCGAACAAAACGCTGCATTGTGAATAGCACTTTCGAAAATTATGTTCTTCTTTATTAACAGCTGACATTTGTTTATGTTTTGGTTTTTTGTTTTTTGGTTAACTTTGAAAGAAATTAAATAGTTTTCTAAAAATACAGAAAATTGAATAATTTGAACAAAGCCACATTACGTTTTTTCAATATCGCCGCCAGTGCCAAGGCAAATTCACTGAAAAATGTATTCGGTAAGTGCAACCTTACAGCATTTGGCACATGTCGAAAAATCCAACAATATTAGGATTTAAATGTTGAAAAGCCAAGCTTAGGGTGCAGCTGCGGTTGTGGTATTAAACATCACATTCACACCAAGGGTGAACGCGAATTGGTTGAGTTTTTAACTGAAGAAATTGTCGCAGAGCGTAAGGCAGAAAAAGCCAAAGCTGTGCCAACTGCTTTGGATGGATTCACTGTTAAATTGCAAGGCGCTGATGTAGAGCCGTTGTTGTCGTCAGTTTCAACGTAAATCATACAGTTGACACTGAGGAAGAACCCGAAATTGATCCAAATGCTGATAAACCCGAATGGGTGAAATGTGTAGCAAGCCACAATTTCCTACAAGGAACACCACAGGAAGGCGAATATAATGACCAAAAAATTGTTGAAAGGTGCATTTTTGAAAGCGAGTGAAATGATAAAGTATACGCTGTTGCTGTTGCCGGAGATGTGCTCGATGGTTGTCTATATGATTTACTTATGAATTTACTTGAAGAGAAGGGTATCAGCAATGAATTTGTTGAAAAATTGTCTGACCACTTTGCAGCAATGTACCACTGGGTCTTGATCAATATGAAGAAGGTCGCTACTTTGGTTTTGGTAATAGTTTATCATCAACGACGAGCACCAAATTGTGGAGAAACTTCTGGTGCATATACCAGAAGCCAGTTATGGCAGTCGTACGCATACGATCATTTTATTAGATGACAAGAATAAATTGTATCTTCGTGAGGAGGCAATGGCTGGAGTCAATCCAGATGATAAGAGGACAACGACTAATATTCAGGCCTGTTCTGTAATCCTCGTGGTTTCAATTACTTTTCACTTAGGAGGTTTTTTGGATGAAAATGGTGAGTCACACTATAAAAAGTATAAGAATCTTTTTTTGTGGAGAATTACAGGTTCTACAAATAATATTCATTAGTATTTATTAAAAAGTAAATATTCGGTAAAGTCGAATTTTTCGACTTTTTGCAGTTTTTTAAGAATGTTTCCTAAACGGTTACTTTTTTGTTGATGCAAGTCAATGTTATTTATAGAATCTGTAATTTTCCTCAAAAAAGATTTTAATACTTTTTATCGTGTGACTCACCATTTTCATCAAAAAAACCTCCTAAGTGAAAAGTAATTAAAACCACGAGGATTACAGAACAGGCCTGATTGAGAAGCAATACTTTGACGATTTAAATAAACTGTATGTGTTATTCATTCAAAGACGAGTTCAACTTTTGTATGCAAAAATAAATGTATTCAGCAATTTTCTCAGGTCATTTACAGCCAGAAGTTATTTTAATACTTTTAATGTGTTTAACGTTCCAAATAACTATAAACTTTTAAAAAATATGAATTATTTAGTTTACATAGTAATAATGAACTTTATTTTATACAGTAATTAATTTAACACGCCTTGCTTTCAAACTGTTTTTTCTTACAAGCTTTTTACAATAAAATATCAACTTTAGATTTCAAAAAGAAACCCGCAATCATTTCTTTTTTATAAGATTTTTGTATCTTGTTTTTCACACCTTTGAATGCTCCTTTGCCTGAATTTTTAACAGCGTTTTTAATCGCGCGTGAATTTTGGGCACGTGAACTATATATCAAATTAAAAAAGAATTCATTATTAAGATTATGATTTTGAATAGTCTCAACTCATTTTACCGTTTATTTAAGGAATTTCTACTCAATGGTATGTTAGTGTATGGATCTACTTTGCCTTTTTTTTCGTATCACCTTTTGCCTTTTTCGATGAGTAGTAGTAGTGAACCTGAATATGCTGATTTGCCCGAATTAGCTGTATAATCCGATTTAATCGAAACTGCATTACTGGCCCCAACAGGTCGATGTATACCCTTGCCACCAGCACTATAACGCGAGGTAGAAGATTTACCAGAGTGCATGCTAGCAGCATCATTAGCTAGCAGGATGAGATTTTATTTTTATTTAATTTCCATTAGAACTGGTTGCTGCAGATGCCTCATTGTCATCACCATTTTCATCATTAGAGTTGGAAGTTGTCATAAATGAACTGCCATGTACTATGGACACAATTGCATGTTGTGCTGCTTTGCGTATCTATGTATATTAAAAGAATTTAGTAAGTACATAATTGAAAAATTAATCAAAAACTACCTACTTTTGGTTTTAAATGCGTCGTAAATGAGAGTATCGCATCAATATACTGCCAAGTTGAGCTATAACTCCAGGTCGCATAGTCTTGTGCACGCAACAACACTGACAGGCAGCCAATGATGTATTTAATGACCGATTGATTTGTTGTCTCCATAAAACGCTGCAACAACGACAACAGCGTTTGTGCAGTCTCTCCGAAACTTTTACGTAGTACTGGTGCTGGCACTGATTTTATACCCATACCCAATAAAGACACACCAGCAATAATATCCTGCTCCTCAGTGCTTGCCTCTATTCGTTGCATTAATAAAATAAAATATTCTGTAGATTATTCTGTACCGCCACGTTCTTTTATTATTTCCGTCAGCGCTGTTAATATGGCCAACATTTCCTTATGCAAATCTGAAGAACCTCTAAAGCCGACGGGCAATTTTTTATAGCTCATGTTGGTACAAGTGCTGTAGTTGGATGCAAATGTTTTGAAAGTCTTAAATGTGCCGTGTTGTGTTTCGGACATATCCTCATCAGCATCATCATCCATATTGAAAGATTTCAAGCTTCCTGCGATGTCATTTACTGTGGCTTCGGCGTTGTACATTTGACGCTGTTCATGTTTTTGCACCGCTTCCAATGTTAGGCCAGTTGCATCTGCATCTCCTGCCACTATAATTTATAAATTAATGCATTTTTTTTTTACTGAATAAAGCAATTTTCTTACCCATATTCAAATTTGGTTGAAAGAAACGCGACTTTGCCTTCATCCGATGTTTCATCTGCTCTGGATTTGAAGTTGACGAAAGGCCTCGTCCCCAGCTTTTACCTTTAAGTTTTGAACGAATTTTAGCCATTTTCAATTACACTTCTTAATATTTTTTAATAAAAAAAAACAATACAAATGTCAACAATACACAAATGTCAACTTACAATCGATAACAAGTGCGAAGTCACAATTACCGATTAAAAAAACCCGATTAATAATCAATAAAAAACGGTGTCAAACGGCAACAATATTTAGCCACGGAGCTTACCACTTTAATTTAACGTGCATTAGCTTAGCGCTATTTGTTGTTGCTTTCCCATACATTTATCGTAAAGTGCTAAAGAAAGTCCAGATAGAATGCCGAAAAAAACGCACCTATTGATAGTGATATTAGTAAAAATGCTTTAAAGACTGCTTTAAATAATATATTCTTAAACTGCAATAGAGAAAATTCCCCGGGAATCTTGATTCACGATAACCCCCATTGTGATTCTTTTTTTTTATTAATTTTTATTAATCTTTCTCTAGTCTGTAAGAATTTTTATTCATAGACTTAAAAAAAAAAAAAAAAAAATTACATAAATAAATAAATAAATAAATATGTAATCTAAAAGTGTCGCTCGGATCTGGTTTTGAAGATATAGACATCGGAAGTTGCGGATATAGCTTTTCTAAAAATCTATATAAGTTACAAACGGCTGCAATGATTTCCAAAATATGGGTGTCATATGAAAGCTAACTTAACAAGCTACAATATAAATTTGAAAACTTTTGGTATCTGGCTCGTAGTTTTCGAGATATTACGACTTTTCTGAATTTTGGACTGATTTTTTTAAAAACAAAACCGTTATTTTTCCAAAAAATCCGTTATTACTGTGCAATTTTATTAACATATTTATAAAGCTCAATTCATCTCCTTTAAAATGATACAACACTTTAATAAAAATTTTTGATATTAACCGAAAAAATTAAAAATCGTTTTTATGAATTTTGAGAAGTATTTCACATTTTTTGATACGATGTGTTCTCTTTGACAATATGAGCATTAAAACATATTTTAAATGTTTATATTTATCCTATATCAAGCATTGGCTTACAATAAAGCAAAAGCGTTTTATTGATAAACCCCTACTCTTATGTAAAATTACTGTGGCTAGCAAACTAGGTGTTGGATATATTATAGACTGATCCGCGGCTGAAGGCCGCCGCGAAGCCAGTGTTGGATTTTTGGCAGTTTTAAACCCTGTGTTGTGGCCGCAGGCCGCCCACCTACCCTTACTCTTATGTAAAATAACTGTGGCTAGCAAGCTAGGTGTTGGATATATTAGGTTCGTTTTCGTGGCAAGTGGGCTTAAAGTGGGCTTAAATGTGCTAACGGTGGGTCGAACAAAACGCTGCATTGTGAATAGCACTTTCGAAAATGATGTTCTTCTTTATTAACAGCTGACATTTGTTTATGTTTCGGTTTTTTTTTTTTTTTTTTGGTTAATTTTTTACAAAATTTTCTAGAAAAAATTAAATAGTTTTCTACAGAAAAATGAATGGTTCGAACAAAGTCACATTATGTTTTTTCAATATCGGCGCCAGTGCCAAGGAAAATTCGCTGAAAAATATTTTCGGTAAAAGCAACTTACAGCATTTGGCACATGTCGAAAAATCCAGATTATTCGGGTAATGGACATGCTATGGTTTTAAATGTTCAAAAGCCAAGCTTAGGATGTAGCTGCGGTTGTGGTATTAAACATCACATTCACACCAAGGGTGAACGCGAATTGGTTGAGTTTAACTAATTGTCGCAGAGCGTAAAGCACAAAAAGCAAAAGTTGTGCCAACTACTTTGGATGGATTCACTTGTCGTCAGTTTCAACGTCAATCATATAGTTGACACTGAGGAAGAACCCGAAATTGATCCAAATGCTGATGAACCCGATATGGGTGAAATGCGTAGCAAGCCACAATTCCCTACAAAGAAAACCACAGGAGGACGACCAATGACCAAAAAATTTATGAAATGTGTATTTTTGAAGGCGAGTGGAATGATAAAGTATACGCTGTTGCTGGTGATGTGCTCGATGGTTATCTATATGATTTACTTATGAATTTATTTGAAGAGAAGGGTATCAGCAATGAATTTGTTGAAAAATTGTCTGACCACTTTGCAGCAATGTACCACCGGGTCTTGATTAATATGAAGAAGGTCGCTGCTTTGGTTTTGGATAGTTTACCATCAGCACATTTCGAAAAAGTACGCCAAGGGACTACAACGACGAGCACCATATTGGGAAGAACACTTAAGTGCATTAAATGTGCATATACCAGAAGCCGGTTATGGCAGTCGTACGCATACGATAACTTGATTAGATGACAACAATAAATTGAATTTTCATGAGGAGACAATGGCTGGAGTGGATCCAGATGATAAGTGGACAACTACACATATTCAGGCCTGTTCCGTAATCCGCGTGGTTTCAATTACTTTTTAGTTAGGCGGCTTTTTGATGAAAATGGTGAGTCACACGATAAAAAGTAAAGGATCTTTTTTGCGGAGAATTTCAGGTTCTATAAATAATATTCATTTGTATTTATTAAAAAGTATCTGTTTCGGAAATATTCGATAAAGCCTAACTTTTCGATTTTTCCCATGTTTTTAAGAATGTTTCTTAAACGGTTACTTTTTCGTTAATGCAAGTCAATGTTATTTGTAGAACCTGTAATTTTCCACAAAAAAGATTCTTATACTTTTTATCGTGTGACTCACCATTTTCATCAAAAAGGCTTCTAAATGAAAAGTAATTGAAACCATACGGATTACGGAACAGGCCTGATTGAGAAGCAATACTTTGACGATTTAAATAAACTGTAAATGTATAATTAATCGTGTACAAAGACGAGTTCAACTTTTGTATGCAAAAATAAATGTATTCAGCAATTTTCTCAGATCATTTACAGCCAGAAGTTATTTTAATACTTTTAATGTGTTTAACGTTCCAAATAACTATAAACTTTTAAAAAATATGAATTATTTAGTTTACATAGTAACAATGAACTTTATTTTATACAGTAATTAATTTAACACGCCTTGCTTTCAAACTGTTTTTTTTTACAATCTTTTTACAATAAAATATCAACTTTAGATTTCAAAAAGAAACCCGCAATCATTTCTTTTTTATAAGATTTTTGTATCTTGTTTTTCACACCTTTGAATGCTCCTTTGCGTGAATTTTTAACAGCGTTTTTAATCGCACGTGAATTTTGGGCACGTGAACTATATATCAAATTAAAAAAGAATTCATTATTAAGATTATGATTTTGAATAGTCTCAACTCATTTTACCGTTTATTTAAGGAATTTCTACTCAATGGTATGTTAGTGTATGGATCTACTTTGCCTTTTTTTTTCGTATCACCTTTTGCCTTTTTCGATGTGAACCTGAATATGCTGATTTGCCCGATTTAGCTGTATAATCCGATTTCATCGAAACTGCATTACTGGCCCCAACAGGTCGATGTATACCCTTGCCACCAGCACTATAACGCGAGGTAGAAGATTTACCAGAGTGCATGCTAGCAGCATCATTAGCTAGCAGGATGAGATTTTATTTTTATTTAATTTCCATTAGTACTGGTTGCTGCAGATGCTTCATTGTCATCACCATTTTCATCATTAGAGTTGGAAGTTGTCATAAATGAACTGCCATGTACTATGGACACAATTGCATGTTGTGCTACTTTGCGTATCTATGTATATTAAAAGAATTTAGTAAGTACATAATTGAAAAATTAATCAAAAACTACCTACTTTTGGTTTTAAATGCGTCGTAAATGAGAGTATCGCATCAATATACTGCCAAGTTGAGCTATAACTCCAGGTCGCATAGTCTTGTGCACGCAACAACACTGACAGGCAGCCAATGATGTATTTAATGACTGATGGATTTGTTGTCTCCATAAAACGCTGCAACAACGACAACAGCGTTTGTGCTGTCTCTCCGAAACTTTTACGAAGTACTGGTGCTGGCACTGATTTTATACCCATACCCAATAAAGACACACCAGCCATAATATCCTGCTCCTCAGTGCTTGCCTCTATTCGTTGCATTAATAAAATAAAATATTCTGTAGATGATTCTGTACCGCCACGTTCTTTTATTATTTCCGTCAGCGCTGTTAATATGGCCAACATTTCCTTATGCAAATCTGAAGAACCTCTAAAGCCGACGGGCAATTTTTTAAAGCTCATGTTGGTACAAGTGCTGTAGTTGGATGCAAATGTTTTGAAAGTCTTAAATGTGCCGTGTTGTGTTTCGGACATATCCTCATCAGCATCATCATCCATATTGAAAGATTTCAAGCTTCCTGCGATGTCATTTACTGTGGCTTCGGCGTTGTACATTTGACGCTGTTCATGTTTTTGCACCGCTTCCAATGTTAGGCCAGTTGCATCTGCATCTCCTGCCACTATAATTTATAAATTAATGCATTTTTTTTTACTGAATAAAGCAATTTTCTTACCCATATTCAAATTTGGTTGAAAGAAACGCGACTTTGCCTTCATCCGATGTTTCATCTGCTCTGGATTTGAAGTTGACGAAAGGCCTCGTCCCAGCTTTTACCTTTGGTATGACGCTTAAGTTTTGAACGAATTTTAGCCATTTTCAATTACACTTCTTAATATTTTTTAATAAAAAACAACAATACAAATGTCAACAATACACAAATGTCAACGTACAATCGATAACAAGTGCGAAGTCACAATTACCGATTAAAAAAACCCGATTAATAATCAATAAAAAACGGTGTCAAACGGCAACAATATTTAGCCGCGGAGCTTACCACTTTAATTTAACGTGCATAAGCTTAGCGCTATTTGTTGTTGCTTTCCCATACATTTATCGTAAAGTGCTAAAGAAAGTCCAGATAGAATGCCGAAAAAAACGCACCTATTATAGACTGATCCGCGGCTGAAGGCCGCCGCGAAGCCAGTGTTGGATTTTTGGGAGTTTTAAATCCTGAGTTGCGGCCACAGGCCGCCCACTTACCCCTACTCTTATGTAAAATTACTGTGGCTAGCAAACTAGGTGTTGGATATATTACAGACTGAACCGCGGCCGACGGCCGCCGCGAAGCCACTGTTGGATTTTTGGGAGTTTTAAATCCTGAGTTGCGGCCACAGGCCGCCCACTTACCCCTACTCTTATGTAAAATTACTGTGGCTAGCAAACTAGGTGTTGGATATATTATAGACTGATCCGCGGCTGAAGGCCGCCGCGAAGCCACTGTTGGATTTTTGGGAGTTTGTTACGGATGTAGCTATTCTAATAATTTGGTGACTGGGGTTTGGATGTCACCATTCAAACATTTTGTCAACTGGGGTAATTGGGAATTACAGCAATTAGCGAAATACGGTATTCTTCGTCAAATTTTTTTTTATTGGTACTTTCACTAACACTCTCACAGTATACTTGACATTTTTAACGATACTATTCTTGTCTCACTCTCGTCTATTAGAATGATGGCACTTTGAAAAGCGCGCAATTTTGCAAATTTTTTTTGTTCATGTTTTTTTCTATGGTGACCGTTGGGATATGAGGTGATCAGTATCGAATACTGTGAGTGTGTTAGTGTCAGTTAGCAACGTTGGGTAGAGACAAAGGAAAAATTATTGCATCAGCCAGTTGCGGTTTTGATCTTTTCGAGTTGCGTTGTGCGGTTGCTCCGTAAAGTTAAACAAAGGAAAAATATTAGTTGCTAAAATGGCAGATGTACTTGTATATTACATCATAAAGATTTTTTTTTGTAATTTTTAAAATTTAAAAAGTGAGCATATTATTTCAAATGCAAATTGGCAGATGGAAATATCGGGCGATTAAATGCAACTATATTTTGGTTAAGACAAAAAAAAAGTGTTTAAAATTCGAAAATTGACTAATATCGAAACGTAATTTTATATAAAAAAAAAACAAAAATGTAATTTTTTTCCATTTTGTGCCTAACAACTTTGCTGTAAATTAAAACTAATGAACTAAGCAAAATGTGTGAAATCGTTGCATTTATGTAAAAATATATTAAAAGGTTTGGATTATAAGTTCATTTATATTAATAAGAAAAACGC
Source organism: Calliopum simillimum (assembly GCA_951812925.1). NCBI lineage: Eukaryota > Metazoa > Arthropoda > Insecta > Diptera > Lauxaniidae > Calliopum > Calliopum simillimum. The sequence continues at coordinate 35,732,606 of OX638370.1, forward strand.
TAATACATGAAATATAAAAGAAAAGAAGTTCTAATTACAAGTAAAATCGTTGCATGTGCTCAAGACACCTCCTGCGAAACATAACCTGAAAGGTTAGCGGAGCGCCAGTTCATTCCGGTTCGTTTCAACGAAGCATGACTGAGTACGAGAGAAGAAACCAAAAACCAAAAAGAAAACCTAAAATGTCAATTGAAAAGTGCCTAAGGAATGTGACAGCAAAAACAAAACAAAATGACATGAAACGAAGCAGAAACGAAACGCAAATTAATCAAAAGAACGATTGCCCAGCAGTGTAAACAAAAATAATAAAAACTTTTTAAATCTGCAAAACCGCCTAATAATGAAACATAAAAATTAATATCAATTAACACAGATAAAAGATTATTCTAAAACATTTAATTTAAAATTGAAATAAGAACAAAAGTAAAACAACGTTTGAATATAATTTATCAAAGCTGCAAACATAACATCGAAAGAAAACAGCAATAGAAAAAACAAAAACAACAACAGCGATATTCAACAACAACAACGAGGCTTATAGCAGCAAACAACAGCGTTAAACATGCAACGAAAAAAAAAACAGCAACTACCCAGTAGACATCGCACATACGGCAGCTTAAGTATTATATTTTTTTTATATTTTCTCATTATTAGTATTACATTAGTTTTTTTTATTGGTATATTTTTCTGATTAAATAATTATTATATGGTCAAAATTTTCCTTTCACCACGTAATATTAATATTATTTTCATACTTAAATATAAAGTAAGGGGGAGTACGCGTACAGATAATTTACAAACTTTAGTTAAAATAAAAACTAAGAAATATTACTAAGAAGCAAAATTAGATTAAAAAAAAACATAAAACCAAATATGAATTAAATTTAAATTTTAAACATAAAATGAATAACTAAGTTTTTGAATAAAAGGAATGCTGAGGTAGGAAATGGGTAAGTGTTAAGGGGGTACATGGCTGCGTTAGGGAGCAATTTAATAATTTATTTTAGCGCGTTTAATTGCTCATGGATGGGTGGGATAGATGCGCGCAAGTGGTTTAAGATCTAGCCACTTTAAGTTGAATTGAATTTTTGTATTTGACGTTTAGGAAATCAGCGTTTGATTTTGCTTCTGATTTCAATCTATCAAATATGCATGAATTTTTCTATGATTACGCGTTCTTAATAATGGGAGAAACACAACCTTAGATAGAACTAGCCGGACAAACAATTTCATGCGATTTTTCCAATTTATTTTGAATACCGAAATTTTTGAATTTATGTCATTTGTGACAGGATATAGAACCGCGCGTAACATAGATGGCGCCCAACGATGAACAAGCTTTGATATTTTTGATTTTTCAACAAGAAAGATTCTTATTTTGTGTTGGTCGCTAACATAGATGGCGCCCAACGTGAAGCAAGAATAGTTTTTTTTTCTGAAAAACATGTAATATATTATTGTGTTGGTCGCGTAACATAGATGGCGCCCAACGCGAAGCAAACGTAGTTTTTTCTTAATTAATTTTCTTTTGTGTTGGTCACTGACATAGACCAACGTTAAACACCAAGTACATTAATTATTTTTTTTTAATTTCAACTTTTTAAGTTTTGGTTTTTCATCCGAATTGTTTCGGAACCGGAAGTTGAGATCCCACATGAGTCATCAGAATTTTTGGAATATAAATTCTAAACTGAGTAGCAATGTGGTATCCAGCTTCAGGGACTTAAACGCTCGTGTGACTGTTTAAACAGATTTTATTATCTGAAAATTGTTTTTTTTTATTTAATTGCTTTATGGATGCTCGATTTTCTTTTGGGTCTTGCAATGTTAGTCCGCAGATATCGGAGTTATTTTTCATCCGTTTCTTGCGTTGCACGTTGCATAGTCATGGAAGATTTTAGCATGCCATACTGAAGTTTGTCAGTCCATGAAATTTCTTCCTAAAGAATTTTCATGCTGCGATTGATTTTAGTTGGTGAAAAATTACAGCACACGAAATTTGTATGGGGAATTTTTTTAAAAACTTAGTCGAGTCCTCGCTTAAATTAAAACAATATTCGAAATTTTTTTTAATTTGGCAGTAGTCCGTACATAAGCCCTCAGTATTATGTACTTGTGCACTGTTATACCATGTACCCCTGTCTACCTTATTTCGTGGACACAACTCAGCATTCCTTTATTTTTTTATGAATTTTTTTTTTCTTTTCCGAAATTCGAAATATAACGTTTAATTGCTAAACCGAGCAAAATCACACCGATATCTTAAGCAAAATTTTTCCTTTGTTCATTAACCAGGGGAAAGGGTGTTTCTTTTTATTTTTGAATATTTTTCTTTTTTTATATAAAAGGGAGGCATCCGTATGTGACGGTGGGGTTTGTATTGGGAAATTAAAGTAATCGTTCGGCTATAATTTACACATAAAAACTCATTATTTTAATCAACATTTCAAAATTATAACAAATTCATATAATTTTGAAAAATTTGACTAAACTTTATTTTTGTTGCATACATTATGCACCTTCGTTCAAAGGGTGAAGCAACTAGCTCTGGAGGAACTCCTGGAAGAGGTAGAGGTAATTCTTTAGGGACAACGCGTAATCCTCCCGTTTTGCACTCACCTCATACTTCAAGACTTTCCCTTGATATCCAGCAGGAAATATTTCAGGACCCTGCCGTTGTTCAGTACGCAATATCAAACTTGGGACAGCCCTCTGAAGCCGGTTCACTCGAATCAGACAAACATTTACTAGACTTTTCCACCATGGCTCAACAGCCACCACAGCAAAATCCACTTCCAAATATGGAAAACTCTGGAACTAACCAACCTCTCGATGTTGTCGAAGATCATGGTAATCAAGAAGCAAATTCAAATATGGTGTCAGTTAATGCACTTGCCACTTTGCTGCAACAGTCAATTCTTAGTAACCAGGAGGAGCTCAGATGCATTAGAGGCAACATTGACCGCCTTAATAGTAGAATGTCGGCACAAAGCGCACAGCCATCCCAACAAAGGCCGTTGCACAACTCTCAACCTATTCAGCAAGCATATTTTAGTAACGCACCGCCTATTCCTAGTTCAAGAGTTGAAAATTTTCCAAAGCTTCAAGATTGGAAAATTTCTTACGATGGATCTGGCAATGCCCAAGACTTTCTATTTAAGGTTGATACACTTTCTCAACGAACTAGATGTTCCACTGACCATTTGATGACCAACTTTCATGTTCTTTTGTCTGGAAAAGCTGATGAATGGTTTTGGCAATTTATCAGACAAAATCCGAATTCCACTTATCCGCTTCTTTGCTATTCTTTAAAAAAAGAATTTGGAAACCTTGAGAGTGATCATGAAGTTGTACTTAAGATTTCACTTAGGAAACAGTATAAAGATTCTTTTGACGATTTTTACAGTGACGTACTCCTAATGAATTCTCGTTTAAGACAGCCTATGACCGATGGCGTGTTGATTGATATTATGAAAAAAAATCTTAATGTCAATCTTAAATACATGCTTTTTAATTGCAAATCGAATAATTTAGACAGCTTTCGTGATGAAGCTCGAAAAGCAGAAGAGGTTCTCCGTGAGAATAAACATCACACACCATTTTTAAACCCGCAAAGGCAGGTACATGAAATTGATCTCGAGTCAAAAGATTCTGCTGTGGACTCTGAGCGTGATCCTCAAATAGAAGCGTTACAATTGACTAGGCGTTTTTCCAAACCAGACTATTCTAAGATACAATGTTGGAATTGTATGAAACTCGGACATTCCTATATTTATTGCCCAGAGGCAATAATGAATACTTTTTGCTTTAAGTGTGGACAAAAAGGAGTAGTAACTCCAAAGTGTCCTAATAATCATCAGGGAAACCACACTCAGAGCGTGATGGCCACCGGGGACTCACGTTCTTCCCACTCAACCCCGAGTTACAATTAAATTCATCTGTTTCAAATATAGCAGAAGATTCCATAACTTTACCAAAACCTAATTTTGATAAAGTTATTAAAATTTTAAAACCAATTACCCGTGACTTTTCGTGTCAAACAGACACCACTTACTCTGACTTTCACAATCGTTTACATAATTATGAAACCGTTAGAAACAGAATTTTTAAAAACGAAGTTTGCTCTATAAATAAAACTAATAGGCTTAAAAAGTGCAGATTGCGGCATAAAAAACGCAGACGTCATAAGAAAGTAGTAGAAGCCACTGTGCTATCCAGTAGTAGCGACGATCGTCCTTTTGTTAAAGTCAAAGTTTTTGACGGATTTTTACTTGGCCTTCTTGATTCAGGAGCCAGTGTTTCCGTTTTAGGAAAGGATTGCCATATATTTTTGGAAAAACATAAAATTCCGATAAAATCTTTTAAGTCGTCACTATCTACTGCAGATGGAAATAGACAAAACATCATTGGTTTCTGTGAATTTCCTGTCACTTTCAAAAATGTTACTAGAACAATAAATTTTTATATTGCACCATCACTGACTCAAGAAGCGTATTTCGGAGTTGATTTTTGGCGAGCATTCGCAATCGCTCCTGACATTTTCCCACAAGTAAGCGCGTTGAGTATCAGTGATGATTCGTTAGAAATACCTGATTTTCACGTTTTGACTGCCGAACAGAAGTTTTCGCTTGAAAAAGTTATTTCACAGTTTCCCTCTTTCGAAAAAATGGGACTTGGTTGCACAAATTTATTAGAACACCATATAGACACAGGTGATGCAGTACCTGTGAAATCGAAACATTTTCCTCTTTCACCTCCAAGACAAGAGGAAGCATATCAAGAAGTCGATAGACTATTGAATATGGGAGTGATAGAGGAGTCGAATTCACCATGGTGCAGTCCTGTCGTCTTGGTTCGCAAACCGGGAAAAGTGAGGCTGTGCATTGATTCGCGAAAGCTTAATGCCTTAACTAAGAAGGATTCTTATCCGCTACCCCATATAAACGGGTTACTAAGTAGATTGAAAGATACTTATTTCATAAGTGGAATCGATCTTAAAGATGCGTTTCTGCAAATAAAATTATCGGATTCTTCAAAGGAGAAAACTGCATTTGTTATTCCAGGGAGACCCCTGTATCACTACAAAGTAATGCCCTTTGGGCTTTGTAATGGTCCTCAGACAATGAGCCGTCTGATGGATAAAGTTATCCCTTCGAAGTTCCGAGAAAATGTATTCATCTACTTAGATGATTTATTGGTTTGTTCCGCAGATTTTGACACCCATATGCAACTGTTGAGTGATGTATCTAAATGCTTAAAAGACGCTAATCTGACCATAAATATAGCTAAAAGCAAATTTTGCCAAAGGGAAATAAAATATTTAGGATATCGGATAGGCCATGGCTGCCTGAAGGTTGACCCTGACAAAATCAAAGCCATTGAAGAATTTCCTTTACCTAAATCCCCTCGGCAAGTAAGACGTTTTATTGGCATGGCCAATTGGTACCGTTCTTTCATTAATAATTTTGCTAGTTTGGCTGGTCCTTTGACAGATTGTTTGCGCAAAAAGACTGGTCGATTTCAACTAACTGATGAAGCCATTGAATCCTTTGATAAAATCAAGATTGCACTTTCTTCAGCCCCTGTCCTGGCTCAGCCAGATTTCACTCGTGAATTTTCGATTCAATGTGACGCTTCTCGCATTGGTGTTGGTGGGTTACTTTTTCAGTGCGATGATGAAGGCAAAGAACACCCCATTGCATATGTGTCACAAAAGCTTAACAAAGCTCAACGTAACTACACAGTTACGGAGCTAGAGTGCATGGCAGCGGTGGTTTGCATCAAGAAATTTCGACCTTATATTGAAGGTTTGCCTTTTAGAGTCATTACTGACCATTCAAGCCTTAAATGGCTAATGACTCAAAAGGATCTAAGCAATCGACTGGCGCGGTGGAGTTTGGCACTCCAGTGCTTTGATTTCAGAATAGAACATCGAAAAGGATCTTTAAATGTGGTTCCAGATGCTCTATCACGTTTCGATGTAGATGAAATTTGTGCTCAAAATATTATGCCTGATATTGACCTTTCTTCTTCCGAATTTGATGGCACTGAATACCAAAATCTTCGTAAGACCATCACTGAAAATGATGCTTCGTTACCTGATTTATGCGTTAGCCCAAATGAAGGTTTAGTATTTAAGCGCGTTAAGTTCAGACAAGGTTGGGAAGAAGAAGAGGAGGATTTGTGGAAGTTATGGTTACCAAAAAGTTTGGCCACTGAAGCCATCAAATTTGCTCACAATTCAGTTGCTGGTTGTCATGGCGGATATGTCAAAACACTCGCGAGGGTTCGTCAAAAATATTTTTGGCCATCCATGGCAAAAGATATAAAGATCTTTGTTGCAAATTGTGACACTTGTAAGTCAGTGAAACCGACAAACCAAATTTTAAGACCACCTATGGGTAAAGCTTTCTTGACTGAACGTCCGTTCCAGCGATTGTATTTCGACTTTCTGGGTCCTTATCCCATGAACAAGGCAACCAAAAATACTGCTCTTTTCATTGCACTTGATCATTTGACCAAGTTTATTTTTCTTAAGCCCATGCAGGCGGCTACAACCGTCAATGTGATAAACTTTCTGGAAAACGAAATTTTCCCAACATTTGGTGTGCCTCAGGTTATTCACAGCGATAACGGAAAGCAATTCGTGTCGAAGGAGATGCAACAATTTTTCTCCATGTATGGTATAAATCATATTAAAACCGGTTTTTATTCTCCTCAAGCGAACGCTTCTGAGCGTGCTAATCGTGAAATCATTACCAAATTACGTATCTTTCTGGAGGGGCACAGTAATCATTGTAATTGGGATAGATATATTCCCCAAATACTTTCCATTCTGCGTAGCGATTACCACACGGCAGTAAAATGTTCTCCATATTTCGCTGTCTTCGGACAGAATATGTGCCAACACGCTTCTTCTTATGTGATTCTTCAAAAGATAAATTGCTTAAAAAACGATGACGTCGAAATCGAGCAAAATTTTGATCGTCTAAATAGGATACGCGATAAGATTCGAAAAAACTTAGAAATCGCACATGAAAAAGCGACTAAAACTTACAATACTCGATCAAAACCGGTTGATTATCGTATTGGACACGAGGTTTTTAGAGAGAATGTTAGCCAAAGTAATTTTACAAAAGGCATTAGCTCTAAATTTAACCGAAAATTCATTAAATGCCGCATAAGAAAGAAAATTGGCAACGCGCTGCACGAATTGGAAGATTTAAATGGAAATTACATTGGTCCGTACCACGCCGATAAAATTAAACCTTAAATTTTGTCTTATGAGCGTATTTCATAATATTGTTTCGCCCGCAAGGGCATCTTTTCATAAAGGAGAGATGACGGGAGTAACGACCCTGCGTACCCTAGTGAACCCAAAAAGCGTCTGTTCCCACAGTGGGCGGCTTATTGGTCAGCGTCTGTTCCCAGATTGGGCGGCTGTGTACTTTTGTAGGTTACCCTAAGACTGGGGTTGCATTGGGTATAACTTCGTTCGACAATTCGGTCGTACGACCAAATCATGTTCCGGTGGAGGTGTGTGGTTGACTTTTCGATATTCATCTCCTTGTATTTTTCGTACGACTTCGCTTGATGCGACCAAAAAAAATTTTTTTTTTGTTTTTGTCAGCCACTAGTACGAGGTGATGAATGTTGGGAAGGTAGCTATACATACTTTATTGGGCGTGCATTTCCTTTTTCTCGTGCGGCTGGACTTACGCACGAGGTGTATCCAGTGTAACCTTAGCCGAAGGTAACTGAGCTATGTTCGAGACCGCTCGGCATACAGTCTTGTCAAGGCAGGCTGCTAATAATTATTTAAATTTTTATATTTGTTTTAAAACTCGTTCCAGACAGCGGAGCGATAACGATAAGACTGCGTTTGCGCTTGGCCAGCCTTTTGCGAGTTAAATCACTGAAGGTTCGACCGAGGGCAGACGTAGTCTACATCCCTAGGTCCTCTTTTGGACTAAACGGTGGAGGTTTCACCGGGGGGTCTTCGTTATGGTGATGTTGGACCCATGGACACTTCTATAATTTAACTGACTAGCCAAACTGATGTTTTGTTTTGCCCGGCTATTCGTGGGTCGTGCCACACGTTTCCTTCAAAAATTTCGGTGCAGATCGTCGTTGTTACATGCGGATGCCTCTCTTTATTGTTCCTTAGATTTGACGTTTGAAACTTACGAACCCGCTTTCCTGTTTGTTTTGCAGTCCGAAAGGTCTTCAAAACAAAGCAGGTTTGTTACGGATGTAGCTATTCTAATAATTTGGTGACTGGGGTTTGGATGTCACCATTCAAACATTTTGTCAACTGGGGTAATTGGGAATTACAGCAATTAGCGAAATACGGTATTCTTCGTCAAATTTTTTTTTATTGGTACTTTCACTAACACTCTCACAGTATACTTGACATTTTTAACGATACTATTCTTGTCTCACTCTCGTCTATTAGAATGATGGCACTTTGAAAAGCGCGCAATTTTGCAAATTTTTTTTGTTCATGTTTTTTTCTATGGTGACCGTTGGGATATGAGGTGATCAGTATCGAATACTGTGAGTGTGTTAGTGTCAGTTAGCAACGTTGGGTAGAGACAAAGGAAAAATTATTGCATCAGCCAGTTGCGGTTTTGATCTTTTCGAGTTGCGTTGTGCGGTTGCTCCGTAAAGTTAAACAAAGGAAAAATATTAGTTGCTAAAATGGCAGATGTACTTGTATATTACATCATAAAGATTTTTTTTTGTAATTTTTAAAATTTAAAAAGTGAGCATATTATTTCAAATGCAAATTGGCAGATGGAAATATCGGGCGATTAAATGCAACTATATTTTGGTTAAGACAAAAAAAAAGTGTTTAAAATTCGAAAATTGACTAATATCGAAACGTAATTTTATATAAAAAAAAAACAAAAATGTAATTTTTTTCCATTTTGTGCCTAACAACTTTGCTGTAAATTAAAACTAATGAACTAAGCAAAATGTGTGAAATCGTTGCATTTATGTAAAAATATATTAAAAGGTTTGGATTATAAGTTCATTTATATTAATAAGAAAAACGCTAATACATGAAATATAAAAGAAAAGAAGTTCTAATTACAAGTAAAATCGTTGCATGTGCTCAAGACACCTCCTGCGAAACATAACCTGAAAGGTTAGCGGAGCGCCAGTTCATTCCGGTTCGTTTCAACGAAGCATGACTGAGTACGAGAGAAGAAACCAAAAACCAAAAAGAAAACCTAAAATGTCAATTGAAAAGTGCCTAAGGAATGTGACAGCAAAAACAAAACAAAATGACATGAAACGAAGCAGAAACGAAACGCAAATTAATCAAAAGAACGATTGCCCAGCAGTGTAAACAAAAATAATAAAAACTTTTTAAATCTGCAAAACCGCCTAATAATGAAACATAAAAATTAATATCAATTAACACAGATAAAAGATTATTCTAAAACATTTAATTTAAAATTGAAATAAGAACAAAAGTAAAACAACGTTTGAATATAATTTATCAAAGCTGCAAACATAACATCGAAAGAAAACAGCAATAGAAAAAACAAAAACAACAACAGCGATATTCAACAACAACAACGAGGCTTATAGCAGCAAACAACAGCGTTAAACATGCAACGAAAAAAAAAACAGCAACTACCCAGTAGACATCGCACATACGGCAGCTTAAGTATTATATTTTTTTTATATTTTCTCATTATTAGTATTACATTAGTTTTTTTTATTGGTATATTTTTCTGATTAAATAATTATTATATGGTCAAAATTTTCCTTTCACCACGTAATATTAATATTATTTTCATACTTAAATATAAAGTAAGGGGGAGTACGCGTACAGATAATTTACAAACTTTAGTTAAAATAAAAACTAAGAAATATTACTAAGAAGCAAAATTAGATTAAAAAAAAACATAAAACCAAATATGAATTAAATTTAAATTTTAAACATAAAATGAATAACTAAGTTTTTGAATAAAAGGAATGCTGAGGTAGGAAATGGGTAAGTGTTAAGGGGGTACATGGCTGCGTTAGGGAGCAATTTAATAATTTATTTTAGCGCATTTAATTGCTCATGGATGGGTGGGATAGATGCGCGCAAGTGGTTTAAGATCTAGCCACTTTAAGTTGAATTGAATTTTTGTATTTGACGTTTAGGAAATCAGCGTTTGATTTTGCTTCTGATTTCAATCTATCAAATATGCATGAATTTTTCTATGATTACGCGTTCTTAATAATGGGAGAAACACAACCTTAGATAGAACTAGCCGGACAAACAATTTCATGCGATTTTTCCAATTTATTTTGAATACCGAAATTTTTGAATTTATGTCATTTGTGACAGGATATAGAACCGCGCGTAACAAGTTTTAAATCCTGAGTTGCGGCCACAGGCCGCCCACTTATCTCTACTCTTATGTAAAATTACTGTGGCTAGCGAAGCCCGTGTTTGATATACTATAAAATATAATCGATTAAAATTCATTTTAATGTTCATATTGTCAAAGAGAACACATCATATCAAAAAAAAATTAAAAAACTTCCCAAAATTCATTAAAATGATTTTTAACTTTTTCGGTTATAATGGATTAATATCAAAAATTTTTGTTTAAATTTTATAGCCTTTTTAAGGGGATGAATTACGCTTTATAAATATGTTAATAAAACTGTAGGTTAATAACGGATTTTTTGGAAAAAAAACCGTTTTTTTTTTATTAAAAATCTCCAAATTTCAAAAAATGCATAATATCTCGAAAACTACGATCCAGATTTCAATAATTTTTGAACTAATATTGTAGCTTATTAAATTACCTTTCATAAGACACCCAGAAAAGCTATATCCCGAACTTCCGATGTCTATATCTCCGAAATCAGATCCGAGCGACACTTTGAGATTCCATATTTATTCTTAGATTTTAAAAACACATAAGAAAATATTTGGTTTATAATCAATTTCGATTGGAGGCTAAACTGCATCTGTTCCAAAGTGCCATTGAAATGATATTATAACTTTAAACGAAAGCGAAACATGTTGAAACATCACGATATGTTTGTTTTCTACTTTTTACCGAAAATCGCGATATGTTGAAGAAGCTGAAGTTGGCGGCAGTTGCGAGGTTTGTTTTTTGCAGCGTTGCCAACTACTGCCAGCAAAAGATGGCGTAGTTTTTGACAAAAATTTAGACAACACTGAAGGAACATTTTTCGGTATTATATTTTACTGCGTAAACCATTGGAACATTTAATAATTACTTATGAAAAACTACAAATAAATGTATGTTGCGGCAAAAAACCTAAAATATAACAAGTGAATGCATTGTAGGCAGAACAAAAATTAACTTAAATTTAGTAAATTCTTGGCACAGCAAAAAGAAAAAAAACCCTGTGAAAAAATCTCATAAAGAAGAAGGCTGTGAAAGTGTAAACGAAGAGAGTGCGATAAAAAAACAAACGGGCGCGAAGCAAACCGGTGGTGAAAAAGAAGAAAAATATTTTATGATTTATTTATTGTTGCAAATTTGGTCAACGTTGGAGTGGAATTCATAAACTAAGTGAGTTGCATCCTTCGGTTGGTTGATTTTTTTATATGTACATACGTGCACAAAAATAATTAAATAAAGCGGTTGGTGTAGGTAATGTTTAATTATGGAACGCTAAGCGTTTCATACCAAAAGCAGCAATCCTCAGTGGAAATAAACTTTTGTTTAAAATATAGTTTCTTAGATCAATTCAGGAGGCGAAGCTGTTCAAGAATATAATATTTCCACACTAAAAGTACATAAATTTCTCGCCTTCACTTTTGCATTTTCCGCCCAATTTTCCAAACAGAAAGTTTTCTATCTTTTTGCAATAAAACTTTTTTTGTTCCACTTCACCCATAAGAAGTAGGAATAAATATCAAAATATTTAATGGAAAAACTAGCACAAAACTTACCGGAACAAAAAATGCTTGCTGATTTCTCTTACTGGGGATACTTCCGTGCCTCCGCGATTTGACTATGTTTTCAGATAAAACGACTCAAAATACGTCGAAAACCTTCCGACAAATTTTTCATTATATCGCTTCGTTTTGGAGATATCGAAGCTTTAAGTTTTTCGCGAGCAATTTTTCTCTTGAAAACGAATCAAGATAGTTATCGAAAATTTTTTTTAAATTTTTACACCCAGAGTATATTCACTTTGTCTTTGCGTTTGTAACGCAGAGCAGTCCTGGTAGGTATGGAAAAGTATACATATTCTTGATCAGCGTCACCTCTTGAATCGATATAGCCATGTCCGACTGTGGAAATATTTTCCACGGGAAAACTAAGCAAGATAATTCAATGAAATTTGGAACACTTCCCCCGTCGTTTTAGTTAGCTCGTGGGATTGAAAATTAGCAAAATAGGTGCCCAATATTGAGAGCACTGTTCACGATAACGCATCCAGAATACTCATAAATACCAGGGAAGATGTGCAAGCTCTGAGCAAAAATTAGGTAAATTCGGACAAGAGCGCGTGGCACCTTCCATATGGGCAAAAGTCTCAAAATTCTATACCGAAAGCGTTCTAAGGTATAATCCACTCATATAGTAAGAATAGTAAATGCAAGCTCTGATCAGAAACTTAGTTAACTCGGACAAAAGGTCGTGCCATCTCCCATACACTCAAAGTTTTCAAAATGATGGAGTGCAAGCGTTATTTGAGGTTATGCAGCACAATTTCTCATAGATACTAGGAACATTTAGTGGAAAGTCGGAGAAAAAACTACGCGAACTCAGACAAGAGGGCGTGGCATCTCTTAAACAAGCAACATTTCCAAAATTTTATGGCACCTCAAAGTTTAAAGTTCGCGTTTTATATGAAATTTTGAGATCTTATGAAAAAACCACCTAATGAAATGTTTCTCATGTCTTTACCTTAAATTTAACCTATAGCACTTGAGAATCCGCATTGTAGTTTTTGTTTTATAAGCAAAAGTGTAGAAGTTTAGCTATTTCAAAATTAAAAGACTGATGATTTTCTTATTTTTATTTTACGAAATATGTATTTGAAAAAAAAAATACATTAAAAATGGTTTTGCTTATTAAACAAAAACTAATAAACGGATTCTCAAGTTGCATAGTTTAAAGAGATGAGCAACATTTCATAATCAGTTGATTTTTTTATAAAATCTCTTAATTTCATATGAAACACGAACTTTAAACTTTAAGGTGCCATAAAATGAAAAAATCACTGAAACACATGTTCGGTAAAATAAGTGTCTTTTTATTTTTCATTACCTATCAGAAAATCACTATGAGACCCCAGGACCAATTTTTATTTTTATTTTGTTGCACTGTGTTTGAGGTAAAGCAACCAAATTTGGCATAGATACTTGGAATAGTGGCGCAAGGTCTGAGTATAAATTATCCAACAAACCAAATGTTCCGATTTTTTCTAAATTCAGAGGTTTTCGTAACGATTTCGTTAAGTTTTTTCTAAACAATTTTTTAATCTTTTTCTTTCTTGTTTCCATTTTATAAACAAGTCTTTTACATCAATATTCAATACACATTAGCTCCGTTCCAGAACGAAGCAAAAGGTAACAAAAGTTATCTTTTGTTAACTAAAGTTGACTAAATTTTGTTCCCGTATTCAAAAGTAACCAAATTTTACCTTAAGAAATTCTTTAGGTAAAATTAGTTAAGTTTCGAAAAAGTCACAACTGACAAAACAATTTATATGAACGGTGGGTGCGGGAAGATTAAAAAAAAAAAAATAAAAATCTAAAACTATGAATAATTTAAGAGTCTGTCTATTCGGGGGGACTCGCGTACGCGAAAACTCAATTAGCGTACGAGACATCCTGTGAAGTTTTTTCCCCCGGGACGCAGCTTCCTTACAACAGTAATTTTACATAAAAGTAGGGGTAAGTGGGCGCAGCTCAGGACTTAAACCTGTCAGACATCCAACACCGGCTTCGCGGCGGCCTTCGGCCGCGGATCAGTATATAACTTAATCAAGTTCCCCGGGGGAAAAAACTTCACTGGATTTCGCGTACGCTAATTGAGTTTTTGCGTACGCGAGTCCCCCCGAATAGACACTTCCATAATTTAAACGTCAACAAAAATTTGTGCAGGTGCTTTTTCTAAACGAAATAAAACTAGTAAGGGTGTAACCTTTGGCCTGGCCAAACATTAAATACCCTACACAGCAGTATTTTGAAAGTTTTGCTTATATGGGAGGTGCCACGCCCTCTTGTCCGAATTCTCCTGGTTTTTGTTTAGAGCTTGCGCTTACAATTCGTAGTATTTATGTGTATTTCCGTTGCATTATCGTGAAAAAAACTCAAAAAGTTGCATTTTGAATATATTTTTTGTATGGGCGGTAGGCGTGACCGATTTCGCTCATTTTCAATCCCCCGAGCTAACTTTGACGCTGAAGGCTGTGCACCAAATTTCATTGAATTGTCTTGTTTAGTTTTCCCAAAAAGTGTATTTCCACACACAGCCAGCCAGCCAGACAGGCGGACATGGCTATATCGACTCAGGAGGTGACGCTGATCAAGAATATATATACTTTTCTATATCTGCCACGCCTCCTTCTCTGCGTTACAAACGGAAGGACCAAGTGAATATACCCTGGGTGTAGGGTATAAAAATAACAAAAAAAAAAAAAAATGCTGCAATCTGATGGTTCTAGCAAGGATAATAGTTTTCCATGAAATTGCGATGCTGTATTCCTTTTGGACTTTGGTGGTAAATTTTTTGATTTTGTATTGATGACTTTTCTTTCAACAGAGAATGAAGCATGGCCGCACAAAGCGAACGGTCCATAGAATACGTCGAATACGTCACGTCGTTTCTTTCAACTGACTGCGACGGATATGACGGAGAAGACTGGCCCAATGAATACTTTGAGAACGGATTAAAAAATCAAAATAATTGTTTATAAAACAATTTTAATTTTGCGTTTGCTCCGCTTCAATAATTTTTCATTTCAATTTTATTCACAAAATAAAAGAAAAACAAAAAAAACAAAACAACCCGATCAAGAAAATGAAGGCGGTCCGATGTCGGTATGCCATCGGTTTGAAGTCGGCGGATGTCGGCAACCGATATCCGACCGCACTCCACCCTATAGCAATTTGAAATGTTTTCAAAGCGGGCCGCCATCGAAAAATGATGGCGGACCGATGTTGTACATAAATATCGGCCCGATATCCAAATAGGGATATCGGGCCGACATGCATCGCCGATATCGGGCCGAAATTACATTGCCGATATTAAATTCGAGAGTTGAAAATAAATATAAAACGACCTAAAATATTTTAGATGAATTTATTATCAAATTATCAATATAAAATACAAATATAAAATATAAAGTGCAACTTTGTTTGCACTCGAACCTAAAATAATGAAAAATATTAATATTTCAATACATGTATTATTATTTTAACTTATATATGGCACTCATCTTTTTGGTACAAAACTGAAGAATTGCTTTCCTTCAAACATAAGTTTAATTCATTAAACGTCTAATAATTAATTTGTCTGGGAGGAGGCTGAAAATATGAGTTATTCAACCATTTGTTGCTCAGCGGGTCTAGAAAAAACAAGCTTGTGCACAGTAACAATAGATGAATAAATACTGAGGATGTCGAGAAGATTCATTTGCGCCTTGTTCTTGAAATCGTCCTGCAAAATGACTCATATACTTTTAGCCTCCTCTACCAAACTCCCCCCTCAAAACCAAAAATGAATGATCTTCCAAAGGCGAAACCTGGATGTGATGATGCGAAGGATATAATTTCTCACGAAAATGTTCATCATTGCGTTCAACTTCATCCATTTCCAAGAAACATCTTTGATTCATGATTGTTTCTCCGTGAACAATACATCTTTCGCACGAATCAAATCCTGTATGTCCCTTGACACATTTTATCAAAGCCCTTGCAGGAGTATCTGCAGTCCAACATTTTATTCTTACTCGAAATATCATCCCGTTCAATTCCATGCCTTCACTAATAACGTTCGCATTTCACGTAGAAAATCGGTGAATAAAATTTGTGGATCAGGCTTTGTAGTTCCCATGTAAATGCATACCGGAAATGGTTTATAAACATTACATTCATGAAAAACCATACACAAAATAGGCCAAAATTGATTGAAATTCGATCTGTACATTTTTGCCCCGTCTACATGAAAAACTAGGGACACTATTCGGTCCAAATGCAGTTCAGGATTTACACACATTTGTAAGCCCCTCTCAACCCCAAAGTAAACAAATTGCGATTTACTACCAAATGTGCCGTCAATGGTAATTATTTCAAAATTGTGCTTAGTTTTCATCAAGGTAGCTGCAGTTTTTGGTAATTCAGGATGTCCATGACGCCTAAGCACCAATAACAATTTTGATACCTGCATTAATGGTATATTGCCATCGTAGGCCCAATTTTTCAATTCCTCGGCTAGATCCAAATTCTCATTGTCTTCATATATTACTGGATCCTCGACAATTGGATCTAAATCATCGTTATGTAGATCATCAATATCATCGTCATTATAGCTATAATAACTCTCGGTATCATCGTCACCATCCGCATTATCCTCATCAGAATGGTGGCTTTCACTTTCAGCACCGACATCCGAATCATCTGAATTTCTGTCAACTTCCATGTCATCATCGGGTCCTTCAAAGTTAAATTCATAATTGAATAGTAATGAATCCTCTCTAGATATGAGTTTGAATTTTCATAATTATATACATACTCTGATTTTCGCCACGCATGACTACATCATTCACTAAATTCGGTTGCGGAGGCACTCGCTCTTGCCCTTGCTCCTCTTGCTCGCACCCTTGCTCGTGCCCTTGCTCCTCTTGCTCGTGCCCTTCAATGCAATAGATGTGCAAGTGTTATAAGTAGGTATACAATAAATAATTTACATCGGGGTAGCGAAAATTTTTCCATCTTTCCAGGGCAACGTGAAACATGCATTTCAAATTGGCCAGGAATACAGTGAATTACATAGCTACGCAAATTATAATTTTTTTTATTAATAATGGTTATATTACTTTCATTGTCCAAATTTGCGATATCCTGAAGTGCTTGTCTCTGAATTAAATCCAATTCGTGTTGCCTCTGCCGACATCGTCTTATTCTTTCGGCGTTGCCTTGATAACTCATTGTGAAATTCGTATCACATGCGGTTAAATTAATTAATTTCCATGTCACGTTTCAAGTGTGATTGACATTATTATTTCTGGCGTTCGCGCAGTTCGGCGCATCTAAGATGAAGCCGCATTCGGCCCTTTGTCAGCTAGCGAATATCGGCCCGTTAATCTCTAATATTTATCGGCCCGATGACGGGTTCAACCACGTTTGCGCAGTTCGGCTAATCGAAAAGCGGCCCGCGATGCTACCGCTCTCCGATGCCGCCAAGTCCGGCCGCCGACACAAAAACGATATCGGACCGACATCTACCGATATCCGCCGCCTTCATTTTCTTGATCGGGAACAAATGAAATTTTAAAAAAAATTTATTTCAAATTGTCAAATCACACGACGTACGTCGAAAGTTGGGAGTTGGGCAACTTTTGTACGTTGCTTGACGTAGACGTACTCATTGGGTCGCACTTGATATAAACTCATATTTTTAACTTAGCTGTCAGTTGAAAAAAACGACGTGACGTACTGTATGGGCCGTTGGCTTAATACCAGAACATTTAGCCGGAATTTGAAACTTAAGCAAGAGAGTCAAGCTTGCAAGTACACGAATTGAGGCGTTGCGTGCAATAACGCCCCAAGTCGAAAAATGGCATTTCGAGATAATTCAATTTAAAGTTTTTAAATGCTGATAAAAAGAACAAACCATCATTTAAACCTTGAAAAACAAATTTACTCAATTAAACCTAATAAAATGAGTAAATAATTACCGCTTACACATAATACTTACGCATATTGACAGAATTATCGAAGAAGGAAAAACTTAAATTGTAGGGCGTTTTTGCATAAATCCATTTGACTATCACTGGAGTAACGTTAGCATTTTGCTTGGGAAACCGGCAAAACTGTTCCGATTTTAATGATTTTTTTTTTTTAAATGAGGGAAATCAAATATACTTTCACCCCAATTATTTATAAATGTGCATTTTTGTTTATTTCTTTAAAATTTTAATATTATAAAATGCACGCATGCATTTGCATCTAAGTTTTGCACCTGATAACGTTAGCATTTTGCTTGGGAAACCGGCAAAACTGTTCTGATTTTAATGATTTTTTTTTTAAAATGGGGGGAATGAAATATACTTTCACCGTTATTATTTATAAATGTGCATTTTTGTTTATTTCTTTAAAATTTTAATTTTATAAAATGCATGCATACATTGCATCTAAGTTTTGCACCTGGTAAATATTTTTTTTGTAAACGGTTATAGAGATTTTAACGAAATTTGTTACAATGTTTTATATTAGTATAATATTAAGACTGGGATAAATTCTAACCCTGTAGATACTCATAGAAAGGCGTAGCAAATTCTTTAAAATTAGAATTTATTGGGAAATATTTCGCAAATGGTGGCTCAGTTTGGTATACAAATGCTGATTATAAATAGCGAAATGTGGATGGGATGGCATGAGTGTCACACCCACTTTAAAAGGCTTGAATATTTTGATTCAATATTACACAAAAGCGGCGCTATGGATTTTAATGAATTTATAGAATATTGAAATCAAAAAAAATTTTCGAATTCTTGTCTTTTTTTAGATCAAAGATAGGAAAAGACAAAATTTAATAAAAAATAAGGAGATAAAGTTTCCTTTAAAATGCTTTATTGAAAAATTTCTTAGGCTACAAATTTATCGAAATATAGTCACTCAAACATAGCAATTTTTTTACCCAGCCGGAAAAATGGATTTAATTCAAAAGCAAGGTACCTTACGACAAAAAAGTATACTACGCAGAAAATGCTTGGAATCGTCCAAAAAATATGTGTGAATTTTTTCAGAACTTTTTCGAACATTTTATAATTTTTCAAAATTTGGCTAAAAAAAAAAAAAAAAATCTAAATAAAATCACACGTACTCTTTGGACAATTCTAAGCATTTTTTGCCATATATAATTTTTTCGCTCGGCACCTTGGTTTTGAGTAAAAACCTTTTTTTCCTACCGCGAACTGATTTATGCAAAAACGCCCCAAGTCGCACTACGCCTTTCTTGCACGCAATTCTTTAAACAGTGTATATATATTGCTCTACCACATTCTGTGATCGTAATTGGAAGATGAAATTAAGTATACATATATTTGAGGACCCAAGCTTTTCAAAAAAGCGATGTGCGCAAAAACGCTCTAAGTCGACTTAGGGCGTTAATGCACGCAACGCCTCAATTGTAAATAAAACTCCTGTACCTATTTGTAATTTCAAATTCTGTTAATGAATTCAGTTTCTCCAAGTACTCATGGACACGTTTCAGCCTACATCAGTGCCTTCGAAGAAAACTATTGTGGAAGTTAAAGAATTTTATAATTTTAATTTTTCAAGCGTCTGATCTTGATAAAATCTCTTTATTCTGAATAATTTTAAATTTCAAACAAATTGACAAAATGTTTTTATAAAAACGAAAATTAAATTCAATAATAAAAGTACAAAATGATAAAGTGGCAAACAAACGTTATAACATTAATAACAGTAGTGGGTTGTGTTTTATAATTAAATATGGTAACTTCTCCCCTTCCAAAAAGAGTTTTTCCTGACTCGTATGATAAAATATTTTGATTTAGCGAATCTTATATTCTGATATTATGGAAAATATCGTTTATTATGGTTTACTTATCAGATAAGTCCATTTTTCTTTTCAAAATTCATTGAAATTTTTTTGTTTTTAAGGAGTTATGCAGCAGTATTATTCAATAACTGATGTCTGATTTCCTTTATTAACCTATAATCGAGTGCCACCATTGCTTCAATTTCATTTCGCTTGCACCTGTAGATTGGTTTGCAAGTTTTTGTATTTCCTCAGATTATACCTCTTGTTGAATACAATTGGATATTAAACGTAAAATAACCAAGCTTGGAAAATTCTTTAATTTTGAGTATATTTATAAAAGGAAATAACTTTTTAAGTACTTTCAAAAGTGCAATTGATTTTTTGAGTAACAGTAAAAGAAAACATATTTTTTATTCAACTTTGTTTTTATTAGTTGTTTAATTTTTTTAATGTTAATTAAATTATTGGTTTATTAAGTTTTTTGATATTATCTTTGTGAATAGTTCGTCCATCGCTTAGTATAACGGTAGAACCTAAATCTTCTGATATAAGAACTTATTTAAAAATGTTCTTAATTTTACTTCCTAATCTCTTGTTTACTTTAAGTAAAGCTTTCTCTCCTTGTTCAAAAGTTTGTTTGTTTCTTTTTTTGTTCTGAAAGTGATTACTTTTTCGTTGAGCTTCTTCCAGTTTACTAAATATTTCGGTTTTAGCTTTCAATGATTGTTCTTTAATAATGTCAATTGGTCTAAACCCTGTTACAGAATGAACAGTATGTACAGTTATATTTATGAGTACTTGTTAAAATTAAATCAGATAAATCCATTGTCTCATTTTCAGATTTAATACATCTGGCAATATCTATGAGTGTCGAATGAAATCTTTCGACTTGACCATTACTCTTACTATGAAGAGGTGGTATTCCATGATGGTAAATACCAAAATTTTTAAGAATAGTTTGTACTGTCTCTGAACAAAATGATTTTTCATTATCTGTCACAATTGTTTTTGGGTTAAACAGTGCAATAATTTCTAAGAATGCCAGTTTAATATCAATAACAGATTTAGATTTCACTTGTTTTGTAACTGCTAATTTTGAAAACTTATCATTACAAGTTTTATATACTTAGCTTTCCTTCTGTCGAAAAAATATCTATGTGTAAAATTTCTCCGATTTCTTTTGGTAATGGACTTTTTTCAAGTGGTTGCATTTCGAGTTTCCTATCATATTTCGCTTTCTGACATGTTATACAACTGCTTATGGTTGATTTTATTATTTGTTTCATATCTGGAAAATAGTATTGATCTAAAATTTGAGAAAAATTTTCTTGGAAGGACCGATGAGCTCTATTATGTTCATTTAAAACTATTTCTAATTTATCATTCGGATTAAAAATGTCTATAACCAATTTTTCTGTATGTTTAATTTTAAGTGCAGGAAATGTTTTAAGAATTGAATCCTGAATTTTAGAAAGAATTTGCAGAGAGCAATAAAGTCCATTTACTACATTTGGATTGATGGCTATTGCCAGAGTTTTTAACATTAGTAAAGTCGATAGTGTGTCTTATTTTATTTTGAAAAATGATTTTTCTATGATGTTCTAAATTTGCCTCTGTAATAACACAGGCCCACAAAAAAAAGTACTTTGCGCGAAAGATCGGACCACCTGAACTTTATGTTTTCGGGGTCGCTGAATCCGAATATGGTGCCAGAATAGTGAAGTTGGCTCGCGTTTTTTCAGAAATCAACAATAATGCTGAAAATTTGAGATATTTCCTGGTTTCTGAAAAAACGCGAACCAACTTCGCTAATCTGGCACCATAGTCTGATTCAGCGACCCCGAAAACATAAAGTTCCGGTGGTCTGATCTTTCGCGTAGGGTACTTTTTTTTTTTTTTGGCCTGTGCACAGGACTACAAAAAAAAAATTCCCTGCGTAAACGATCAGACCACCTGAACTTTATGTTTTTGGGGTCGCTGAGTGGGCCTGTATAATCAATTAGTTTCGAAAACAGTTAACAGGCATTTTTACACTAGGAATTGTGAATGTTAATGATTCCTCACTATGGCAGGTCGCAGCAGTCGTTTTTTCTTCCTCTATGACATTTAAAAATTGGCGAGATAAAGCATCTGCTACAACATTATTTTTTCCGGGCTTATAGTAAAAAGATGGAGCAAATTCTTCAATTGCTGCCTTCCATCGTTTAATTTTACTATTTGGATTGTTCTCAGAAACTGCAAAAGTAAGTGGTTGATGCTCTGTAAAAAGACGAATATCTGAAGCACCATAAAGATAATTCCGATGTGCCTTTAAAGCCCACACGATTGCAAGTAATTCACTCTCATTTGCTGCATAAGATTCCTCCGTTTTTGTGAGGGTTCTGGAAATAAAAGTGATTGGTTTCCCATTTTGGGCAAGTACAGCACCTAGTGCTGCGTAAGATGCATCTGTGGTAAGTTCAAAAGGTTTTCTAAAGTTTGGATGTTGGAGCAGTACTTATTTTGAAGATAAGATATTTTTTATGCGATTAAATGCATCTAAGCCTTCCTCATCCAGATCAATTTTAGTGCGTTTATAAAGTTTGGCTGATATATTTCCATTTTCGCCTCTGAGATATTTGGTGAGAGGTTTAGTTATTCTTGCGTAATCGCAAATAAAGCGTCTATAGTAACCAGACAAACCGAGAAAAGCCCTAAGTGCTCGAAGAGTTGTAGGCGTACGATACTGAAGGATATCATTGACTTTCTGAGGACAAGTTGCAATACCTCGATCACTTACAATGAAACCAAGGAATTATACTTCCTTCATAAAAAATTTAGATTTTTTTTTCGGAAATTCTCATTTTGGCTTGTTCTTATTTTTGAATAACGAACTCTGTCTTTCAAATGCTGTTTTTCATCAGAAGAGAATATTATGACATCATCTATATAGACGTGACAAAATTTTCCAATGCCATCCCGAAGCACATCGTCAATGGCACGCTGGATTAGATTTATTAGATTTAATTTTTCTATTTTTTGGTCGTATGACTCGGTGTTTCGCTGAAGAATTTCTGCAAAAGCAGCTTGAGATTTTTGAGAATTTGGTATTTTTTGTTAACGAAATTAATAAATTAGTAAAGAGCGAAGCTTCCAAAAAAAAAAACTTCGCGAATATTTGCGTTTCCGAGTGTTAATTTGGTATGTAACGAAAAAGTAACAACACTTGGTTAATCCATTTACATAAATTTATTCATATAAAGTGTGAATTGAATTTGGAAGCTGTGTTCTGCAATAGCCTGAATGAAGGTATTCTTTATTAACAGCAGCAGGATCTCTATACGGAGGTCTTCTATATTGAGATGTTCTTCGTAGAAAAACTGTTGAGAACTTTACAGGACGTTATAGTCGTTCAATTATGGTTCTCTTATCTTCTTCGTGGGTTGTATTTTTGGAAAATCCTTTATAGGATTTTTAATGTTCCAGGGAAATACGTTGGGCGCCAATTAAAGAATTTTAAAATTTTAATTTTTCAAGCGTCTGGTCTTGATGAAATCCCTTTTTATTCTGAAGAAATAATTTTAAATTTCGAACAAATTGACAAAATGTTTTTATAAAAACGAAAATTAAATTCAATAATAAAAGAACAAAATGATACAGTGGCGAACAAACGTTATAACATTAATAACAGTTGATGCCGTGCTGGCAGCGAAAAATGCGAACTTCGACCGATTTTAATTAAATAACAAATACTTAAAAGGACAAAATTATAAGGCGCGTGTTCGTTTGACAATCGTTCTTTATTACTAAGTTATTCAACAAAAGAGAATAGGAAAATAGAAAATAAAAGTGATGTCACCTACTTCAAAGGGGCAAAGGCAATATTTGCGTCAACATACCGCCCGGCTTGAACCAGGTGACAAGGTTCAAAACAGTAAAGTATGCATACGTGTACAAAAGATACAGCTTAGAAAATACAATCAACAACATAAGATACATACAATTTTTAAACTGTAGATTCATATACTATAATTCAAAAATATGCGCAGCATATCAAGAATATAATTGAATTTTATATACAAAGCGAAAAAAGCGTTATTCACAAAAGAAACACAGTGTTATTATACTAATATTATTTCAATATAAATAATAGGAATAACAATGTGGTAAAATTTAGTTCGATATATCTTGGTTAGTTGGCAGACGACACAATTTAGTAATAGGACGTAGACGTTCGCCCTCAGCGGTTTTCAATGTCACCACCCTTACTCTACCATCACTGCCGGGGTGACACTTTTGTACGCGAGCTAGCTTCCATTTTGTGGGCGGAGTGTTGTCTTCAATTATGGCTACTACATCGTCTTCGCAGATATTAGGCGTTTCACGAAACCATTTGGTGCGTTTCTGGAGACTGACGAGGTATTCATCTCGCCAACGTCGCCAAAAATGTTGTCGTATGGCAGAAATAGTTTGCCATCGCAGATGAAGATTGCCGTTAAATTCTTGTATCCCTACCTCAGGAAGCGATTTCAACGGTTCGCCCATGATGAAGTGACCAGGGGTTAAAATCTCGAAGTCATCGGCATTTGCGGCAACATCTGTACATAGCGGCCGAGAATTAACGCAAGCTTCAATCTCCGTTAGCAATGTTGTGAATTCTTCAAAGGTGAGCAGAACTTCACCCAGCGCTCGTTTAAGGTGATATTTGACGCGCTTGATTCCTACTTCCCAATAACCGCCCATATGGGGCGCGTTCGGCGGATTAAAATGCCATGTTATACTGAATTCATTGAAGTATTCATGGGTTGTAGGATCAGCTAGACATTGCTGGAGAGTATGGCGAAGTTCTTTATCAGCCCCGACGAAATTAGTTCCGTTGTCGGAATGCATGTGATGACAATAGCCACGGCGGTTGACAAAGCGTTTGAAGGCGTTAAGAAAAGCGTTTGTTGATAGGCCACTAACAAATTCGAGGTGCATGGCCCCGGTGCTCATACAAATGAATGAACAGATGTATCCCTTCATGGATTTGGAGCCACGGCCAGGTGAAAATTTAAAAGCGAACGGCCCGGCAAAATCCACAGCACTACGCAGAAAACACCGAGCATAAACGGTGCGGTTCAAGGGCAAGTCGGCCATGTTTTGTTGACAAGGTGTGCGATTCAGTAGCTTACACTTGACGCAGCTGCGATACATTTTTCGTACTAGGTTTCTGGAGCCTAGAACCCAAAACCGTCGTTGCAGCACTGATTGCATGGTTTGAGGCCCTGCGTGCAAAGTGAAGCGATGAATGTCTGCAATAATTAATCTTGCAAGTGGTGAATTTTTCGGCAACAATAGTGGGTGTTTTCTGTCAATAGACATATTAGAGCGTGATATGCGACCACCCACGCGAAGCAACTGGTGCTCATCTAAAAAAGGCTGAAGACAAAGTAAACTACTTCGTAGCGATAGCGGTTTACCTTGTCTGCAAAGAGAAATTTCATTAGAAAAAGCAAAGGTTTGCATATACTTAACCAAAGCGTTTTCTGCAGCGCATAGCTCATGAAAATTAAGCGGTGCAACTTTAGTAGTTGTTTTTGACAGTTTAGCCCGCGTGTTATTGATAAAACGCAGCATATAAGCGGTTACTCTTTTCAACTTTCCATAAGAAGAATATCTTTCTAACAGCTCCCAGCATTCTTCAGAGCTCGTGACAAGAACTTTCACGTTCTTCGAAGATAGCTCCAAATCGGTATCATGCTCGATAGAGTTGTTTTGTTTAAAACCTTTTGAAGCGTCTCTCAGCCACTGCGGACCTTGCCACCATAGTTGATGTTGTAGCAGCTGCGTAGGAGACATACCGCGTGACGCACAATCAGCAGAGTTACTTTCAGAGCGAACATGACACCAACACTCAGCAGGCAGCACTTCTTGGATGTCGGCTACACGATTAGCCACAAATGTTGACCAACGGCTTGGATGGCTCTGCAACCATGCTAGAGTGACTGTTGAGTCAGACCAAGCGCGAAATTGAACGGGTGTACTATCTAAAGAAGCAACAACGGATCTCACGAGTTTTGCGGTAAGATGAGCAGCACATAGCTCAAGTCGAGGGAGCGAAGTTGTTTTTAGCGGTGCTACCTTCGTCTTTGCAGTGACAAAGGCAACTTTTGCGTTTCCATCAGCGTCAAAAGTGCGAGCATATATGACTGCTGCAAAAGCGCTCTCGGATGCATCGGCGAAAACGTGATATTCAGTTTGCGAACATTTTTGCCCAGTACCAAGCCAACGGTTGAGCCTTAGAGATGAAAGCGATTTTAAGTCTTCACGATGTGCGAGCCATTCACTGGCTATATTGTGCGGCACAGCTTCATCACAGTCAACATTTGTACGCCATATTTGCTGGAACCAAATTTTTGATTTAATGGTACATGGGGCTATGAAACCCATCGGATCAAACAGCTTACTGGCTTCTGACAGGAATGCTCTTTTCGTCAAAACTAAAGGTGAAGGTTCAATACATACCGTGAATGTTAAATAGTCGTATTCTGTGTTCCAAAGGAGTCCCAAAGCACGGACTTCTTCATCAGCGGCTAGAAACTGCGAAATATTTTGTGAGCGATGTGGCAGGCTATCGTAAAGTTGCTTGCAATTTGAAGCCCACTTTCTGAGCTCGAAGCCTCCACTGGATAAAAGCGTAGTGATTTTACTTTGGAGATCGCTAAGTGAAGATTTTGTTGATGCGCCACTTAGCAAGTCGTCCATATAAAAATCTTGTAGAATCGCGGAAGAAGCGTTTTTAAATGATTCATCATTTGTGAAAGCGGTTTGTTGTAACGATTTAACGGCGAGATGCGAAGCTGCAGCTACTCCATAAGTGACGCGAAGCATGCGATAATCTTGTACAGGTTCGGTAGGATTTGCGCGCCACACAATGCGCTGATAGTCGACTTGATCTGAAGCTACATACACTTGACGGTACATTTTTTGCACGTCAGCTGTCATGGCATATCGATGTGACCTAAAGCGAATAAGTACTGAAAAAAGATCGCGTTGCAATTGTGGGCCTACCAACAAAGCATCGTTAAGAGAATTGCCTGTTGAAGATTTAGCAGACGCGTTAAATACTACTCTTAACTTCGTTGTAGTACTGGTATCTTTTACGACAGCATGATGAGGCATATAAAAGCAGCGTTCAGGAACATTCGTAACTAATTCCATATGATGCAAGTCAATTAACTCCTTCATAAAATTGTTGTATTGTGAGCGAAGATCGTCGTCAGCTGCAAGTCGGTTTTCCATGCGTAAAAGACTGCGTACCGCTGCACTCCTAGTTTCACCTAAATTCACATTCGCCTTCATAGGAAGTCGAACAATGAAACGGCCATCAGGAGCTCTTTGGTGCGTTTTATTGAAAAGATCCTCACAGTATGACTCTTCAGCTGTCAAATGTTTCCTTGGAGGTAACTCCTCTAGCTCCCAAAATTTGCTTACTAACGTCACTAACTTTGAATCGCAATGTAAAACTTGGCCACCAAAAGATTTGCTGATATGACCAGCGCGTCCAAACAAAACCCAGCCTAAAGTAGTCTCTTGCGCTATAGGAGTGCCAGGCATACCTTTTCGTATGTTTGCCAAAACAAACTTTTCCATTTCGTCCATTCCCAAAAGAATTTCGATGGGACCAGGTGCGTCAAAGTGTGGGTCAGCTAGTGGCAGATCTTGAATGTGCGGCCAAGCGAATTTCTGCAATTTAGCGGTTGGCAAATCGTTTGTAATTTTAGAAAGGATTTGTGCGTTTATAGTATTGCTCAGCTCAGCGTTGCGTGAGGAAATATTTAATGTAACTTCACCGCGGGTTTTTAGGCCTGTTTGAGACCCAATTCCAGAAATATGCATTAATGAAGATGAGCGGGGCAAGCATAGGCGCTGAATACAGGATTCAGTCACAAATGTAGCGTGTGAACCATTGTCGAATAAGATGCGTACTGGTTGCCATCGCCCTGCTGCGTCTTTCACACTTGCTAAAGCGGTGGCTAGTAAGATAGCGCCTTCAGCAGTGTAATTTTGCGAAGATATTGCGTTCTTGTTTTCAGCGGCTGATGCGGGGGATGCAAGGCAAGATGGAACACTTGAGGTTTGCGAAGTGCGTTGCGTTGAGAGCGTCGAATTCATATCGTTTGATGATGCCGATGATGCGCTATTAGAATTGTTCGGCAGCGATTCGAGAGAAGCGTTTGAAGCGTGTGTATTTGATAATGAATTCGAAAATGCGTTGTGTAGCGTTGTGTGGTGGCGCATTCGACATATTTGACATGTAGAACCACTACGACACTTTTCTGCGGAGTGTATTTTGCTAAGACAATTTAAACAAGCGTTGTTTTGTTTAATAAATTTTACCTTAGCATTTGCGTCAAGTTTAATAAAGCTATTACAAGCGTAAATTTTGTGTTTATTGTCGCAAAACAAGCATTTCTCTTGATCGCGCGTGTTGTTGTAGACATTCGAAGCATGCAATACATTTGAGGATTTTGGAAATTTTCTAGAAGTAGATTTGCTGCTAGATTGAGTGGGAGTGATGGACGACAGCATGCCCAGAGAGCGACAGCGTGTTTCTAAAAATGTTTGCAACTGCTCAAAAGTTGGTAAGCCGTCATCGGTTAGCGATAATTCCCACTGTTTTCTAGTCTCAAATGCAAGCTTCGAAATCACAACGTGCACTAACCAATCATCCCAAAATTCCACTGGGCGACCCAAGGCCTCTAAAGCTCTCACATGTTGCAAAGTTGTGTCCAAAACACATTTTATGTCATTAGCCGAGTCACAAGTTGCTGAACATATCGCGAAAATCGAACGAAAATGGTGTTCCACTATTACACGCATAGATTTATAGCGTAATTTAATGAGTTTCCAGGCTTCAGCATAGTTTACATCGCTTACCTTGAAACTATTTATAACCTGCAGCGCTTCACCCCGAAGACTGCAACGAAGATAATGCATTTTTTGTACTCCTGATAAGCTATTATTTCCGTCGACTAGTGAAACAAAAGCATCATGAAATGAAATCCATTCCGTTGGCTCACCCTCAAATATTGGCAACTGTATTTTAGGAAGTTGTATGGATGCAGATGCTTGTGAAACTGGTGTATGCGCCTCTGCGTTGGTCGTTGTTTGCGCAAAGCTTTTAGCAAAACGATTTAAATTGGCTAGCGCTTCCATGTACCAAGTTTCTGTCTGCACTCGTTCCTGTTCCTCAGCATCCTGATTCGCTTGTCCGCAAGAAACCTCCACCTCGTCTTGTGCTTCATTAAAACGCAACCACTGTTCATTTAAAAGCTGCAAATAGCTCTGAACAAGCTCTCGATCCGTCGAAAAATTTGTTTCATTTTTGCTAGCACCCAAATATCTTTTAATTGAGTTCCTAGCAGAATCACGCGTTTTAACGTAGTTTGGCATAATTTTAGTAGAAAAAGTTGGGTTAAGCCCGAAGACAGCGTGTGGCGAAATAAAATGAGAAAACCAACAACAACTTTGTGCCTGTCTTTGATTTTTTATAATTCTTTCCGCGAGGGGCAACAACAACACGATTGACTAATGAGGTTAAACACGAAAGACAATGTGATTTCAATGCTTTTTAATTGCAATTTTTTGCGATTGATTAAACTTGAAATATTTGTTTAAGAGTAATCAAAAACGATATCCGTTGCGCGAAGGACCAAAATGATGCCGTGCTGGCAGCGAAAAATGCGAATTTCGACCGATTTTAATTAAATAACAAATACTTAAAAGGACAAAATTATAAGGCGCGTGTTCGTTTGACAATCGTTCTTTATTACTAAGTTATTCAACAAAAGAGAATAGGAAAATAGAAAATAAAAGTGATGCCACCTACTTCAAAGGGGCAAAGGCAATATTTGCGTCAACAACAGTAGTGGGTTGTGTTTTATAATGAAATGTGTTAACTTCGACAATATTTAATGCCGTCAACTTTTTTAATATTAACATGTACGCTTAGTTGTTTTGATTTAAATAAAATTATTGAAAAGATTATTTTCTAATTGATTCTACTGGAGGAATAGCATTATAAGAGATAAAATTATATTTTTATATCACTCAAAAATTGTGTTTTTATATCGTTTTCATATGTTTTGTTTTTGTTTATTATTTTTGACAGTAAAAACTTTATCCTAATTTTTGACCAAATCTTGTTCCAGTAAATTTTGTAGTTAAATCTTTTGTTGAGAGCAGTTTTGCTATTACTCTCCCAAATTATTTAACTAAAGATTTAACCAAAAATTTAACTAAAAATCTTATGGAACGGAGCAATTATAATATAACATACATATGTATATAAATATACAATAAATTAAATTAAAAAAAAAAAACAAGAAACGAAGTTATTCGTTCAAAAAATTCGTGTCAATCCTCTCATATAAAATTCGAAACGAATTCGTAACGATTTCGGTACCGAAATCGGAGATTTGCCGTTATTTTCGTATCGAATACGGAACCTTTGGTTTATTGAGTAAGTGAATTCGGACTAGGAGTGGCAACACCCATACAAGCAAAATTTTCAAAATACCAAAAATTAATTATTACATTGGGTTGTGTCATTTAAAAACATTGTCAAATCGCGGGCCAACGGATATTGTAGACCCATTGTGATCGGAAAACCCAAGCATTTCACCATTATTCCAAATGAATTTTCAACACTATATTGCACATACAACTTTAAATTAAAATTTTTATTGTTTAATTACGGCTCTAGGGAATAACGCAAAAAAACGAAATATCGCCCAAAGAATATGAAGTAACGCCCAAATTTTCATATTAACATGTGCAGTAATCATTTTGGAAATAACGCCCAAAATTTGGCATTTATTTGGTTTTTTTTTTGGGCGTTATTTCATTTAAAAAAAAAACCCCAAACACGAAAAACAAAATAACTCGTAAATTATTCTCATATAAATAAATTTTTGGGTGTTATTTTCAAAATGATTAGCGCCCAAATTTCTATGAAAATAATTTGAGCGTTATTTCATTGGACAGTTTTTTCTAACTCCACTTATTACGTATTCATTTACATACTTGCAGGTTTTTA
The DNA here is from genome assembly GCA_951812925.1 of Calliopum simillimum. Classification (NCBI taxonomy): domain Eukaryota; kingdom Metazoa; phylum Arthropoda; class Insecta; order Diptera; family Lauxaniidae; genus Calliopum; species Calliopum simillimum. The sequence goes on from OX638370.1 coordinate 35,763,404, forward strand.
ATTCGTTCATCTCAACAATATGTCGGATATTGTGTATCCATCAGGATGTAGGCCTCTCACAGAGGATCTAGGCACAGATGAACTTATACGCAGGCTGAAGGTATTTGTCTATTTAATTTTTTTCTTTTAAATCAACCATTTCTACAACATTCTATCCTACCATTTAAAGTCACTAGCACACACTCTGCAAGCAATGGGACAAGACGATGGTCTTTATCAGCAGTATATACCGCTGGCATTGCATTTAGTCGACGAATATTTTTTGCAACATCCCTCACGTGATGTACAACTATTGGTAGCATGTTGCATTGCCGATGTACTGCGTGTGTATGCACCAGAAGCACCATACAAGGATCAAGATCAAATTAAAACAATTTTTTTATTTTTCATCAAACAATTGTTTGGCTTAAAAAATCCAAATGATCCATCATTTAAACGTTATTTTTATTTATTGGAGAATTTGGCATATGTTAAGTCTTTCAATATGTGTTTTGAAATTGAAGATTGCCAGGAAATTTTTTGCCAACTGTTTGGCATGTTTTTTAAAATTATTAAGTAAGTAATGCTTTTAATTATACTTTTGTCTCATTTAAATGTAATTTTTTGCATTTTGTGCATTGCAGTGAGGAACATAGCAGCAAAGTCAAGAACTTTATGATTGACATTTTAAGCCCATTAATCACCGAAGCTGATAATTTTACCACCGAGTTGTTGGACCTTATATTGATTAATATTGTTGAGCCTAATAAAACATTAAATAAGCATGCTTATCAATTAGCCGAACAATTAATAACAAAAACAAGCGATTCATTAGAGCCTATGATTAAAATGGTAAGATATTTGTAAATTTTCGAAAATAAAAAAATATATAACACTAGCGGACCCGCCAGACGTTGTAATGCCATTTCCGGTGTGAAAGCCATCCTAAATATTCATCCTAAACAAAAGTTTCATAGCCTAATTTGTGCCTTTTAGGCCCAGATTCACAGCCATTAGTTAACTAAAATGGTGACAAGAGTTTAACTAATATTTCATATTCACAATGTTTTGTTTAACTAAAACAATGAACAGAGTGATAGCGAAATATGTTATAAAATTCCTTGGCGACGATCAACCACAATATCGCAAATTTCGTCAATATCTGCATCGCTTTCTTTATCAGACTCAAAAGTTTCTACGTCTGAAAAGATTTTTAGAATTTTCACAAATCTTATGTGGATTCTATTTTTTTAGTATCAGCTGTTGGTTGACTAATTGTTAACCAATGAAATTTGAGGGTTAAACTATTGGTTTTAAATGTTGTCGGGTAAACCCTTGCCATTAGTTAACTAATTGCTGTGAATCTGGTCCTTAATATAAAGGTCATTTGGTGTAAATTTCACGTGTAGCGATAAAGCTTTCTTCGCGAAAATTAAATTTTAAAAATTTTGAGAGCCACCATAAATATATATCCTGAGCAAAAGCTACATGGCCTAAGTTCTGCCTCTTAATATAAAGGTCACCTAGTCTAAATTCCACGTGAATCGTTAAAGCGCTCTTCGAGAAAATGCAATTTTAAAAATATTTACGCATGAGAGCTAAATATGTTAGGTCCCTTAATATAAAGATCATGCAAATCGCGTCCATTCAGAATAGACATGAACGCATTCATTTTTATATATGTTTATAGAAGATAAAAGATTATTATGTCCATTAATATTTATTCGATATTTGCAGTTCTTCAATCAAGTTCTCATTATGGATAAAATAGATAAAAACTACGCTATATCTTTTAAGATTTATGATCTCATTTATGAGCTCAATTTAATTAATCCAAACATTCTGTGTTCAATTTTACCCCAATTGGAATGTAAACTAAAGGCAACAAATGAAGCCGAGCGCTTAAGTAAGTATTCATTATCAGTATGCATAGTTTTTACTATAAATTTTCTGTTTTTTCAAATTCATTTTTAACCACCAGAGGCTGTTGCATTATTAGCGAGAATGTTCTCTGAAAAAAATTCACAATTATCTAAAAAACATCCTGCTTTGTTGCGCATGTTTTTGGGTAGATTTTGTGACATTGCAGTTTGCATACGTGTAAAATGTGTACAATCTTCTATGCATTTTTTACTAAACCATCCACATTTGCGCAAAGATATCGTTGATTGCTTGCGGGCACGCCAACATGACTCCGATGAAACTGTACGCTATGAGGTAGTAATGGCAATTGTTGAGACGGCAAAGCGCGAGTTTGAGATCGTTGTGGAGTCTGAAGATCTACTGGATTTTGTACGTGAACGTACATTGGATAAAAAATTTAAAATTCGTAAAGAAGCCATGAACGGTTTGGCTTTCATATACAAGCAAGCTATATGCGAGGAAAACAATTTGTCTGATGAAGTGAAAAAATCAGTTGATTGGATAAAAAATAAAATATTACATGTTTATTATATGCCCGGCATGGAAGATCGTTTATTAGTTGAACGTTTGCTGACGACATGCTTGGTGCCATATAAACTGCCGTCCCACGATCGCATGAAGAAATTGTATCATCTATTGGGCACTCTAGATGATAATGCCACCAAAGCATTCATTGAATTGCAAAAAAATCAAATGAAAATACGCAAAACGGTTAGTGATTGGGTGAAGTTACACAATACAAAAGAGATAACACCAAAATTACAAAATCAATTAAATCTTAAGCAAGCTACCATAAGCAAGTATGTAATGACGTAGAGTTATTTTTTATTTAAGTGTTTGTTATTTGCTATTTGTTGTATTTCAGGCTACTTCCAGATCCTTTAAAATCAATCGAATATCTTACCAAATTTAGCTTACATTTGCGCAAAGATGCCAGCTTATTAAGATGCATGGATATCATATTAAAACGTGATGTTTCCTGTAAAGAATGCGCTGATACAATGTCGGCACTTTTAAAAAAATTAGGCTCACCTATTAAGTCAAATGTGTATTATCATACTATAAAAATGTTGATAGAAAGAATTGCATCCGTGATGGTAGATAAGGAATCCATTGGCATTTTAATTGGGTAACTAATTTGAACTTTAATGGGGGTTATCGTGAATCAAGATTCCCGGGGAATTTTCTTAAACTGCAATATAGAATGCACGGCAGTCTGCGAAAATTCCCCGATAACCCCCAATAAGTAACGTGACCAGAGCGAGATATACATAACTCTTTTTTATAGTTTAATCGAAGATTGTATGCAAGAAGGCGAAATGGTTAAAGAAGTGGGTATACCGCGTGAGGAGGCTGGCGAACGTGGTCTTAAAATATTAAGCGTAAGTTCAATAGTTCTAAACATGGATATTGTTTTTTCGTTTGTTGAATTTGATTAAAAACAAACACATTTAAGTTTTTATAATTTTTTCAATTTAACACTGTCTTGAGCTCGTTTCGTTGAAATTAGTCCAAGCCAGTCTTTTGGCGGTTTAAAAAAAAGTTTCATGAGGTAATTTTTAAATAGCCATAACTTTGTGAGGAAAATCTTAAATGATCACTCAATAGCTTATATTGTAGGTAGGAAATAGTACTATTTAATGCAGTTTATTGAATAAATCAGCAACATTTTTTTCGTTCATACATAACCTCAAAAATAGGGAAAAACAGTGTTTTTACCTACCCAATTTTTAGGTTAGGATATTTCAGAAACGAAAAAAGTTACAGATATACATAATTCAGAGTGGAATTTAAAGAAAAATACTAATACTTTTAAGTGTCATATCAGGTTTTACGGTTAAAATTTACTTTATCTAGTTATATAACTTCAAATATAGCGAAAAACTGAGTTTTTTGGTGTTTCCTTTTTAACGTTTGGGTCATGATATCTCTAAAACCATAAGCAATAGAGCAATTCTGATTGCGGATTCGGTATAAACGTAAACAAATTCGTCGGAATACATACTGAAGTGCTTTAAGAATTTTGAAATTTTTTGTTGAAAACATGTATAAATACGATGTTGAACAAAATCACGTGAACAATTAGGTTCTCTAAACTTTTTTTTGAATCGCGTGCAGTCGCGTGATATGTTCGTTTTTTTTTTTTTTTTTTGTTAAAATGCAGTTTGAAAATTTAACTCAACTTCCATCAATATTTAAATAATTTACTTTTTTTTACTAACTTTCCTTCATCGACTTAGGTGCTCTCATACGTTTTTTCGGCACACTTCTTTACCGACACAACACTGCGTCATCTGATTTCCTTATTGAGTTACGATGTCAGCTACTCTGCACCCTTGATACTAAAATCGCTTACACATTTGGGTCGCTATAAACCGCTAACCGAAGTTAATACGGTAATTTCTGAAGAGTTAGCACCCATTTGCAAGTTATTTGCACTCTCAGGAACAGTAAAACAAGCAAAACACGCGGTGCGTTGTATATTTGTAAATACACAACCAGTTGGCCCAGTTGTAGATGGTAATACAACGCCCTACGTACATCCTATATTCACGGAGATCATTGAGACACTGCGCTCTACATTAAATCCTAATTGTGCGCATCAGCGTACAAAAATTGTTACATTGGGTCATATTGCTTACAATATGCCACAGGCGTTTTTAACACCAATTAAAAATATGATTGCGCGTCGCATTGTTAAAGATCTGCTAATACAGGGTGTACCCGAACATCGCGATTTTGATTTGCCGGAAGGAGAGTGGTGTGCTGAAGAAGAACTACCTCCCGATACACTCTGCAAATTAGATGCTCTTAAAACAATGGCACGTTGGCTGTTAGGCTTACGTTCTGATGAGCATGCGGCACAAAAAACATTCCGTATGCTAAGCGCATTCATCAATCAACGTGGTGATTTGCTAGAACAAAATCGTTTGTGTCCTGCAGAAAAATCATGGTTACGTCTTGGCGCTGCGTGCGCAATGTTGAAAGTATGCGAACAAAAGGGCGTTGGAGATCAATACAGCGCAGAGCAGTATTTCAATTTATCGCAATTGATGGTATGTGACATCAGTTATGAAATTAAATTCATTGTTAACTTATTTATGTTTTAATTGTAGCGTGACCCCGTAAAGGAGGTACGTGAGTTATTCGCGCGCAAACTGCACAAAGGCTTAGGTAAAGGATTACCAAATAAATGTCTACCATTGGATTTTATGGGTTATTACGTTATGGCAGGACATGAAACTGATAAATCGTAAAAATAATGAAAGAATTACATATATTGAACGTCATGCATTAATATAAAATATGTTTTTTTTTTAGATTGGCAGACACTATACATCATTTCATAGACACAGATGTAAATAGAAGACGTGAATATTTGAAAACGATTGCGGCAACTTGTTAGTGCATAAAACCAAAATAAAATCAATTTGATTTAAAAATGTAAGCAATCGTTTCGTTACAGGTCCCGATGGTCCACCGTCTGACACTCAATCACACATATTACCTGATCTTATGTTAGCCTTTGCGATACCAGTTCTTGTGCACGACCCAGCCTTTACAAATCATGCAGACATATTTCAACTTAAACAAATAGAAAAATGTTTACGTTTTATACTTGAACCATTGATGGCCAAAAAAGAATTATTCTCTTACGGTTTTTATAAGAATCTGATTGCAATGATGAAAAATCATCAGGATAGTACACCAAATGCAGAAGATAATTCCTATAATTTTGTAAGCCTAGTAAAATATCTTTCCTCAGTGTAGTCGTGTGGTGATTTGTGAACCTTCAGGACATTCATGACTTTTTCTTTTTGCAGAAAATGTGGGCAGCTTGTGATCTCGCTATGTACATTATCAATTCAAAAATTGGTATTTGTGAGTTAAATAACTTTACGGCAGAAATTCACCTACCAGCGATGTATTATAAACCTGTATCTCCTGATTTTCAAAATACTAAAATCTATATTCCACTGGATATTTATACAACCGCATCAACGACAACAGGAACAACAAACAAAGGAATCTATAAAATCACGCCAACAACAAGTAAAAAAACAACAATACGTGTTGGCGAAAAACGTACCGCCTCTGCAGAATTAATGTCTACGCTTAATGAAAACTCGCCAACAAATGCACAAGTAAGTAAAGAAAGAACATAATTTATTGCTTTAAAAGAGTATATTCACCCCTCTTATGAATTCCGGGGCGAAAATCTTGCCTGCGAAGTAACTCCATTGTGCATGAAGAAAACACAAAAAGAGAACAAACCCGGACGAAAATTTATTTTACTATTGGGGTGATTGTTGTGGAAAAACTAAGCATCGGACGGCCAACTAGCTCATTAACTCATTTGCTTATAGCGGCGCCTAATTGCCCTCGAGTCATGAGCAAGAGGTGAAGTTTGTTTTTCCTCTAAAGTGGTACGCTATCACCGTCGAATTTTGGCAATAGGGCAAGCCTAAGCATAGAGAACGAAATGAATCGAGTGACTTATTTCAACTGCTTACATCTTAAAAGTAAAAAGACGATTGACTTTCAGTCACTCCATTCGTTTTGTCGTCCATGCAAACGCTAATAATCGCTCTTACTAAAAGTGAAATTCTGTGTGGAGTTAAAATGCACTTTAAGCATATCGGCATTTCCACCAAATGGTCCACCGTGAGCCAAAAATTTAAATCATCATATCTCTGAAACTATTTAGCGTACATGGATGAGATTTGGTACTTATGTAAAAAGCACCAAGACAAATATTGTGTACATATCTCCGAAAATATATATCGCACATGAATGAGATTTAATACATATATACACAGCGCCAGGGAAAATAATGTTCCCTGGAAAAATGGGCGAATGCCACGCCCCTAAAAAAGAAAATTCATAATTTGTGAAATTCGGTACACATGTAAAATGGATAGGGACCAATGACATCCTTTGGAAAAATTTTTGATTCCAACTCAACTTAACAAGATAAGGCGATCCAACATTCACTGGGAAATCCTGGATTTTTGATTTTCAATTTAAGATTTGTATGGTTGAAAAAATGCCACGTTCATATTGGGGGTTATCGTGAATCAAGATTCCCGGGGAATTTCCTTAAGCTGCAATAGAGAATGCACTGCAGTCTGAGAAAATTCCCCGGGAATCTTGATTCACGATAACCCCCATTGTCACGTATCGATTCAGATTATGATCAAAACAAAGAAAAGTACAGAAGATATTTGAATTAAACAAAATATATTATAAAGTAACATTATTGCATAAGATTCTGAAATTAGTCGCACTTTAAAATTCTGACTTGTTTCGCTGAATTCTGACTTTCTTTGAATAGGCACGAAAACTACTTTTTTTGTCACATTCGTTTTGTGTCTTTTTTTTCGTGTATCTTGGAACCAGGACTTCGCCTGCTATTAATGTTTTCACTAATTATAGCGCTACCTAGGAGCAATAATCTACTAACGTAACTACATATTTTTACTTACAGCCAAATTTCGATGATATCAAAGAATCATCCGAACCATCACCAGCAAAACGAACGCGTAGAGCAGGCAAACCATAAAATTGGCATCTGTTATTGTTATTTCCTGCATATGTAGCATCTGTATATTGCACACTTGTCGCCTACATTATTAAACTTTTTTTATTTTTTCTTCAGTTTTTTAAATATTTTTAATGTGTTTTCCTTTTCATCACGTTATCGAAAAAGATTCTTTTAATATTGCATAATTGAAAGAAATAAAATTTTGTTAATTAAGCATTGATTGTTATAAAAGAAATACGTACGTTTGATTAAAAATATATATATATTATATTTAGTATGTAAGTTATGGTCAACAACATCAAATTGTTTTCTTATTTAAAATAAAAAGATTTCTTTTTGTATAACAAGTGAATAAATCAAAGATAAATTTAAAATTATATTTGTATTATGAAAGTCTTTTACCAACTAACAATAAACAAGTTTATAAGTCTACAAGAATTTCAATCATAAACAATTTCCGTATAGTTTATGATTTTAAATCTATTTAAAATTGTTATTTCATGTAAAACTTTCCGTTAAAAATAAAACAAGTAATGTTTTTTCTGAAGATGCTTTTTAATCTTTAAGATCGGTTTCAGAAGAAAGTTTCTTTATTGAATTGCAAAAAATACATTTTGAAAAGGTGAAATTTTTTTTTATTATGAAACTTTTATTTTTTTGAAAATGAATTTCGTTTCCGAAATTATTAATTTAAAAAAATACTGATCTACGGTCTATACTAAAAAAGCTTAGACTTATTTTCTTTTAACATTATTTATTAGTTTTTAAGTTATACATACGAATATTTGTAACGTAATGAAAATCAAATATTACAAAAAAATAACAATTTATAAGGAAACATTTTTTCCAATTAAAAGAAGTATTTGTAAACTTATGTTTTAAAACCTTAAAAATAAAATACCTTAGAAAGTAATACTTCCGTTTTTGCATTATTGTTTCAGAAACAACATAATATTACATATTAGTAGAGATTTATGAGATGATTTTGATGAAGCACTAAATTTGGGCGTAAATCACATGATTTATATCATACGAAGAAGAAAAGGAAAAAAAACTTTAATTTTACTGCTTATGACACTTACTGTCAAAAATGAATCTCTTTCGGCCAGTGAAAACTGGTAGGATTTAACAATGCGATTTGCAAATCTCAGTACAGCTAAATCTCCGATGGAAACGTAGTATAAAGAAGAATGTGTTTGCAATGTTATTCAAGGATTGCAAGCCTAGAACCTCTTGAAATTGATTAAGGTAACTACCGTTGCATAAATGTTTTTAAGAGAAATTTATTCTATTCGTTAAAAACAATTTCATTCCTTCGCCTGGCAACTAGACAAAACAAATAAACATTATTTTATTAATAGCCTTTATTGAAAAAAGAGAGTAACTTAAATACAGGCACATAATTAAATATTTTCCACTGTTTATAAAGGATCAAAATCATACAATCGGTAAACGTTATTTGTTGATTAAACTTTCTTTACAATTTGCACAACATCTTCGTCGTTCAAAATGTGTTCAATGCCTACTTTTTGAGGCTGATGCTTGACAGATGAACCCCATACTAATGCACTGAAAAATAATTTGACCATTTTTTAATATCAAATGGATATACAATGTACGTAATAAACATTAATTTTTGCTTACTATTTAAATTCCTTGGCGATAGAACGATGCAATTTATTACAGAAATCTTCAATGCTCGTACGTTCATTATGCAACACAATTGGTGAGTTATAATCAGGTAATTGACCTTTAGGCTTGGTATAACTGCAAATAAATTATAAAATGGTTTTGATTATTAGTTAATATGCTTAAAATGATTGTCTACTGCAAAACTTACATTCGCACAAGCCTCAAGTATTCCCACATTAGTTCTAACAAATCATCGAAATTCCAACGATGATGCGCCGAAATTGGCACACAGTGCGGTATCTTGTATATGACATCCAATTCTTCAATTGAGATTTGATCAATTTTATTGAGCAAATAAATGCAGGGTATGTAAATACGATTGCCCTCAATAACATCTATCAAATCATCGCTAGTGGCATCATGGCGCAATGTAATGTCCGCATTATGAATTTTATATTCGGCTAAAATTGTTTTTACCAGTTCTAAATCTAGTTCAGATTGCGGCACCATGCTATTAAAATTAAGGCCTCCCTTATCCTTGCGTTTATAATAAATATTTGGTGGTTTTTTATTCAGACGTATTCCGAAGCCCTCCAATTCATGTTCCAAAAGTTGCTTGTGGCCTAGCGGCTTGAGGCAATCAAGCACCATAAAAATTAAATTACATGTACGCGCTACAGCAATAACTTGACGACCGCGACCTTTGCCATCTTTAGCACCTTCTATGATACCAGGCAAGTCAAGTAACTATAATTAAAAGTTTATTATTTCGTTGCTTTAGTCTAAAGATGAATGTTATTACCTGTATCTTAGCACCTTTGTATTTAATACAACCAGGCACAGTGGTCAACGTTGTGAATTCATATGCTGCCACCTCAGAATATACGCCAGCTAAATTAGATAGTAACGTCGATTTTCCAACCGATGGAAAACCCACAAAACCAACTCGAGCATCACCTGTTTTTGCAACTTCGAAACCTGCACCACGAGTGATTAAGATATTATAAAAAAAAAATTGTAAAATTTTGCCAAGCTAATTTACCTTCACCACCAGCACCGCCGCCACCACCTTTAGGCGAAATCAATTCTCGACGCAGTTTGGCCAATTTTGCTTTCAGCAAACCCAAATGGGCAGAAGTTGCTTTGTTTTTTTGAGTTCGCGCCATCTATAAAAATATTTTATATTGTCCATTAAATCCAGAAGAGCAAATCAACAACGCAGGAAATTAGAAAAGGCCCAAAAAAGGTTAGTTTTTGTATCCATTCGATTTGTTATATTTACCTCAGATTCGATGGCGGAAATCTTCTCCAAAATTGTGCTCATATTGACAATTTATATATGTCGCTCAAATCGTTTACTTATTTAATGTATAAGTTATTACATTAAATTTAAAATTCTATTGCAAAAAGCGAAATTAATCGCGTGGGACAGTGGAAAAAAGGGTATATTAAACGTCAACAATCAAAGACACGTCAATTTCACTCCAGGGCTACCGTTCCCAAAACAATGTTGTTGTTAACCTCTTAGTGCCAATTCACACGACGGGCACGGGCACGTAGGGCACGTCAAATTTCTAGGCAAGCGGATGGAAGTGGTGCTTTCATTTCCCTCCGTTTGCCTACAATTTGGTTAGAGTACGGTAATGCCCCTTTCACATTTTCACACTAGCTTCGAAAATGGTTCGTTTTTCATATCATTCATCAAATAAAACGTCAAACAAAAACACATGACCCTCTAAGAAAAGCGGTACCAAAGGGTAATGCCGGAGAAGTTTATAAGTCATGCAAGACTTCGTTAACGTACCGCTTTGGCGATACGATTGCGAACCGTAAATGTTAGAATAAGAACAGTAGAATTAAAAACGTTGTAATTTCTATGTATTGGTACTACGTCTGGAGCACGCAAAATAGTAACGTTTACGTAGTCTTAAAGTGGTTCGTTTATGCTTCACTAAATTTGGACCCCTTACTAACTGATTTAAATGAAAGATTGCTTTTTAATATGATACAAATTTATATTAAATGTTTATCATATCTAACTATTTCATTTATGTACATATATTACACTCAATTCACTAACATCAGATTTTTCACAAAACTTTGTTCGCTTCCTCGCTTAATCCGTACTGGAAATGCAAAATACTGACACTGCTACTCCCAAACAGTTGTGAACGATAGCTGGTTTTCAGCGAACGTGCGGACCATAAGTTGATTTCCTTATATGCTCATTCGACGGCATCAGAACCGAGGATGAGTCAGCAGGATTGGTCTCACCCAATATCTTACATCCAGTTTTCACGTTCAAGCCCTTCCACATCATTTTAACTACTGGGCCAGAACACATTTAAGTGATCAAACCAAGAAAAAAAGGACGAGCAGACAAATCAGCTTAGTGCATCTCAAGAAATTCCTCTGATACCCAAGTGAATTCCATAGCCACCAGCTTGAAGCCCTTGTCTTCGATGCGTTGGATAATCTTACCAAATCCACGCCATACGATGAAAGTACGCTCCTAGTTTGCTGCAATTGTTTACGAAAACTTTGTGATGAATGAAATAATAAAATATCTTAATCTCAGAAATATTTAATAAAAAACTGAAAACAGAAAATTTTTCACAAATAAAAAAATAAATATTGTTTGCTTACACATTCAATATATGCATGTGTTAGTAAAAACGGAGTTCGTAAGCGATTCGCTTTGGGTACGCAATTTACGAACCGTAAATTTTCTTGGAGGGGAAGAGCTGTTTTTTTACAAAAACGAGTCAAGTTGTCATCAAAAACTGGTGTGATTCGGAGTAAATTGTAAATGTGGTAATTGCCATATTTGACATTATTTATCCAAAAATCTACAAAAAAATTTTAATTTGGAAAAAAAAAAAATTGAGCATAACGCCTAAAACTGTACTCCAGAAGGGCTTGAAGGTACAAATTTAGCCTTATATTGGGTTAAAGATGTGCAATCTTAAAAGGAGTCAACATTTGTTCGTACTTGGGGTTGAACCGCCGCAGCAGTGGAAGTAAAATCATGTATTTAGCAATGCGAAATATGTATGTATATGTGAAACACATGATTTTACGCCACGAGTTGTACGTTCACGGATAAGTCGATTCGACCCCTGTTTCAACACAGTGACTTAACGAAAGAAGGCGCATTGGTGTTAAGGGCCTTCCTACTTGCCTTGTGCTACTTGTGTTGCAAGTCCTGCACTATTTTTGCTTTAAAAAATGTTTAGCCTTATGACAAGGTAAATTTTTCCAAGGCATATTACAACAACAGTCCGTAGACCTTTTCTTGGCCCTTAAGTGTCAAAAAGAGCAAAACATGATAATTTTTTTGATTTTATTAAAAAATGTTGTTTCACCAAACGATAGGAAAATGTTGAAGAACAATTTTGAAAATTATGAAGGGTATTTCCAACACTCTTATGAGATTTTGGCCAATTTTTCTAAAAAATTACTGCACCAGCCGATAGGGAAAAGGCTGAAGAAAAATTTAGGAAACTGTCAGAGGTGTCCCCGACCCCTGTTTCTACCGAAGATTTATGGAGTGATTTAGCCGTAACTCACCTCATTCATCATGTATTTAACGTCAAATAAATCTGAAAATCGCCGTTAATCACTAAATAAATCTTCGGTGTAAACATGCCATAAGTCTTGGTCCCATCTCTCAAAAAAAATTTAATTGCTCCAATCAATAGTGGAAGTTCGAAAAAAAAACTTTGGAAACTGTCAGGGGTGTCCTTGATCTCTCTTAGGATTTCCCTATAGATTGAAGCAATACAATTTTTTTTTTATGGGACCAAAATTCATAAGATGGGTCGGGGAAACCAGTGATTCGAACGGTGTCGGGGACACCTCTACCAGTTCCTCGGTTTCATATCGATTGGAATATTAAAAGTTTTTTGAAAGTGAATATCAAAACTCATTTGAGAGGAAGAGGACACCCCTGATATGCCACACTATCGATTAGTGCAGTAAAGTTGTTTAGAAAAGTGGGTCCACAACCCCTGAGAGGGGTCGGGAACATTTCTGATAGTTTCCAAAAAATTGCTTTAACAATTTCCAATCGATTCGTGCAATATATGTATTAAAAAAAAAATTAACTTATAACTTCTGAAAGCGGTCGGGACCACCTAAATAGTACTCTTTTGTAATTAAATGTATCACTTTGGGAATTACTGCCTTTTATTGTGAACGGATCGATTAACCACAGTTACTTTGAATTTTGTATGCAACACTAAAAGCCGTTATTTTTCAAAATAATTACTAAACTATTTTTAAATGCGACAAATTAAAAATATGTTTTCAGCAAGTAAATCAATTTGAATATACATTAGAAATGGAAATATTTATGATATAAATATATTTTTTATCAATTCATTATAGCAAAATCATCCGCAAGGCCGTATCCAGTAGTCAACTCAAGAAATAAACTGGTTAAGGAGTTAAATGAAAATGAACATAAACTTTTTAATCGCAGCTTTGATACAGCAAATAAATTACTTAATAAAAGTGGCAAATTTAAACAAACGAAATTATGCCTTAACAAATCATGGACGACAAAACAAACCGAAAATGATAGAAATAATGACTCTAATAATACCGCCACTTTGGATGAAATGAAAATACCAGCAAAACATTTTTTCCAACTGCCAACAAAATCTAAGGTTGCAACCAAAGTACAAACTATCACGGAGTTGCCCTGTGCTACGCATGCACCACAATTGGAAGTTTCTAAAGATCAAACATTAAATCCATTAAATAAGAATGGCCGCAATCGTTTGGTTGTTATGGGAAGAGTTGATTTTTGCTTGAAAATGCATAAAAAACATCCTGAAGTGAATGCAATATGGGACGTTTATGGTATGAAAAATATAGATAACTTGATGTGGTAGTAAACCCTCGATTGAGCTCCTATTTTTTACACTTTTTTAATTTAAGGTCAATTGCTAAAAAAATCTCTGGGAAAACAGCGATGTGAGTTTATACTTCTATTGCGTAATGATTGTGGAGGACCAGTTCTTCAAGGAATTTATTACGATTTTGCTAACAAGCTAGTTGGCCTTAACATTGGTTCGTATACATCATTGCTAAAATTAAATAACATTGAAAAAAAAAAAATTTTTTTATTTAATCATCAGGTTGTTATTTACGTATTGTCGGACGTTTTATTGGTGATAATCGTTTGCAAGCCTTTAAATTACTACAGTTAGATAAGGCCATAGATGAACATTTTACGCGCATACAAAATGTGACTTCATTCGCTTTATTGCAGAACGAAATTTAAAGTAATGTAGGGGAAGAACTCCTAGTCTATTTTTTCATTTAGTTCGTTGCTAGCTACTTTATTTTAATTCTATAAAATTGTGCAGCCTCTGTTTGATTAATAACTCCAGTAAAGAAATAAAAGTTCCAATTTTTATTTTATTGTTATTGTTAATTGGAAAATGAATTGAAAACAAGTTACGATACTTGAATCCACTTAAGTTTAAAAAGTTCAATATGTACACAAGTTTGAAAAAATGTATGCATATAACACCTTAAATAATCTCAATAAATTGAGGAGTGGCCGTACCAAAGGGCCTAAGTATCATTTCGAGGCAAAAGTAGTGTCATAATATGAAACGGGTGGCATATTGTTAGAAATTAATAAAAATGTTTTCTGTTTTCACTAAAAATTTTCTTGAAAGTGTGAAATTGATGGCATTATGTTGAAAAAATTGTAACAGTCAAATAACAGACTATTAGGCACATAAAAAGTATGATATTACTTTTGCCTCAAAATGGTACTTAGGCCCTTTGGTACGGCCAGTCCTCAATTAGTAAAGAATTTAATGATTTTATTAGTCTATTTAGGCTATGCTTCAAAATAAGAGCGCCTCTAACTTTATAATTTAAATAGAGTACTCAGCTTGGTCTATGTGTATCCGTAAACCATTGTGTACTGGACTTAATCTAAGTGCTTGGTTGAAAAAAAAAAGTTTTTAACACACGCAAAAGCAATGTTTAAGACGTTAATTTTTCAATGTAAATAATTTATTTTGAATATAGAAAATATATCTTAAATCAATTTTAGTACTTTAATTATAACTATCATTAGTTTGTACTTAAGTAGGATACTTGTGCATTATTTTATTATATTTAAGGCATTAATATTTTGTTTTTGCTAACAAAAAGCAGCTATTTATCAACTTATAAATTCAAACGTATGAGTGCAAATCTTAGTGTATGAATTTAAACGACATATATGCAATATATGTATATCTGTAAACTTTTGGCATAAGGACGTAAGCCTCTCTGAGTGAAATAAGCAAAAATATACTTGAAACTTTAGGTATTTAAACTCAAAATTAACGGCTCTGATTTTACACTCTAATTAAAATATGTAACTTAAACAATTTATCCTTAAATATGCTGTAATTGTTGCACAAACGGTTAGATAAATATGTATGTATAGAAGGAAAAATGTTGCCTAATGTTAAGGTGCTCTTAGCTTTTTTGTTCATTTTGTTTAGTAGCTTTGATTTGACATCAACAAATTTTTAGGAATGAAGTTTATTCTTAGAACTACCTTAGTTTCCATAAAGTTTTTAGATTTTCTGGGCTCTCATAGCGCATTTACTTGTTCAGGGTCAATCAGGGCTCAACATAAAAATCTGAAAATAGTTTTTTTTTTCTCATTTGGAGCCGATTTACCACCATCCATCACTGAAACTCGACAACAACCCTTATGTATATGTTGTTGAAATTATGTACAGCGTTTTGAATTCTGAAGTTCTTAAAAGATGTAAGTAATTTCGAGATAAAAAAAGTTTATTATAGTCTGTTGTAACTAACTAAAAAACGCTAAGAACACCTTTATATTTATACATCTGATATACCCTAATATACATAAATAAAGGCTCTCGGAAAAACCACCATAGGAAATAACGGCAGAAATTTTTTAGGAAATAAAGTCAGAAAAATCTCCAATCAAAATGCTGGCTTTGTTTAATTTTTGGCTTCATTTTGTGCCAGAAAATTTCTGTCTTTATTTCCAAACAATTTTTTGACGTTATTTCTTTTTTGTAAGCTACATAATAACTTTTGTAAATAACGTCATAAAATTTTGGAAAAAGCGCCAGAAAAGTATTTGGCTTTATTTCCAAAACAAAATGGAAGGCCACAATTTTCACAATTTTTCTGGCTGTTGTTTCAAAAGTTTTTGTAGCGTTATATTCTATGATATTATTTCCAAAAATTCTGGCGCTATTTCCTAGTTGGAAATAAGTCCAAAAATTAATGCCAAAAAATTTCTGACTTTATTTCCAAAGAAATTTCTGGCGTTATATCATATAGCGTTATTTCCGGGAGCCTAAATATATATAAATTAATTTTTCACATAGTAATGTAAGTTTTAATTCAAACAAAATTCAGAGTTATTGCAAACATTAAACATAATTTCCATCAGGCTCCTGCAGACATATACATATGCCAGGGTATGAAACATGAATAACGTGAACAAATATGGTTGTACGTAGAATGTATGTTTTTCCAGAATATATGTTTACAGAATTCTTCAAAGAACGGGGTATGTTTGTACCAAACGGAATATAAAATATATTTTATATATATATATTTTAAATTTGGAACATACAAGCAAATTTCGACAACACCATTCTACTTTCATTTTACAGCGCTGGTAAAAGTTTTACAAGAACAAAGCAAAAAAGATAATTTGCCGATAAATTTTCAATCATTTTGCATGAACACTCACAAGTAAACTTTAAAGATGTTTTATAAATTTATATAATTAGATTTCATGATTTTCTTGAATATACTTAAAATTGTTTTTAAACTGCCTGTTGGAAATTAATATTTATATGCATTTACGAACTAACAAATTAAAATTAGAAAAAATACTTTACTAAAACTATGACTAATAATTACTGTTGGGGGAAGTGAGAAAGAGAAAAACAAATTAAAAGAGACGGTCAAGCCGTGCCTTTAAATTCGTTAACATTTATGTATCACAAAACATTAATGCGCCGACGACAACGCCTGCAGCTATTGCTGTTATATAGCCCAAATGCATTGAGCTATTTTTTTGCTGGCGGTAACTAGAAATACAAAAACACATAAGTAAATTAATATCTATTTAATTGTTAGACATGACTTACAGTGCTTTTTTTGTAGGAGAAAATGGTGAGGGTGGGTTCACTCCAGGCACATTACTATCTAAGTACACCAATGCAAATGAGAAAATTGAAAACGCCAAACCGCATAGTATGGGATTCAACGTGGAACGTAAATCTTTCTCTTGTGCCCAGTTAAAGGCATCATATAGTTTGGCTTGTGCGTACGATGTGACATCAACAAGGCTGTCTGTATTGGCATAAGGCACTAAAAAATAATTTAAATAAGTTTACATATAAGTTGTTATTTTATAAAAGTTTACATTAATTAAAATTTTTACTTTAAAGTTATTAAACTAATTATAGCAATAGGAAAAATAAAAACTGCTCTCCGTCAATGGATGATTAAACTTGAAGCTTTCTTCGAATTTTATTGTATTGAACCGAAATATTAACAAAAAACTGTTGAATTTTTATCAAGTTGATGATAAACGTGACAATAATTTTGAACTGATAAGAATATGTGAAGCAAAAGCTTTCAACTGTTGATACATTTACAAAATGCAACTTTATAAAGAGAATGAATTATTTTCTCAAAGCAATGTAGGCGTTTTTGGTTTTTTATTTGAAAATAGATTAACAAACTGAAGAGTATCCGTGGTCATGAGTTAAAGGTAGGTGACCCACTGCGTGCTTTGCATTTTAAGCGCTGGCGGTTTAACAAAAAGTCGCTTGACAAGATGCAATGCAGTAGTGCAAAATTATTCAGTGTTGATAAATTTTTTTTGCAGTACTTAAAGAAAATTGGCTCCCGGAAAGAAAGCCAGAAATTTTCTGAAATTAACTTTTGGAAATAAAGGCAAAAATTAACTGTTCTGATAGAAAAAAGGCTGTAAAAAAGATCTTTCAGGTCACAGTACAATCCTGAGCTTTTAAATAATAATAATGCCAGAGTTTTAAGAAATAATGCCATAGGAAATAACGCCAGAAAACTTTGTGCAAATGAAGCCAGAAAAATCTTCATACAAAATTCTGGCCTTATTTCCATTTGGATTTGGAAATAAAGCCAACAACTTTTGTGGCCTTCTTTTCCAAATATGTATGGCTTTATTTCCAAAAGCTATGTAGTGTACAAAAAAGAAATAAAGCCATAGGAAATATTGCCAGCAAATTTTGTAGAAACGAAGCCAGAAATTTAATGGGAAAAATTTTTGGAAATATGTATATCCAAAAATTAACTAGAAAATAAACTGTTGGCGTTATTTTCTTTTTGTAAGCTATATAACTTTTGGAAATAAAGCGATAATTTTTGGAAAAAAACGCCAGAAAAGTTTTGTGCTTCGTTTCCAAACAAAAATAAAAATATCTTCTTACAGATTTGGTGAACGTTTTGTAACACTACATAATTTTACGTAACAATTTTAAAAATAAGTTTACCACCAACCTACGTAAATGTTAGTTATAAGGAAAAAGTAAAAAATAGAAAAGGTAACAGAAATGGCATGTACCAACAGTTAGTTGCATGTATATGCATACACACAAGCAGGGTTCAAATGTACGACGTACTTAAAGTACGAATAGATGCCGTTGTAGAAAAAAATAAAGTAAATGTTAATTGATGAAATGTTATGGAAGAAGATAACTTGAACTTGTTAGTCACCCACTTTACCGGCAATGAACATGAAATAGCACACACGAAAAGCAGCAATTATTCATAATATAAAGCATTGCGTTTGACTGGGTAGTGTAATGTTACACATCTATGGGACAATGGAATGACTTTTATGGTGTTGTAATTTTTAAAGAGTTAAGTTGAATATTTTAGATAATTCCATCTTTGCTCATATTTGGTATGGAAATAAAAAATATTCTACTAGACTAAAATTGGGCGGCATTGAGTAAGTGCCACGCGCACTTTTTACCTATTGAAACTTTTGATTCAATATTACTTGAAAATGGCCCTAAAAACTTTGATGAAAATTTGGAAGATGTTACTCCTGAAACAAGGATTGATATGTGATATGTCATTATTTGGAAAAGCCTGGAGAAGGGCGTGCCATCGCCCACAAAAATTAAATACGCTAAAATAGAAAACTAATAAGACAATCTTTCTGAAATTAACTGTCTACTTTGCTTTTGGGCAACTCTAAATTAAAAGTGGGCAAAATATCACCGGTGGGCATGGCACCACCCGTAAAACACATCAAATGGTATACCACGCACATTATGTAAGATATTTTGATGAAAATATGTCGCTCATCAATACCTTGTAATGGGCAAAAATTAGGCGGAATCTGAAAAGTGCCCCACTCCTACTTTTAGCAATGAAAAATTTTTATTCAATATAACTCAAAAATGGCTGCAACGATTTTGATGAAAGCTTAAGACGTATTACCACTTATAACGATGATTAATATGTGATATTTTATTATACAAGCAAAACTAGTTAATGAGCCTGGCACTGCCCACAAAACTTTTATACGCTATTGCAAGAAAACTAATTAAACAATCTTTCCGAAAATAATTAAATGAAGTCTAATCGCCATAAGGGACTCCTCAGTAAAAATTGAGTGAAATATCACTAGTAGGCGTCGCACCTGCTCGTCCAGCAAAAAAAACGTTTAACATAACACCACGCAAATTGTATAAAATACTTTAATCTAGTTTATTAAGCGAGTTTTGATTATCGCCTACATGTACTGGGCAAAAAATTGGCGATATTTAAGAAATGCTCACTTTTTAACAAGTGAAAAATTTCAATTCTTAACTACTGAACCGATTTTGACAAATGAGCTGCCATTCGATTTGTATTTAATCAAGGGGTTAATACCATAGGGTAGATGGGTTTTTTTTTTGTCAATTCAGTTTGAGAATTTTCTATTTTTCGGATGCCATTCCCAGATTTGAAAATTTTTAGGCGAAAAGATACGAATTGCACCACATAAAAATGTGGAATATGGGAATCATGTATTGTGTGTAAGGCGAGTTACTTTCTAGTAAGCTGCCTCTATTCCACAGAGAATTCTGAGTAAAAACCAAGAGAATCTACATATAAATAGACCATCGAAAGCGGTTTAGACTCTGTTTACATGCCTTTATCACAACATATTTTTGTTGGATAGTTTATGAAGAAGAGCAGTGTCCAAAATATTCTCTTTCTTAAAAGTAGGGTGGTCCTATGCCTCTAAATGGAAAATGTGCTTTCACAGCTGCATAGATTTTTATGAAATTTGGTATGGGGATAGGGATAACACTAAAGAATGATGCTACGCCCGTAAATGGAAATATGTTCTTACAGCTGAATCGCTGCATTGATTTTATCAAATTTGGTATGGAAATAGGATTAACGCTAAGGAACTATAATATGACTTAAAGGAGAAATGCTCTAGGCTTAACCCTCAGGAACGAATTTGAAAGTTTTTGTATTATGTACTATAACATAATTTAATGATAGGTTATTTTTTGCACAAGAACATAAAATTTTTGAAGAATTATTTTTTCCATTAAACACTCAAAGCAAATGTTGCTTCTTATACAATTCTAATAATATGATGGCCTTGAATAAGTGATAATTATCAAATACGTTAGGCAAAAATCAAACTAAAATTATCTGATTTTGTAGAAGATATTGATTACATTTAGTTATTATTTTTTTTTACCAAAGACGCTTCAGGGTAGATATGACATAATCCGCAATTAAGTTCTTCAAATCATTAGAAGATACAAACCTTATTATTATTATGTCAGCTATTATAATTTTTTTTTTTTAACACTAAAAAATTAGAAATTCCTCGGTACATAAATTAACAATCCATTGTGACATTTGATAATATAAAAAACCTAAACTCTAGGTTTTCCTAAATACGCTCAGAGTTATAATAAAAGAAGCATAATCCATTCATAAATGATGACCACATTACCAAACAAATAATCAGCTGTTTGCACAATTGAAAAGAAAACAAAGAATAAAAATAAAAAAAAAAATGAATGTTTATGTTTACAATAACGACGTACCGCAATCAATAAAAAACATCATATAATAAATACATTACTGAAAATGAAAACAAAAAGAAAACCATGCGCCGCACTTTGTTCCGAAACAAACTTAATGACGCTCACTTGTGAGATCATCGATACTTTGCGATATTTTTAACTTTGTATGTAAAAAGAAAAACCCCTTCGCCGCTTTCTAGTAATTAGTTAAATTTAGTATAAAAAAAAAAATACTAGTGAGGAATTATTGATGCAAATGCTTCAAAAAAGAAAAAAGAAAATTACAAAAATCAACAAAAATAGCAGCAACCTTGTAGAATATCAATAAACCTTGGACTCGTATAATATAAAATTAGAACTCAAAATAAACTGAACAGGAAATGTTGCTTTGGAATTTACATATAGCATATGAGAATGCAAAGCTTTTTGCAAGCCAAATGAAATAAATTTATATGAGTTATATTACATTAGCAATACATCAAGATCGATGATACAACAAATGCATTTTAATTGATTATTTAAAAAACAGACGCAATATGTGTTTTGACATTTGTAGTCATTTTAAATTAGTATGTTTGTATGTACCTATTCAAACTTTGTTCCATCGATTTGTTTATTTTTTAGAGAAAAGTAAATATTTACATTTTAAATAAAAATAGTCAAACGGATATACAAGCCACAATCATCTAAACTAAATCTAGTGTATAGATCAATAGAATCAAAGATAAAAAAAAATCTATTCTGAAAAGAACTAGGAAATATGGACACTGTTATGCAATAACGAGTCAACCCTCTAACAAATTTTTTTCGACTTATGAATGCAGTTCGATTCTAAATAAAAAGAAGTACTTATTTTTAAAAAACCGAGCCTATATTTTGTTAATAAGAGGTTGAAAACAACAAAAATTGTTTGACATTTTCATATCATTTGTTTTACGACATCTACACGAAAACGTTAATATCTCAAAACTAATTTCGAGTGGGTTGACTCGTTATTGCATAACACTATCCATATATATTTGAACATTAAAAATTAAAAATCACATTTTAGACCTGCTGACAAGTTGAAGAATTATTTATATAACAAATATAAAAAAAAAATTTTTCAAAATGATTTATTATTTCCGGCAAAATACTTCGATTTCCGTGACCCTCGATTTGACGATGTTTTCTTTTAAATATATAAATGTTTTCTTGTAAATCGACATAAAATAAGTCGAAAAATTAGATCTCGCTTCGTTTTCGAGATATCAAGGCTTAAAGAATACGATAAAATTTAAGAAATATTAAGAAATGTTAAATATGAGGAGTGATTTTTCAAAAGGGTTTAAAACATCTTCCGACCTCAAACAAACCTAAGAACGCTATCGCCATTACCATGCTAAAATGCATCCTCTAGTTCAAAATTCATCACAAAAAATGAATTTTTCCAAGATAAAATCGTGATCAAAAATCACATTTCAGAACAAAAGGGGTTATTTCCATATATTGTAGATTCATAGAAATTTTTAGAGTTTGATACAAAAAGACGTATTTCGAATAGCCGCCGAAGAAACATTTAATATTTTTTATAAGCCCCAGGCTATATAGGTGTTTACATACCATGCCTATAAACAACAGTTTTAATTTCCGAATGGTGAAATAAGAGTGATTTCGAAACAAAAGGGCTTATTTCCAAATCTTTCAGAACAAACATAAGAAAAAATAAGTTACTGTAAAAAGCCCCTTCATCATTACTGAAAATTTGTTTAACATGGTTTTGCGCCCTTTTGAAAAATAACTCCTCATATGGCTCTTAATAAGGCCAAAAGGGGTATTCAATGGAACTTTACCGAACATCTGGAAGATCTCGATTACGCTGACGACATCTGCCTCTTATCGTCCAAACATTCAGATATGCAAAGCAAAATTGAAGACCTTGTCTTGGAATCACAAAAGGCCGGCCTAAAAATCAACGTATCCAAGGCTAAAAGCATGAAGCTAAACGCAAGCAATGACATCACGTTTAAAGCTGGCAGTGATGACATCGGAAACGTCGATAGCTTCACGTATTTAGGCAGCATTATCTCCATGGATGGTGGAGCAAAAGAGAATATCAACTCAAGAATAGCAAAAGCAAAAGGCGCGTTTGCTCAACTGAACATAATATGGTCTTCATCCGTTATATCCACCAAAACGAGAGTGCGCATTTTTGATTCGAATGTGAAATCGGTTTTGTTATATGGGTGCGAAACATAGCTTGTTACTGAACAACTAACGAACAAGCTGCAAGTATTCGTCAACAAATGCTTAAGGCGTATACTAAAGGTTTGGTGGCCTCGCACTATATCAAATGCCGAGCTACATCAAAAATGCAAACAGAAGGCTATAGCAAACGAGATCAAGCTGCGCAAATGGGGATGGATTGGTCACACTCTCCGGAAATCACACAGCGAAGTTTGTCGCCAGGCCCTTGAGTGGAATCCACAAGGCAATAGAGGACGTGGTAGACCCAAAACCAACTGGAAAAGGTCGTTGGAAAGGGAAATCCAAGAATCGGGAAAATCGTGGCAAGAGATCAAAGTCATCGCAAGGGATCGTGAAAAATGGAGAGATTTCATATTGGCCCTATGCTCCTCCTAGGAGTTAAAGGAGAATACATACATACATGACAATGTTTTTATATAAAACAACCCAAAATAAGTTGAAAAAATTAAATAAAATTTTTGGATATCCCGCTTTGTTTTGGAGATATCAAGATATAAGGAATAACTACGAGATTACTGAAGAAATTTCAAGAAAAATTAATTTAATTTTTAATTGAACTTTTGGTCATATATTTGCAAAGATCGATTTTCATATTAATCTATCGATGCATTTTCTAATAAATAATTATGATCAATAAATCTGTGGCACGAAAGAACAACTGCTTAAGGGGGGCTTCTCATGTAACACGTCAAAAAGTAGTTGTTTTTCGGGATTTTTTTTCACTCGGAAAATAAAACAACACACAAACAATTTTTTGCATATAATTAAGAACATGTTTGAACTATAAAAAAAGCATTTTTTCAAAAACTAAAATGACAAAATGGCGGACTTATTAAATGTCGCGTGTGGCGTGACGCGGCTGACGGGTTTATCGCGGTACATTGTGGAGCCCAAAGTTTTGATCTGAAACATAAAACAAAATTTTTTTATTATTCAGCAGGGTTCCCCTGAGTGCATGAATGTCTGCAACTCCAAAAAATTCGATTCTACAATATTGATATCACGTCTTGAAAAAAAAGAGCTATTTTTTCGTCATTTTTTGTCGCTAAATGGGGCTAAAAAGTGTATAAAATAACTTTTTTTCCACAATTTCAGACTCGTTCAATTTATAATCTGCAAAACACTTTTTAGAAATCAAAAATCGGTTAAGTAGTTTTTTCGCAATCGTGTACCGCGCTTTTCAAACCATAGTTTTGAGAAAAAACGATTTAAAGTTTGAGTTAGTTAGCCAAATCGCACACAAAGCGCGCCCGAGCGCGCTGGTTCAATCAATCATATTTTCCATAATATTTTGAGTTGAGTCATGAAACTTTGGGAATATACTCCCAAGACGTTATTCTATCAACCTATGAAAAAAATTCGATTTTTTGAAAATTTTACATGAGAAGCCCCCCTTCGTCCATTTTTGATTAGAAAGCAAAGCAGTTAAAATATTGTTTTTTATGAATAGAATTTCTGTTGCTTTGCTTTTTTATCGAATATCGACTTAAGCAGTTTTTCCTTTCTGCCACAGAAATAACACTAGCAACAAATTATGACATTTTTCTGTGACGTATTAACTCACAAAAAAAAAAAAAACTGGCGATAAGTCGGCTTCGTAAGAGGGCCAAGGATGTCGTGCCCGGCAATTAATTCTATTAAAGATCTTTTTTGTAGTGATTCCCAAAAATTTTCCTAGCTAAAATTATCACTAGAATTGAAACAATTTTCTGATAGAAAAAGTAGTATTATGTAGGTTAAATAGAATTTTTAAAAATAATGCCATTAGAAATAACGCGAGAAAAATTTTTCCAAATAAAGGCAAAAAATCTCCATATAAAATTCTGCCCTTATTTTCATTTTGTTTTGAAAATGAAGAATTAATTTAATTGGAACTTTTGAAAATAAAGCTATTATTTTTGGGAAAAACGCCAGAAATGTTTTTGGATTTATTTGCAAACCAAAATGGAAACAAAGCTTGAATTTTGTGGATAGATTTTTCTGGCTTTATTTCCAAAAAATTTTCTTAGTGCATACAAATCAGGTAAAACTACCTAAATATGTTGAGCAAGCAACGATTTTGATCTGACATGGCTCATTTTGTTGGTAATTGAATTCAGAAAAAAACACTTAGATTTATGTTTTTGGAAAAAGGTCGAAAAGAATCAAAATAAAAATAACCTAAAAAAAAATTTTTTTATTTTCGGTATATGTATTTGTCAATGCTGAATTCGAATCTGTCATCAGAGTTGCTATATCTCGTATGGAATCTGAGATATACTACTATAAATGTTCAAAAAGTGGATTTTTTAGATTGTATAGATGTCGCACGTTCAACAAAATTAAATATTAAAGCCTTTTTTATCCAATTTGCCTGCACTATCTGGCGTTACTTTCTATGGCGTTATTTCCGGCAGCTTTTTATATTCCATTAAATGCATGTTTAGAAATTTGAAAATAACTACACTGATTTTCGACTTTTTCGCTTGATGTTTTCTTCTAATATTAGCATTCAGGGGACGATGTGTTTAGCATATTGATTCTATATCAGAAACTGCATTCCCCTTGATAATTGCTTTCGCACAGACATTGATACATTGACAAATTAGAAGACTTAACGCCTTTTAGATACACCAATCATATACTTACTTGCGACAAGAACCATTTTATAGCCAATAATAACAACAGCAAATAGAATCAACAATGCAATAAGACGAACATCCAAAAATGCACCAGGAAAGCCAACAGCGTTTTTGCCAAATGGCAGTACTTCCTTTGCGTATACTGGACGTCTTCTACAGTCGTCTTTAGCTATGAAATCTTTATTGTTGTTGGGAAGATTATCTTTTGAATTAAAACGATAACTTTCGTCTAGAGTGTGACTATCCGCCGAGACATACGGTACATCCGCCGATTTGTCTAAAGGCGTTGAGAAGCAAATTTTATCAGAACCGAACAGAGCGGAGCCCGATGTGGAACTAACGACAAAATGTAAATCTTCACCATCGTTAGCAATACAAGGTGCAAAAGGGGAATCCAGTTGATGACGCAGTTGCGCATTCGGCTGTCGGCGTTTTTGAAGATTTATCGCCGTAGATTCACTTGAAGTAAACATTTTACTTGTTTTCTTTGTTTTTTTTTTATTTGTAAACAAAACAAGTGCACTTGAAATTAAAGTTTTTTGGTATAATTTACTTCACTTCACTAGAAGATAATTTATTTAACAATTGAGAAATCTTATTTTGCAAGAGTTGGTTTTCTGTTTGTTTAAAACACACTTTGCACTTAATTATACATATATTGAACAAAAATAAATTCTTTTCTATGAATAAAAGAGTTGCCAAAAGGGCCGTTCGCACTTTCAAATTTTTTAGTTTTTATTTTGATGAATTCGAATTTGTTTGGCATCACTAATTTTGAGCTCAAAATCACTCTTCAAATTTCAGTTTTGATTTGTACGCCGCACAGTGTGAGATTTTGTCAATCTAGGACGTCAAAATGAAAAAAAAAAAAAAAACAATGTGCTTAAAAATCTATCATATATTGTAATTTGTTAGAAAATACTCCAATTGTTACGAAAATAAACATAAAAAAGAATAAAATAAATGTCATTGGCATGATAACAGCTATCAAACACGTACTATTGAACAGCTTGCAAAAACAAATTTTCAAGCTTGCGTCGATAACAAAACTTTGAGCGATCATATTGACGTTGTGCGCATTTGTTTTTTGACAAAAAGTTTTTTGCATTAAAGGTCAATACTTTTACTAAAAATTTTTGCTTTTCACAACCATTACATTTGCACTTAAGTATTTTAATCAAATAATTTTATAGTCAGCTAAATGGAAAGACAAATTTCAAAAATCTTGAATCTTTCATAGACTATAACTTACAAGTTGGGCGTGGTTAGGCTATGACAAAGCATACAGTATGAGCATGCATACTCATAAAATAGATGTATTTGCGTTCACACTTACTGCCATACCTAAATTGGAGCGTCAGGCGTTGCGTTATTTAACGTTACACAAAAGCATCAAGCGCCATACCGAAATAAAGAGCGTTGCGTTGAAGTCATTTGTTTGTCAAAATCATATTGTTTTTTCTTTTTTTACTTTTCTGCAGCTAACTTCACTCCATAACGCTTTGTCAAAATTGGAAATTCGAATAGCTGAGCGTTGAGCGTTGGCAATTTCGGTATAAGCCATACAAATTGTATGTACATGAGAAATTTTTGACAGTAAAATAACGCTGACGCTCCAATTTAGGTATGGCAGTTAGTGGAAAATAGTGATGCCAAACAAATTCGAATTCATCAAATAAATTTTCGTAATTTGATAGTCGTACACCACAAATTGTTAAAATTGTATATAATATCTGTCAAATTTGTATATAATATCGATACCTTAGAGCGCTATAGTCCTATCTCCATTTTTCCAATTGTTGGGAAATGCAAAAAGAAGATTTCAAACAGTGGTTATTTAGGATAGCCATAGCAGCCATTTTGATATAACGATAAATGCAATAATTTTACCCATGGTATATTTTAACATAATTTAATGTTTTTAGCCAATTTTATTAATTTCTAATGAAATCCCATCCAATTTATAGTATGTCATTACTTTTGCCCTTATATAAAATTCCACTACTATTCAAAAAAACGACGTATTTAGTAAATTTTTTGAATTTTTTCCACTAAAATATCGTAAAAAGTCATGAAACGCGTAGAAAACACGAAAAAAATAAATTTTTTTTTTTTTTTTTAATTTTTGGTTCCAACAAACAAGAGTGGAGCCTTGGGTGTAACCAAATTTGTTCACCAAAATGTCTGAAAAAGTCATGAAACGCGAAGAAAACGCGAAAAAACAAAGAATTTTTTTTAAAAATATGACTTATTTGAATATTCAGTGGAGATAGGACAGTAGCGCTCTTGAAAAAATTACAGTTTGGAGATAGGATTTTTCTTAATTATCGAATATTTTGGTATTTTAGGGGTATTTTGACATCACACAGTTTTCCACACGGTAAAGAAGCCCACAATGATGCCATAACTGCAAAAATCTCAAAATCGCAACATGTGGAGATAGGACTATAGCGCTCTAAGGTATCGATATAAAAGCTAACTACATATTTGCTGTAGGAAATATGGTCATCCCTATTACTCTTTTTTTGGTAACTTATGACCAAATTTTACCTACAAAATTGTAGAGTATTTCGTCTCTCAGCGAGACGAAACTACAAAAGTACGAAAACAGAAAATTGGTAAAAATTGTGTCAAGAATTTAAAAATTTTTCCAGCCTTTGTTTATTTATTTCATAAAGGTGCCAATGTAAATTTCGAGGCTGGCAAAATATGAAGACTGTCGAATTACTCATGGAGTGTTGGCCGACCAATAGGATGCTTTAGAATAAATAAAATAATAAAAAGTTAAATAAATAATTGCAATTTCGCATTCCGGTATGCTCCATAATCCATGTAATTTCAATTTCGAAAATTTTTTGATTACTTTTTATTATCGATGTGGAAGTGAGGCCTATTCAACGACTGTTCAAAACTTTAACAACAGTGTAATGTAAACTTTTTGTCAGTTGAAAAATATACACAAGTAAACAAGACATATGAAGCAAAATACTTTTTCTTAAATTTATTAACTTTAATCAAGAACGGCTGCTGCAATGCAATTAAAATTATAACTACACGTAATTTTGTCTGTCAAAATAATATATTAGCCGAGATGCCCTATTTAGGACTTTTTTCGGGTTTGAGGGAATTTCAGGAAGATTTTTTTTCATTCTCTATGCATTCTATTGGGTTCATTGATATTCTATTATTACAATTTGAGAAATAAAATTAGACAGCATCCTGTTTTCAAACAATTCTTACTAACACCATGGTATAATGACATGTCAAATGAGTCACACAGACACTAACTAACACCATGATATAATGACATGTCAAATGACTCACACAGACACTGTGTTCGAAAATGTCAAAACATCAACTTTTTACTTGTCAACGGAAAAATATTTTTGTGGTTAGAGTTTCTTATCTTAACACTAATTAATATATAATAATAACACTTTTTACTTAATAATTATGGGATAAAGATTTAAAATCACTCGATAAAATAGAAAAAACTCTGGGGCTTATGTGTGAGTATTTTTTATTTAAATTTCATTAACAAAATAGCTTTAAAAAGCAAAATTAATTGAAAAGTCGTATCATAAACTCATTAGTTTTGCGGACTTTTCAAAAAGTTTTGCATTCCACTTCATATCCACTTCCGTGTGAAAGTGAAATTGGAAACAGAGCGGATTGTTTCTATTTAAAAAAAAAGGTTTGTAGGTTAATAAAAGAAACACAAGTCCAAAAATCACTTAAACCATTTGCTTCAGCAACTTTTCACTGAAATCACCATTACAATAATAATAATAGAAATATGTTAGGTTAGGTTGTGAAGAGCAAAAACCTCACATAGCATTCTGGCTTCATGATTTTCGTCTTTATAGCCCAGGAAAATAAGACGAAAAAAGAGCTTCTGTGCGAAAAAATTCCCAGTGGAAATTTTTCAATGGAATTGTCTTTATTTATGCATGATACACAAACTGGGAAAAGTCCATTGCAAAGTCGTGTGCGCATAAAAAGTTATTCGGGCCCAAATGTCGCTAAAATCATTTTTTTGCAAATATCTCGCTAATGCTAACTTTTACAGAAAAATGTTGGTCTCCAATTTTGTAGCACAGGAAATTTCCTACAAAAGTACGTTAAAAGTATTTGCGTACGACTTCTAGTTTAGGAGATCACCCAATTTAAAAAGTTGTTAACAGTTATGATATGAAATACTACCTATGAGTTCATATTAAAATATCTTACTTTTTAAATTGCAATAACTCTTCAATGAGAAGTTCTACAAACAAAATTGAAATGTCGTTTGAAAGATAATTTAATTTTCTATATACCGTACAAAATTTTTTTTTCGAACGGCTCATGACCTTAAAAATATTCTTGAATAACCATTAAGGCTTTGAAATTACTGGTTTTTTAAGGATATCTGCGAATTGGTAAGTACTACGATAAAAAGTAATTGGACCAAATTTGTAGAGAATTACAAGATCTACAAAAAAAAGCGATATGTGTGCACATAGAAGTAACCGTTTAGAAGATATTCCAAAAAAACCCTTAAAATGCCAAAAAACCGGTTTCTATTGAATATCTTCTATACGGTTACTTCTATGTGTACACATATCGCTTATTTTTTGTTGATCTTGTAATTTTCTACAAATTTGGTCCTATTACTTTTTATCGTAGTACTTACCAATTCGCAGATATCCTTAAAAAACCAGTAATTTCGAAGCCTTAACGGTTATTCAAGAATATTTTTAAGGTCATGAGCCGTTCGAAAAAAAAATTTTGTACGGTATATAGAAAATTAAATTATCTTTCAAACGACATTTCAATTTTGTTTGTAGAACTTCTCATTGAAGAGTTATTGCAATTTAAAAAGTATGATATTTTAGTATGAACTCATAGGTAGTATTTCATATCATAACTGTTAACAACTTTTTAAATTGGGTGATCTCCTAAACTAGAAGTCGTACGCAAATATTTTTAACCTACATTTGTAGGAAATTTCCTGTGCTACAAAATTGGAGACCAACATTTTTCTGTAAAAGTTAGCATTAGCGAGATATTTGCAAAAAACTGATTTTAGCGACCTTTGAGTCTTAATAACTTTTTATGCGCACACGACTTTGCAATGGACTTTTCACAGTTTGTGTATCATGCATAAATAAAGACAATTCCGGTGAAAAATTGCCACTGGGAATTTTTTCTCAGAAAATGTCTTATTTTCCTGGGCTATTAAATCGAAAATCATTTTTAATAGAAAACAAATTCAAAAATACAATTAACGCGTATTACATTTCTTTTCAATTTTGCAATGATGAAACTACTGAATCTATTTTTATTAAATGTTTCGTATAGTACGAGATCCGGCATTAAAAAAAGTATCGATCGAGTTTTTAGTTAAAATCTAGTTTTTACATATATTTATGAATGGGAGATTGGCGGGTTGCCTATCGAAATGTGGCCGCAATTATTATCAAATAGCGATAACTTATGAACCGTGAGTCGCACGAGAAAAAGTGCCGAGATCTTTTTTATGGAGAGTCATATGCTCTACAAGTAATTTTTATTATTTGTAGAAAAAAATTTACCGTTTAGGAGTTATTTATTAAAATCCGATGTTTTTTACGTTTATTGTTTATTGCGTAAAAAAATCGGTTTTTAATAAATACTTCTTAAACGGTAAATTTTTTTAACATAAATATAATGAAAATTACATGTAGAGCATATGACTCTTCATAAAAAAGATTTTGACACTTTTCCCCGTGAGACTCACGGTTCATAAGTTATCGCAATTTGAAAATACTTGCGGCCACATTTTTAGAGGCAAGCCAGCAAAAATATATGTAAAAATTATGTTTTAACTAAAAACGCGTTTTTATTGCCGGATCTTAGACTAGTAGAATATTATGTAGAATGAAAGGTCAAAAAAGACAATTTATGAATAATTTGATTACAAATTGTTACAATTTCATTAAAATTCTAATAATTTTGCATATTTAAAAAAAAATTTCCCAACGCATTAACAAATTTAACTTGATAACGAACTAAAAACTTTTAAAATTTAGATCGCATCAATATGAGCTATTTAATTGTAAAAAAATGTTTTAATTCTAACTAATTTTATTATTGATGAATGACTAATTTTCACACAGGGTTATGTGAGTTGTTTTTGCTTGTGCAACCCAACTATATAATTCACTACACTGTAGAATGGTTAGTTGGTAACGCGCTACAAATTCACCTTTCGTTATTACGGATTCTCTTCAGTGTTGCCGAATCAAACAATTTAATCGAAAGTGCAATATTTTTGCCCAAATTTTTGCGAAATACTTTTTCCCGCTCTGGCTCTCTTTCCTCCAAGCAACTGCATTTTTTTTTACGAAAACAATGAATACGAACTTTAACAGTCTTACGAGACTACGAAGTTTTCGAGGCTTTTAGACGTTTTAAGGAATACCCTCAATGTCATCCAATTCCAAGTTAGGTTTAAAATATTCTATAGTAAATTCAAAATTAAGTTTGATTGCGATGAATGCAACAATTGCAACCAATTTCAATCTATTTTAACCAATTTTCAATTAGTTTTATCGCAAGGCCGTACAATTCATTGCATCGTGTCATATTCTTTTTGTTAAATGAATGGAACTGTTGCATGGGGGAGTGAAATCAATTAACCACAGACCACAGTGGTCGGTATATACAATAAAACAAAACATAAAAATAGAAATAAAACAAACAAAATACAAAGCACAACAAAATCATATAATCACAACAAAGACAACAAAAAACTATAAACGAACAAGTAAAATGGAATCGAAGAAGAACAACCCCAATAAAGATGACACACAAGCGGAAGCTCACAATTTACCACACAGTTCAATTTGGAGCATTTAAGATAGGTTGTGTGTGCTTGTAGATTTTTGTAGTGTAGTAAATATTTAAATATTAAAAACTTAAAAATATAAGAAAAATCATATATATTCTAATGTAAAACAAAAAATCGCGTTTAATGTTACGAAACAAAATTCAAAATATCTCTGAAAAAAGTGAAATGTAGTGAACTACAAGTTTTAATCCAAATGACTACTATTTTAAAATATTTAAAATAAGTTATTCCAAAAGGTCAGTAAACTAAACACGAAATTTTATTTTCAGTAACTTTATTGTAAATTTTAAGAAATTGTTTAATAAAATATATTATTTAATGTCAGAGTTACACAAATATCGATTTTACTCATTAATTTCTTGTAACTGGTGACATACTTACATATGAACTACATATATGAAATATTTGATATGTATTATGTTTATTAAATTATTAATTTCGTGGTCTCTGAAAATGTAACCGAGGAGCATAAGACAAGTCATCCTCAATAGAAAATAGATTCCCATTTTCGCCCTTGATTGGACGACCTTGTCTGAGTTTTTTTCTCCTCTCCCTATCGTAACAGTAACATAGTATTCAACTTACTACAAAAACAAATAACACAAAACGTGACGCTTGCCCGGATACCTCCTGCCTCTAAACGTCACGACATTTATGGGTCGGCTTTTATTGCAGTAATCTTAAGAGAGTCCCGAATTTCTGAGCTGTAAAGTGTTATGCGTTGCTCGTTCCATGTTGTTCCCCCGACCACACGTTCGCTCTTAATCCTGTACACGTGTTGCGCATTTACTTTTTGAATGACATCGGGTTTGGGAAATCGTTTAACCAAATTTCAAGGCATTCGCAAGGGACAAAAACCAAAGTGGTTTTCGCGCCTAACAATTCAAACGCCGAATTTTTTTGATTATAGCCAAAAAAATATATATTTTTTTAATTTACCTGTCGCATGAGACATTTTTAATTGAAAATCTTACAAATAACCAAGATTTCCCAGTATACGTTGCATCTCTTTATCTTGTGAAGTTGACGTGGCATCACCAATTTTTCCAAAGAATGTTATTTTTCCCGATCCTTTTTTTTTTTTCATAAGGATGAGTTTTTTTAGGGAAGTGACATCGCCCATTTTCCCAGTGAACATTATTTGTCCCGGCGCTCTGCACACATTTATCAAAACAGAATCATGTGCGTTAAATATTTTCAGAGATATGATGCAGTGATTTTTGTGGGGCGCCAAATATCCCAGTGCACATTATTTGCCTAGGTGCTTTTTACATGCGTACGAAATCTCATCCATCTCCTTTAAATAGTTTGAAAGATATGATGATTTAATTTTTTGGCTCACGGTTTATACTTTTCTATAGAAATACTCATGTACCATGAAGTCTATTGTAAGTCATAAATAACAGGCATTATTAAATTTTTTTTTGTTTTTAGATCTCGAGCAATATGAGAGACGAAAATGAGGAGCTTCAACCTTATAATCTTTCAAAAGAAGAATCTTCCTCAACTTTTAATTTAGTTAAACCACAATCAAAATCTAATCAACATTTTATTGTGCCATTAGGAATTGTAATTGTACTATTTACACTTTATCTATCGACCAGTGCATTTAAACGCACCCAAGACTTAAACGAACCCAAATTAATCAAAGAAGCAGATCAACAACTTCAAGATTCAGAAAATGCAAAAGATTTATTACACGAGCAGAAAACGAATGAACATGAAAGTAGAGATCGAATTTTGATGAAACTTTTGGAACATATTGACAAGTGTTATGA
Organism: Calliopum simillimum; assembly: GCA_951812925.1. Lineage (NCBI taxonomy): Eukaryota > Metazoa > Arthropoda > Insecta > Diptera > Lauxaniidae > Calliopum > Calliopum simillimum. The sequence continues at coordinate 35,798,110 of OX638370.1, forward strand.
CTTGCAAATTTTTACAAAAGATATAACTTCAATTACTGATTATGATTTTACCGATAATATCAGCACTGAAGATGAACATTCGGCGGATGAATCAATTGAAGAAGTAGTAAGGTATAAAAATGTGCTTCTTACTACTAACAAAATGATTGCCAAAAATGGTAAAACTAGCAAGACCCTAAAACGTACAAATGGCAGACATGGTAATAATAATTTTAAAAATAACAAATCTGTAAAAGCAAAAATTTTACGCAAAAAAGAAGCGCTAGCTAAGGATACACAACCAAAAAAAGGATCGACAGCAGAACCAATAATTTATCTGTTTGCACTAGTTTTTATCTATTTGCTGTTAAAAGCTGCATCCGATATAAATCAACATTATAAGTCGGTAAGTAGCTTTGCCAGAATGATTCAAATGATACAAAAGATCAATTCTGAAATAATTCCATATTATCTATAATACTATTATTTACATAAGAGGTCGCAAGCTCTTCTATGAATAAAACTGGGAAAAACATGAGACAGAATATTAAATTATTAAGTACATACATACTTTATGTATTATTGAAATGTTAAACGGGTCGTTTAAACTCGGTTATATTTACATCGATGTTCTCCCACTCCAGTTTTTTTGAAAGAAAACGTTTTTTTAAATCGGTCAACGAGCTTATCGATTTTCAAGGTCGAATTTCGGTTATCAAATGCTCTTCCCATTGCGTCTGTATCATAAAAAACTCAGTTATTTTCCCGAGATATTGTAGGTACACGTATATTTATAATTTTTTTGTTAAAAAAAAAAAGAATTTTGGGTTGTTTAAGAAATTTGTTGCTAAATTGTTAAAATTGCTAAAATGTTGTAACTACAACAAAAAAAGTCATTTTATGTTAAGCCCCATTCTTTTACTTGAAAATCCAGTTTAAATTATATCGATATCTAGCAGGTTTTGTGGCTGAGGATTTTCTTGTTTCTGTTAAGTAACCACAAAAATCTTGAAAAACCAAACTTTTATGTTAGGATTTCTCATAAAGCATACGAGATATAGTAATTCTGAGGCCAGATTCGGATTAAGCATCGAAATTTACATTGAACATTTTTTTTTCTTGTTTTTGTTTGTTGCTATTTTTTATAAAGCAAAAATTCACTTTTTTAATAAATAGTTCTGAAAAAATTCTTGAAAATACAATGGCTGTGTTTATTTTGACGCGTATATACAATTGTGGTAATTTTCAAATTGCGATAACTTATGAACGGTGATTCGTACGATAGAAAGTGCAAGGGGTTTTTTTTTTATTGAGAACCACATGCTCTACAAATAATTTTAATCTTTTAAAAAAAAAAAAAATAATCATTAAGAAGTTATTTAAAAAAAAGTGATTTTTTTCCGTTTATCGGCGCTTAACCAGTTGTTATAGAATAACTCCTAAAAGATAAATTTTTTTAAAAATAAAATTAAGTTTTTAAGAAAACGTGATTCTCCATAAAAAAGTTCCTTTGAGTTTTATTGTGCGACTCACTGTTCATGAGTTATCGCAATTTAAAAATATCCACAATTGTATATACGCGTCAAAAAAACACGGCTAATATCTCGTTAACAGCTAGAATTTTCAAAAATTTAGTTTTTGAATCTACAGATAAACAGGAAATTAACTGCGTACTCGGTTCTTAGTTAATTTTTGTGAAACTTTTTTTTTGATACAGAAACAATGTGAAAACCATTTGGTAACCCTGAAAATACAATAGATTAGCTCGTTGACCGATTAAAAAAAAACTTTTCCTGTATATTTGGACCCCACTGAGTAACTTTGCATAAAATAACATAGAGTGGGAGGAAATCGAGGTTTGACCAAGTTTAAACGACGCGTGGTTAGACAGCATTTTCATAAGCGAGGATCTAACGAATCTCTTTTTCACGATTAAGTGGTATTTTCTTACCTACAAATTCATATTTAACAACCTCCATAACAAAGCTACTATGCTTTAATAATTGGAAAAATTCATGATTAAGACTAGGATCATTCAGGCTATAGGAGTGGTGCTTTAATCGTTAAATTTTTGGTTTATGTAATTATTCTCATAAAAGAAGAGAGTGAATGCCTCTAAAATATTAATATATATTAATTTTTCTTTCACTTCTACTTTTAGCAATCCAAAGGTGACAAAAGGCTTCGAAGATGTTCTCTACAATCATATGCTCAGACCCACAAAGCAGATCGTCGGGCTTCAAAAGGTATTGCATCCAAAAGTTTTCCAAAGTTTTAGAAAATTTTGATTTAACAAAATATTAGACAAAAGATAGAAATTCAATTTTAATCAAACCAATAGTAACATTTACTCCAATTTCATAAAATTGACTAATTTTTTATAGAAAAAAAAAAAAGAAATACTTTTAAATATTAAAGATTTTAATGTTAAAAAAAAAAACACAATTGAGGCGGCTATATGTCTACTTATGTAACTTCCTATTAATAAAATAAATTCGGAATTTACTATAAGCATAACTATATAAAAACGTATATCTAAATGTATGTAGTTATAATGTACTTAAGAGTAACGTTTATGTGTACTATATTATATGCTCATATTCGTATATTGAACTGATGATATTTAAAAGACTATTAATGCTTTAAATAAGTATGTAATTTAATTTTCAATCTCCTACTGCTAAAATATGTTTTGACTTGTTATTTATACTTTTAAAGTCTTATTTAGAAACAACCTTATTTTTTATATTTTTGTATAGGGTAAAAATTTCTCAACTGAGCTACCTAATTATTTCTTCCCTTCAGAAAAAATGAGTTTTTGGATTTTCATTTTTTTTTCGACCCCTCAAATTGACCATTTTGAATGCATTATTGCAAAAAAATGTTACTGCACCAATCGGTGGGGAAAGGTCGAAAATATATTTCGGATATGACCAGAGGTGTCTTTGAAAAAAAAGTTTTTACAAATTTTTCCATAAAAGTTTTTTAAAACTTTTATTTTAAAAAGTTTAAAATTTTTTTAACTCTTATCCAAATGATTTAAAAGTTTTAAGTCTGATTTAGCTTTAAAAAAAACTTTAAAAAAAGTTTATTTCAATGTGATAGACATCGATTTTTATTTGACTCAGTTGAGAAATTGTACTCTACACTCAAAAACAACAATTAAAATAAAAGTGGCTCTGAATAAGGCCTTTTTGTGTACATTCTTTTTATGCAACTTTTTTCATATAAATTTTTTTTTTTTTTTTTTTTTGCATATGGGTGATTCTCAGATAACTGTACTTTTTGTGTCCTCTGGCGATTTCACCTATACAGTAGGCTTTTTTTTCACAAAAAATTACGCTATAAGTTAGAAACTATGCTTTTCTAATAGAGCGTATCAATTTTACCACCAAATATTGATTGGTCTACTTTGAAAGTTTGCAAATATACCCCAAATGTCACAAACGTGGCATGTCCTACCCCTACTTTTTATACACAATACTATGAAAAACGACCAAAAAACGGAAATGGAACAGAAAACAAGTTACTACACATATTAAGTAAATACTTAAGGCTACAATATTCTGAGCTCATCTGCAGTTTTAAATAATTTTTAGAGGGCACAATTTCGAATTGAAAACTGTCCCCTAGTTTTGGAAAAAAAAATTTCTTCAAAGCATTATGCTACTACTGCATGGTACTACTGTTTCAGTCAATAGATTGCAATACATATGCATTAATTCTGATCACTATCCATCACCCAAAGGTCAGCATGTCCAGACGCGTCCAAAAAGAAATCTGTTTGCGTTTTATAGGGCAGTTTATAAACAAAAACAGTTTTTTTTTAAAAATTATGGTCACAAACGTGGCACTTGGCACTCGCAGGTAGAACATTTTATTTTATGCATGAAACAATTTTTTTGTAGGATTTGCATACATGACCCCAAATTCTTTCGGAAAAATCTTGAACTCAAACGCGTGCTTTGCAATGAGCGATAAACTACAAAAATGTCACAAACGTGGCGCATCAAAAATGTCACAAACGTGGCACTTTCTATCAGTTTGCAAAAAAACATATTTTCATATAAAATTGAGTATACAGATGTTTAGCTGAAGGCTATTAATTATGTTTTTAATACAAAAATTTTTCTACACCATCAGAATCCTGAGTTATCCTTGCTCAAAAGTGAAAAAATCACTGTTTTGACATCTACTTAAAGCTATAGAACAAAAACAACAACAAGTAAAATTAATTTTTGTCAATGGATTCAGACAGCCAAATTTATTGTCAACAAGACATAATTTACCGTTTTTCAATTGAATTCCCAGCTTCCGAGTTATACGCGTTTAAAGTAAGTATATCTTTCGATAACACACAAAGTATTTTTCGAGACCGAAAAGTTGCAAAAAGTCAAGTTTTATCATTTTTATCAATAACATATATAATTAGAAAAATTTCGAGACCTTGCAGACCATAATCGCATGAGAAATGACAGTTCTATGCTAGATTTGGTGAATGACCCTACTAAACTATTGCTTTGCAAATTATCAGAATCAAAATTTCATCTGTGCATTCACTAAATCTACAATAGAGCCTTATTTTTTCATCCGATTTTAGTCTGCAAGAGCTTTAAATTTTCGTGATAAAATATATTTTTGATACAAATAATAAAACTTTCCATTTTTGTTAATTTTTCGGTCCAGAAAATCCTTTGTGTGTTATTGAGGGATATCCTTTTTTTAAAGGCTAATAACTCGGAAACTAGGAATCCAATTGAAAAACGGTAAATTATGTCTTGTTGTTAATAAATTTGGCTGTCTGAATCCATTGACAAAAATTAATTTTACTTGTTGCTGTTTTTGTTAAGTAGATATCAAAACTGTGATTTTTTCACTTTTGAGCAAGGATAACTAAGGATACTGTTGTAATAGAAAAAAATCAAGATCAGGTTCGTAATAAGGAGATCCTAATCCACCATAAACGACTATAAAAACAGAAGAAAGAAAACCATAGTTGATATTTAGGGCGTTAGGGGATACAAAAAATGGACCACCGGAGACATGACACTGTTGCAAAATTAGTCTTGAAGTGTAAATTTGCCATTATATGCAATATATCTCTCATCAAAACGCTTCAAAACCATCATTTTTCCATACTGTGGCTAAAATGTCACAAACGTGGCAATTTAGTCACAAACGTGGCAGCAAAATTTCTTAATTTCGACCTCAAAGCCGTAAATTCACACTTGTTGTTGATCTACTTAAGAGGTGAGTTTTAAGAGAGTGTTTACATAAGATAGCATGAAGAAACTTGCAAAAATCCAAAAAAATTATCTGCCAATTTTACAACTCGAAAAAGCACAGTTATCTAAGAATCACCCATATCTTTATCTTCTCACTTACAATTAACATTATATCCTAGCTTTCTCCTGATTATACCGAGAATTTTCGTTTCCCTATAAACAGTTATTTGTCCAGGTTTCAAGACGCTACTTCAACTGCATATGTACGTCTAAATGGATTACAATTTTATTATTTTTCTCGTCATACTTACTATTTTTTTGTTTGTAGATTTGAATTTTTTTATCATTTGGTCACCTCATTACTACAACTAAGTAACTCCAATTTTCTAGTTTTGAGATAATTCAATTATAAAGGGTTTTTCAATAAGAGCGCTACAAAAGTTTTTTTAAATAAAACAAAAACGGTTTTGGATATCAATGAAATTCTTTATTTCTGTGAAAGTACATTCGATGTCATTATGTATGGAACTCAATTTCTTTTGCATGGTCACCACGGGCACGTTTGCAGAAGTCCAGACGCTGAACCCAATTTTCGACGGTTTTCAAGCATAAATCGGCCGATACTGATGCAATTTCACGATCGATATTCGTACGAAGTTCATCAATCGTCGCTGGCTTGTTGGCATAGACCATAGACTTGACGTAGCCCCACAGAAAATAGTCTAACGGAGTCAAATCGCACGACCGAGGCGGCCAATCGACTGATTGTGACATTCGCTGTGTGGCTTGTGGCGCCGTCCTGTTGAAACCACATATTGTCCAAGTCCATATCATCCAATTCGGTCCAAAAATATTCGGTTATCATTGAACGGTAGCGATTTCCATTCACAGTAACGTTCCGGTCTTGATCATTACGGAAGAAGTACTGCCCAATCGCGCCGCCGGCCCATAAACCGCACCAAACCGTAATTTTTTCGGTATGCAATAGTGACTTATGGAGTACGTGTGGATTGCTGCCTGACCAATAACGCATATTTTGCTTATTGACAAAGCCATTCAGCCAGAAATGAGCCTCATGGCTGAAGATGATTTTTCGATGAAAATCCGAATCATTTTCAAGTTGTTGCGTCAATTTGATCTTGTAAGGATGTAGGCCAAGATCTTTTCGCAAAATTCGCCACAACGACGTCACAGAGATGCCCAACGTGTGAGAGACACATTTGGGCTTTCTTGAACTGATGCCTCAGCGGCAGCAATACTCTCGACACTACGGGCACTCCTTTGTCTCACTGGCACGGGAAAATTTTGTACTGTGCCTGTGGATTCAAATTTTTCCACTAGGCGCTCAATTGTTGATCTGGTAGAACGATTATGACGACCATAAATTGGACGTAGCTCTCTTAAAGTTGAGGCCACTGACTCCGAATTTCGGTAGTAAATTTTAATAATTTCTACTCGTTGTTGGCTCGTATATCTTTCCATGATGAAATGGCAAACCTTACTGAAGAGAAATGTCAAGAGAGCGGGAAAAAATATGGCGTTGTTTGCTGTCTCTATCGGTCTACTTTTGTAGCGTCCCTATTGAAAAACCCTTTACTTTTCACGAAAACGTGCCATGTCTTTTTAATATGACATTTTTCATAATTTTCCGACCAAATGTCTAATTGTTCACAAATCTCGTCTCGTTTTCCAATTTTCAAAATGTTGAGGCTTCACTTGAGAAAACAGAGTAGTCTACGGAAAGGTAAAGAATTCTTCTGGAATAAAGAAGCTATGTGCTTATTTTAGCAACTCTCATATCCTATGGACTAGTATGTTTGTATTTTTTTGTCTAATACTTTAAAAGCTGTGTATATATATTTCTAAATACCACTACTTTTTCAAATTTGATTGCATGCTTTTGTATAAATGATTACTATTCCTAAAAATATTTTTTCATCACTCCAAAGACTTCAAAATTACTTTGCACAAGCCATATCTCTCAAGCCTTAAATACCTCCCATTTCAAATAAAGTACACAAGTTATTTTAACTTCTTTCAAAGCAAATGAGGCATTTTATAAAAGAAAAATACACTGAAAAAAAAACAAAAAAATCTATATTATGAATGTTTCAATGTAAAATTTTTGCAAAGTAGTATCTCACTTTACTAAATATTTATTACTGTATTTATATGTATGTCTGTATTTTGTAGACATTAAAAATATTAAAAATAAAGTTATTTTTCTGTGATCATCATAACTCTAAGTGTTTTAATTAAAATAATCTTGAAGAAGAAAATTGCGTATTATTTTTATCATTAAAACATTCTTTTAGGTTTAAGTTGAAAGCTTTTGATTACTCGTTAGTGAAAAGTGTAAGTTCAGGTACCATAACATCGAGCAACACAAAAATCTAAATTTGATCTCGATGCCTTTTTTTGATTAATTAAGGGTCGCTGAATCTGAATCTGGTAAACGTTTTTTCCGCTCAAGTCAAAGTTCCGAATTATCCCTGATTTAAAGCACAGAACACGCTATTTTCAGACATAAGGCGTACTTTACCAAAGTAATGCAGTTCACTTTTACCAACGGTATCGAATATCCCTAAGCTTCCACTTTGAACCATATTTTTAACTTCTTCAATTGGTTCAATAATTTCTGAGAAAAAGTATCTCTCTGAATGGATTTTAGATATTTTTGCATTAATGGATGATAAAGGTACAGTTTTAGGAGGAAGCTTAGGATTATTCGATGCCGTTAGCAAATGTGAACTACACTACTTCATGGATGTACGCCATGTCTGAAAATATCACTTTCTGCACTTTAAATCAAGGATAACTCGGATCTCAGGCCTGATAGAAAAAAAACCGTTGCCAGATTTGGAATAAGCGACCCTGAATAAGTCAAAAAAAAAGTTATCGATATCAAATTCTGATTTCTTTGCTGCAGTGTCATTGTTTTATCGAAATCAAATTCAGATTGGTTTCCCCTTAATTTCTTGCACTGTGTAATATACACCTTTTTCAATAAACAAACATACATGATTCAAATTTTTCTGAATAAAAGATTTTTTCTAACTGAATCGATCAACCAATTACCAACATCCTTTCTTTTTTTTTAAACATCCCAATCGGCTAATCTCCGAAATTTTAGGTCCATATCTTATTTGGTCTGGTCTGAGATTGTTCCAGGGTGCTTCGAGCCAAAGTTCTCAGTCCTTTTTACATAAAATCCAGAAAGGTTATCTGTTTCACTGACTTTTAAAATGCTCAATGATCGCGGTTTCTTTTTTTTAAAAAACTCGGTACGATTTCCATCTATTAAACTGAATCTACGCTTACTATCATAAGCATACACGGAAAGAAAAAAATTCAGAAGACAGGCTGTAAAATGCGAGCATGCGATAGATTTAAGTATTTTTGTGAGTCAAGTCAGGAAACACTAGGCAGCAGCTTATCGATTTTTATAAAAAATGATTTAACTTCTATAAGAAATAATAGAAAACTAGTAAGGGTATTACCTTTGACCTGGCCAAACATTAAATACCCTACACAGCAGTATTTTGAAAGTTTTGCTTATATGGGAGGTGCCACGCCCTCTTGTCCAAATTCACCCAGTTTTTTCTCAGAGTTTGAATTCATAGTTCTTAGCATTTGAGTGAAATTTTGTTGGATTATCTCAAAAAATGTTTTCAGTAAAGCGTTTTGCACCTTTTGCTTATATGGGAGGTGCCACGCCCTCTTGTCCGAATTCACCCAGTTTTTTCTCAGAGTTTGAATTTATAGTTCTTAGCATTTGAGTAAAATTTAGTTTGATTATCTCAAAAAACGCTTTCAGTATAGCGTTTTGAAGTTTTTGCTTATATGGGAGGTGCCACACCCTCTTGTCCGAATTCTCCTGGTTTTTGTTTAGAGCTTGCGCTTACAATTCGAAGTATTTATGTGCATTTTGGTTGCATTATCGTGAAAAGAACTCAAAAAGTTGCATTTTGAATATATTTTTTGTATGGGTGGTAGGCGTGCTATCTTTGACGCCGAAGGCTGTGCACCAAATTTCATTGAATTATCTTGCTTAGTTTTCAAAAAAAAGTGTATTTCCACACACAGCCACCCAGCCCCAGCCCCAGCCACCCAGACAGACAGACGGACAGGGCTATATCGACTCAGGAGGTGACGCTGATCAAGAATATATATACTTTTCTATATCTGCCACGCCTCCTTCTCTGCGTTACAAACGGAAGGACAAAGTGAATAAACCCTGGGTGTAGGGTATAAAAATTAAAGATGGATAAAAATTCTGACTCAATAATTTTTATGTGTCCAACAGGAAATATTCATAGCTGTCTCAGTTATAAGCCAAATCTTTTCTATAAAACTTTATTGAACAGTAAGGCAAACTTTTTCAAACAGATTTGAAATATTGCATGGGAAGAAATTGGAAATTTTTATAAAATTTTAACGAAGATTAAAAAAAGTTCAGTAAATTTTGTTTGATTTTTTTGCTACAAAAATTATAAAGCTTTTCTTTCCGTGTAGGAAGTGCTTACAATGAAACTGAGTGTAGACTTTTGGTTCTAAATACAATCTTGTGTATCAGTAATCAAAAGCTTAAAAAATATCACTTCCTAAAAAAAAAAAAATCATATGCAATCCTTTTTTTCATGACTCCAATCCAAGAATCACCCATAAAAGTCAAACATTTGATGAAGATGGAAACACGTTCACAGTCCGTTGATCGCTACACTTCTGATGCTGAAATAGTCAGAAAGAATGAAATGCTATCAAAACTACGAAGATATACATCAGTTGATGAATCTCAGAAGCAACGAAAACCAGCTACGCCCACCTGGAGTTATATAACGGCTAATAGCAGCCCAACAAAGACACCAACCCCACTGGCAATAGATCAATGCATTGAAAATATGGTTGCAAGAGCATTGATGCTCAACAGACAAGGTACTGTTGTTATAAAACATTTGGAATGCATTTTTTTTCTTTGCATTTGAATTAAATAAATTTACTTCTATACAATAGATTCCATACCAACATTACTCACTCACGCATCATCCTCATCAGCATCATCATCACCGAATAGACGTTGTTCCGTACCAATTTCACTTAACTACCAACGCCTAAAGTTAAGCACAACACCCTCAGTGACAATTGCGAGTACTACTCGACGTACTTCTATTACAGCTGGCAGTGTTGGTGTTGGCTGTTTGGATGGTTCAACTGATTTGAAATTTCCAGAAGTAAAACGACGCGTTCGCATGATAAATCGCCATTAAATATGACGAGCTTATAAACTGCAGCAGAGCACCCACTTTTATAATATCTTAAATTATACTGACAATATCTGGCGTTCACTGTATCAACGAAATTCAGAGCAATTTATGGTGGGTTTGAAATCCATCTAATGTACCATGTAGGTAACGATATCCACGAAAATGTCGCTCATAAAACGAAAATGAAATAATGCCTAAAAAATTATCTGCTACCTATAGTTCAATATTACGCTATTTAGTCTTTAAATTATTGTTATCACTTTAAAGGATTTGATTTGTGGATTGTGATGCAATCAAAACCACAAAATAGTTTCAATCTCTAACAAAAGTTTTTATTCTAAAACAGGTTGGGCCTTATCATGAATTAAAATTCTCGAGTACTTTTGTTCAGAATGCAATGGAGACTGCAAGGTAGTCTGAGAATAAATTCAAGAGAATATTTATTCATGATTAGGACCATTATTTAATGTTCATAACTGTATCCACTTTTAACTTTAACATACACTGTTATCAACATTTGCTAACACTTTAAATTCAAAAGTTAGCACTTTAACTGTATTGTACTGCAATCAAACTAATACTGAACTACTTTATCATACGCAACGAAGCCTTTTTTGCATCCTCTGGAAGGGTTTAGCATCAGTAAGATGGCAACAATATCATTACATACATTCTTTTAGGCTAACTTAACAATTTGCTTTTTGATCGTGACCCTATATATTAGGTTAAGTGCTTTTGGAAATATGTATATGTATATATTAAGTATTTTTGGAACCAAGTGAGATCTTATCATTTTGGGCTTGTTTTTGTTTTCTACACTTAAGTATGTATATCGAATAGTCATACTCAGGATAGTTCCTTCATATATTATAACATTAGTAACTAAACTACAACTATAAGCTTAAGTACACCGTCCGTATTTTATTGTCAATACTCTTTACGAAATACATTCTGAAAGACAAATATTTATTTCATACTTAAATTTACAACGGGTATGACAAAAATGTTAAATAGTAGGGGAGAGTGAAGAGTTTTGCAACATGGGAATGAATGTCAAATGACAGTAGTTGTCATGTGACTAACTACTGTCAATCGTTTGTCTCTCTACATTGAAAAATGTGGCCCCTTGTGTTTCCGGTGTTTTCAGTCACTTGTTGATCATAGGGTAAATATATACAAAACATTCCTTTGTGAATACCTTTTTGACGCATGAAAGTAATGATGCATAAACATTCGGTGTATCGATGACGCGGTGGTCATTTTTAATATGTTTGAATATGTAGAAAGTGGGGAGTTGCGCAACAAAATTTGTGGGGGCAGTTGACAGTTTTCAACCCGAGTTCCGATTTTTCATGCGTATCTTCTCTTCTTATACGAGATAAAATTGTATGTATGTTTATTTATATATTTATAAATATATTTTCTCGAGAACGGATGCAGCGATTTCAATGAAACTTTATCAAAGGATGCACTCTAGCATAAAATGGAGAATAAACAAGGTTTCAACTTTATAGCTGCCCACTAGGGGGCGTGGCACCGCCCTAAAGTTTAAACTTCATCTAGTCATAACTTCCAAACCATTAAAGGTATTTTGATGAAATTTAGTACACATCTACTTACTATCAATGTCTTCTAACGGACAGAAAGTGAGCGGAATCGAAGAAGTGCCACGCCCACTTTTTAGCCATTGAAAATTTTGATGTAATATTACTCGAAAACGACTCCAACAATTTTGATGAAAATTTAGGAGATGTTACCTCTGCAAACAAGAATTAATATGAAATGTGCCGTTATATTGGGAAAACTCGTTGAAGGGCATGGCACCACCCACAAAATTATAATTCGGTATAAAAAGAAAACCAATAAAGTAATCAGTCTGAAATTAACTGTGGTGAGCCTACTTGCTATAAGCCATCTCTGATCTGAAAGTGAGTGAAATATGTAGGTACTGCTTATCAATTCCTTTTAATAACCGAAAAGTGGGCGGTATCGAAGAAGTGCCACGCCCTCTTTTTAACCATTGAAAATTTAAATGCAGTATTACTCGAAAACGACTCCAACAATTTTAATGATAATTTAGGAGATGTTACCACTGCAAACAAGGATAAATATGTGATATAACGTTATATTAGGAAAATACGTTGAAGGGCGTGGCACCGCCCACAAAAAATATAATACGCTATAAAAAGAAAACTACTAAAGCAATCTTTTTGAATTTAACTGCAGGGAGTCTACTTGCTATTAGGCACCTATGACCTGAAAGTGGGCAAAATATCGCCGGTGTGCGTGGAACATCCCATACAAGTAAAACACATTAAATGCTATTTCTCACAAATGGTACAACATATTTTGATGAAATTTAGTATGCGGATCTGTATCATGAGTATCTAAATCATAACGAAAAGTAGGCTTTGTTCAATAATTACCACGCCCACTTTTTATCAAAAGAATAATTTTGGTTAATAACTCAGGTACAAAAGAAACAATGGAATGAACTTTTTAATTCTTATATTTAATTCTTCAATTCTTATGTACTTTTTGACGCTGAATCCGTCTCCATTGCAGAACTTTCATTACACCTGCAGGATTTTGAAATATCCTTGCTTGAATTTGAAGAAAACGCTGTACAGCATAGCTACAAGAAAAGGTAAAATTCTTTTTTATTAATAGCATCGAATAGCCACAATCTTCCTTATCAAAATATCGTTTCGGATTTTTACAATAGGACTCTTATAAGATATTTCAGCTCCCATACAAATGACGAAATATTTTGAGTTTGTGGTATGTCCCATTTATTTATTTTAGGGCATTCTAGGTGCCGTGACATAATCCCCACGGACATAATCCCCATTCACGAAAAATTTTCGGACATAATCCCCATTTACGAAATGGGGATTATGTCCGTTGGGATTATGTCCGGTAACCGGCATTCTATTTCACCAAAAAAAATTTGAGTTTTTTAAATTTTTCTATACCATTCGATATTTTCCGAGTTTTTTATTATTATTGGGTGTACAACTTAAAAACCGGAATTTGACGGTGGATGTCCGTACTAACAAATATCGTGAAAGCTCGAACTTTATATGTATGTCATTTTGAAGGTACATTTGACAGCTGTCAAAATCAGTCAACAAAACAATTTTATCTTGTGTGCATCATTATTATTTTTCACGATGAATAACTTCGAAAATTGGAGAAAAAGACAGCATTTGCGGGGGGGTTCTAGTGGGTCATTTTTTTGCAAAGAAAACAGCTGCCGAAAGTCATCGCATTCTTGTAGAAGTTTATGGGGACTATGCTTCAGCTGAATCAAGCTGTCGTGAGTGGTTTAAAAGTGGTTATTTTGATGTCGAAGACAAAGAACGTCCTGGTCAGGACCAGCTAGGTGTGATCCATTATGAGCTGTTGCCAGGTGGCCAAACCATTAATGCTCAATTCTATCGTCAACAATTGATCCAATTGAAGCAGAAAATCCAGGCAGAGTGGCCGACGCATGCGACCAGACATGAGTCAATCATTTTCCACCACGATAACGCTCGGCCACATATTGCTGCCCCAGTCAAAAATTACCTGGAAAACAACGGAAAACAACTGATGGGAAATTTTGCCTCACCCGCTTTATAGCCCAGACCTTGCACCATCAGACTACCATTTGTTCCGATCGATGCAGAATGCCCTATCAGGAATACGCTTCACTTAAGTTCAAGATATCGAAAATTGTCTCGATTCATTTTTGGCCGCCAAGCCGGCGCAATTTTTTTGGGATGGAATTCATAAATTGCCTGAAAGATGGGGAAATGTTGTAGCTTCCAATGAACAATATTTTGAATAAAATATATTGTAACATTTTTCCACAATAAAGCATCAAATATCGCAAAAAAATTCCGGTTTTTAAGTTGTACATCCAATATTATTCTCATCGGTTTATTTATCATTTTGAAAGCATGATCATTAGAGGTGAAAAGGTATAAGTTTCATAGCAAAAAATAGCAATGAATAAAAACATCGACTAAAATAATAAAATCAGATTGTTGACCGAGCAGGGGTCGGTCTCCAGGTACTATCGTATTATTTGAGAATAATTTGTATGTTTCATGCAATATCATAGATTTTCTTCACCGAATTTAGTATTTTTCTTGATTTAATTAGTGACTTTTTTAAATATTAAAATATAATTATATTTTATTTTTCAGTGCGAATCGGATTAATTTAACATTGTTTTTTCAATATTTAAGGTTTTCAATATTACCATTGTTCACAAATAAATGAAATAAAGAATATTCATCAAAATATGAAATTTTTTTTAATTTAACGCTGCGTTGCACAACTCCCCACGTGTTGCACAACTCCCTAAAAACGCGTCTTTTGCGCTAACAACTATAACTTTTCGATTTTTCCGAATTTCAACCGAATCCTTCAGCCGAAAGTTGTGTTCTGAGGCGCACTAGAGATTTTATATACTGAGATGTTTAAAAAAAAAATTAGTTTCATAGTTTTTATCCCAGAAACCAAACATGCCGCACAACTCCCCACTCTCACCTATCTACTTTTTCAAATTTTAAATAATGGAAAAAATTTTCCCACTTGCTTATAATCAGGAAGATTCTACATATGTACCGGGGGTCTGACAAAAACATACTTAACTTGTCAAAGTCAAGTTATTTACATATTTACTCTCTTTGACGCGGAATAAGTGCAGTCTGCTGACCAGAGTTTTAACTGGTATTTGTCTTATTGGTCATCATGTCTTTAGATGCAGAAACTGTCACTCGTCTGAAGAGGGAATATTTAAACATGTTTTATGTCTCTGCCCTGTTTAACCAAGAACTAAACTAAAATGCTTTGGTCAGCCGTTTTTCAATTCCGTAAGAAAATTTCTGGCTTTATTTGCAAAAAATTTTCTGGGGTTATTTCTTATGGCGTTATATTCGGGAGCCACGTTATTTAAACTGCTTTTATTTGATATATTCTAGAATTTTTCCAAACACTAAGGAACTGTGTTTAACCCGAACATTTCGAGCTTGTAGCCAAATTATCTTTTTTTAACTTCAAGATTCAAAATGCTATTACTTCGTCAATTCTGAACACATTTGCGCGATTTTGTCATTCGATTTCGTCTTGTCGTGCATCCGGTAGAACCAAAGTCAATTTTGAACACTGGCAAGTTTAGTATGGTTTTGTTCCCAACACTGACTGAGAAACACTACAAATAATAAAATTTTCATTAAACTGACAACTTTAAAAGCAATTCCACATTTTTTTTTTGAATATATTATTAAAGAAATACCAATTATTTTATTTTAAATGTTTTTATTTTTCTCTTACAAAAATATTTATTAATTTTTATTTAAGTACATTATATAAAATGTTACAAATTAATTTATATGTATGTGTATTTACATAAATTAAAAATTAATATAAATTATTGGTATAAAAAATATGTATGTGTTAATTTTAAATAAAATTTAAAAATTATTAAATTTCTTTATATGTAGTATATTCACTTAATGCAAAGGAACAAAAAACAGCGATTTTGAGCAATTTTTCGTTTTCATTCTTATTTTTAAAAATGTACAACTAAAATATTTTTATTGTTGTGTATAGTATGCATTTATGTGTTAATTTAGCATTTAATTTAACAAAAATTAAATTACATATACATATGCATAAACATTATTGAAATTAAGGCAAGATTTAAAACAATCTTAAAATCTAATGGACATTAATTTCTATATTACTAATTTAAATTTATTAACAATAAATGATATAAAAAGGAATTTGTCGTATATTAAAGGCATTATAATATATTATCTACTAAACTAAACAAAATTCAGTTTTTACGTATGCAATTTTCGATTTTTATTCTTAAGGAATAAGATTTTTAGCTCCGTTATAATTAAACTTAAAATATTTTTTGTGGAAAATTAAACTAATGCAACATGTATGTACCTACTCAAGTCTTGATTAAAAATAAATAAATTTACGCCCAAGCCTAAATTGTAGAGGCTGCGATAAATCCGCTAAGTAGAATAGAGTTTATGACAACCATAAGCAGTTATAAAATGTTCCCAAGACATGACAAATTTCTTCATTTGTTAATAACACAGGCCTGCAAATTCGACACTTTTTTTTCCTCTCTTGATTTTTGAAGCCAATTATTGTGGTTTGGGACCTCCTAATCACGACTCTAAACTTGGTTTCTTTCCATCACGTCAGAATTTTGAGATATTCCAGTTTTCATAACCTCAAAAATAGTAAAAAATTGTGTGTTTTACACTAGAGTTATTCACGATCTGGAGTAACGAGCTGAGTAACAGGGTAAAAGTGCACTCAGTTACTCTAAATAGTGAGCATACTCAATACTTTGCACGTATATTTGCTTTTTGTTTCTCAAAATAATTTTAGCTGCCAACAAAAAAAAAATTGTTTTAAATAAATATTTTGCTCTCATTCAAATTTTTATTTTTGATGAACGAAAATTGCCTCTCAATCATAAACAAGTTCAAACGTTTCTATAGAAATAGAAATAGTAAAAAAGGCAAAAGTGTAAGATTATTTTACACTAGAAAATAGCTTGACTAAAAGATTAAAAGGGTAACAGAGTAACTTACGTATATTTTGTTGTTGTGGTTGTGCACTGTTACCCTGTTACTCTGTTACTCAGGACGTTACTCTAGATCGTGAATACCCCTATAGTTATTTTAAATTTTCTCAAAATTCGGACGTGATAGAGCAATTCTGTAAACGGATTTGGGCTCGGAATCAAAAAATACATTAAAAAGCACTCTCGTAATTTTAAGAGGGGTACCCTTGTAAGTTTGTGCAGCATTTGAAAACTTATTAATTCAATCGTTTGTGCTTACGTACTCTTCAATATCACGCCTAAAATACTCAACATATTTAAACCATTCTTGCACCATATATTTTTTTGGTGCTCCCCGCACGATCAAGTTAAATGTTTTGCATAATATTCATCCAGATATCAAGTTTCATATTGCAGGTCAAGTACGTAGATATGGGTTTTTTTTTTTTTTTGCTTATGGTATATTTTCTTTGCATACCGAGCGCACCGTACTTTCATTCAATTACCCCTATTGTCAAAACAAATCTGTCGGAATATCAGGCGGATATATGCTGTTAATATGGTTTCAATATACTAACTGGTATAGGCGTAGGAGCGACTCAAATAAAGTGTTCAATTATTTTGAGTTTTTTTTTGTATGAGGGGTACAACACCCCCTTGTCCAATCGATCCCATATTTCTTATAAATGTGTTGGAGCACCAAAAAGACATCTGGTGCAAATATGGTTTTGATACGTTCAGTAGTATAGGCGTGGTAGTCTTGTATATACAAAAAAGGCACTTAAGTAAAACTTAAATCACTGAAAATTGTGACGTGCTGGAATTTTTTCACTATTTTTCTCGTAATCAGCACACTTTAATCTATAGAAATCGCTTTTTAAAACTTAGAGAGGAAAACCCATTCAGGACTGTGTAATCATTGGAAGAAAAATTTTTATTTTAGTTTGTCATTTCGAAGTCATTCGAATCATTGGAAGAAAAATTTTTATTTTAGTTTGTCATTTCGATGAGGTTTATCTTTAACTAAAAAACATAACGTTATTTTGATTTTTTGTATGTTTATCATTGTAGAAAATCATATAATTAAACGATGGACACATTTGTGGCAGTGCGCATGAAATGGAACCTTTATTATTTAACATAACTATGCACAAAGCAGAAAACAAAGCTTTCGTTCGTTTCTGAGCGATTAAAATTTAAATAATGGAAAACACGAAAAGCATATTTTATTCCCATGTAAAGTCGACAAAATTATGACTAAATATTTCGGTTTTCGGTTTTTGTATGAGAATTCCCTTAAAAAAAACAATTTTAAAAATTCCATAGATATGAGATGCCATTGAGACTAAAAATTATATTTTCGAAGTTTCTAGTTAGTTTTAAATATCGCCTGTATCTAACATGAAGTCTTTCAAAAATTAAAGGCCGCCTACACGAACAGTTTTACCTCACAAACCAGTTTGCGCAGGTAAGTCCGTACGTGTGGAAGGCAAAAGTCAAGTTTGCGCAGTTCAAAAGTGTGGCCTGTGCTTTCTTTGAATTTACAAAGATATTTTTGTGCAAACTAAGCTTGCGCAGGCAAGTTGGAACGTGTGGACGGCGTACACGCCGTGCCTTCAATCTGTCGCTTGAATTGCAGTCTTCAAATGCATTTATATTGCATGTGATAACTCTGTCATGAAAATTGTGGTTTTTTTCATTGATCTATTTTGGAAAATATACAAAAGAAAAAACAATTCAAATTAAATTTTGCTAGACGTCATGTTGCTATGAAAATAGATCAGAAAAAATGCAATATTTTTTAGAAAACCAAATCAGAACTATAAAAATCAGCTGCTTCTGAGTGATCCAATATTCTTTATTGCCGACCCACTGCGTTTTTTTTTTTTTCTAAGTTGGTTGCAATTGAGGGCAGAGTTCTTTGCAACGTCGAATTTTACTGGTCAAAAAATTATTTTTTTTTTACTTTAATTATGTCACGTTTAGAAAGTTGAATTGGAAAATTAAGAACTACATACTTCATGCAAAACTGAAAATCAAAAAAAAAAAAAAAAATCATTAACGTGAAGAAATGCCTTCACAAATGCTGTCTCTTGTAGCGTGTGACTGCCCCTTGGAAAAAAATTGTCCAAAAAATTTTGTTCGAAGACACGGTGCTTGTGGGAGAATTTAAATAAAATTTTGATGTACCTCGGATTTTTTTGTAAATTCTTATTAAAGATGTCAATAGAAGTTATTCTATGCAAAAAATAAAATTATAGAGGTGGCGCTTTTTTAAAGATAATCACTTTTCCAATTGGGGCATTTTCCCATACAAAAAAATTAAATTTTTTTTTTTAACTACATTAAACAAAAATTAAAATAATCACATTCGATGTGTTTTGCGATGCTTCACGCGAATCTGACCTCAGAATCGCTCTATCGTGTATAGTTTTTGAGATATTCTAATCTAAAAGCCGAAAAAAGTCGTTCGTTAAACATGCTTAAAATGTGAAAGAAATTTTAGTTTCGTTAAGTCTGGTAAACAACTTTAAAGTCCTAATCTTTGCCTTTAAAACCTAATTTAAATTATGTTGATATCTTTTTTTTCCTCAAAGATATTCTAACCTAAAAAGACACAAAAGTGCAAAAAACCCGTTTAGCCAATATTTCGGGCTACGATATCTCTTAGAAGCATGAAGATATAAACATAATTTAAATAAGATTTTAAAGGAAAGATCATGATTTTCAAGTATTTTAGCCACATTTAACGAATAAATGATATGTTACATAGTTATATAGCTTCAAAACATGGCAAAAAACGACTTTTTTCGGCTTTTAGATTAGAATATCTCAAAAACTATACACGATAGAGCGATTCTGAGGTCAGATTCGCGTGAAGCATCGCAAAACACATCGAATGTGATTATTTTGATTTTTGTTTAATGTAGTTAAAAAAAAAAAAATTTATTTTTTTGTATGGGAAAATGCCCCAATTGGAAAAGGGATTATCTTTAAAAAAGCGCCACCTCTATAATTTTATTTTTTGCATAGAATAACTTCTATTGACATCTATAATAAGAATTTACAAAAAAATCCGAGGTACATCAAAATTTTATTTAAATTCTCCCACAAGCACCGTGAAGAGCTATGATCAGAGCGTGGGCACGTCGAGTGTAACCTGAACAAAGCACGCTCAGAGCGATCTGATTTATTTATGAAACACACTTAAACATTTTCAGTTGAAAGCCGGATAAGCTGCCAAAAAATTCAAACAAAATATTAAACTTATTTTACTTTAAAACAGCCAATCAATTTTTTTTTTATTATATTTTGTTTATTTTACTCCATTCAAATGTCAATTTTGCTGTGCTTCGTCTTTTACTCTGAATGCTCGGTCGTCGTTTCATTAGGCGTTTTTCTTTTTTCGTTCGGAGTAGAGTCTGAGTTGTCAAAAATAATTTGTGTTCTTTTTTTGTTCAGAGACATCAGAGCATAAAATTTGTGTTTCTTTATTTATTCGGAGTGAAATCAGAGCGCGCTCTATGAGCGAAATGCGATTTGGACGCTGAATATAAACAAATACGTTCAAACGCCGGCTTACATTTATGTAGCAAAAAGAGTAAATCGAAAGTATTCGATAGAGCAGCTAGAAATTATGATGTAATATTTTGTAACAATATATGGATGCACGCATAAGGAAACTAAAACAAAAAAAAAAAAATTTGATTGTTTAATTAACACTGATGGTGTAGATATATCCTCTTTAATCAGAAAAGTACTACATAAATCGACAATAATTCCAATAAGGAAAAGAAGCGAAAAATTGAAGAGTTTCCAATTGATGATACGAAATATATTACGAAAATTGGTTCAGATCCCGGTATGAGATTAAGTTGGCGGTATACGTTATTTAAATATAGATGGAGTTCGTAATGGTGATATTCGTGAAACTATTAAAATAAAAAGTGAGGAACACCACACTCAACGAAAAATTTGTACATCAAATTCGTTTGGATGTAACGGAAATGTCTTCGTTAATAGTAGAAGCATCTAGATATATCCATTTTTCACTAATGAGGGATTAGGAAAGAAATAAATTTAGTGACACAAAACCACTATTGTCTATTGGATGGTAGTAAAGCAAAATACGATTTGAACGCTGAATATAAGCAAATATGTTCAAGCACAGGTTTACGTTTGTATAGCGAAAAGAGTAAATCGAATGTATTCGTTAGGGCAGCTGGAAATTATGGTTTAGATTCCGGATGGCGTTCGTAATGGTGATATTCGTGAAACTATTTAAATAAAAAGTTCCTACTATCATCACGAATGCGGGCATCTACCAATCTAGAATTCTTAGAGTTATTCCATTAAGATTTAAACTGTGATGGACAAATATTCCATTGAATAAAGATTGATCAATGGAAACGCATTAATATTTCTACAATCTATCGCTATTCAACGAGTTGAAAAATTGGAAGAATTCCGCTCTCACACCGATTTATAAATTTGGGTCACATCATATTCATTATGATGCAACTGCGTTTCGTTCATTTCTTTGTGGCCTGAAATTGTGTAAGTATAATGACAAAATTGATAAAGACATTGAATGGCGTGTATATTTTAAATTACCGGAAACTAAGACAACAAAATTTGATTGTTCGATAAGCACTGATGGTGTAGCTATATCCTTTTCAATGAGAAAAGTAGTACATTAATCGACAAATAATTCCAATAATGGAAAGAAGCGAAAAATTGAAGAGATTCCAATTGATGATACGAAATATGTTGCGAAAATTGGTTTAGATCCCGGTATGAGAATAATAGTTGGCGGTATACGTTATACAAATATAGATAGAGTTCGTAATGGTGATATTCGTGAAACTATTTAAATAAAAAGTTCCTAATATCATCACGAATGCGGGTATTTAACAATCTAGGATTGTTGGAGGTATTGCATTAAGATTTAAACTGGGATGGAAAATCATTCCATCAAATAAAGATTGATAAATGGAAACGCATTAATATTTCTACAATTTATCGCTATTCAACGAGATGAAAAATTTGAAGAATTTCGCTCCGATACCGATATATAAATTGTTTGTCGATTAATGTACTTTTTTTCTCATTGAAAAGGATATAGCTACACAATCAAATTTTTTGTCTTAGTTTCCGGTAATTCAAAATATTTACGCCATTCAATGTCTCTATCAATTTTGTCATCGTACTAACGCAATTTCAGGCCACAAAAAGTGAACAAACGCAGTTGTATCATAATGAATATGATGTGACCCAAATTTATATATCGGTATCAGTGCGAAATTCTTCCAATTTTTCAACTCGTTGAATAGCTATATCCTTTATTTAACAATCTAGAGCTGTTCGAGTTAATTTCTACAATCTATCGCTATTCAACGGATTAAAATATTGGAAGAATTTCGCTCCGATACCGATATATAAATTTGGGTCACATCATATTCATTGTGATACAACTGCGTTTCGTTCATTTCTTTGTGGCCTGAAATTGTGTAAGTATGATGACAAAATTGATAAAGACATAGAATGGCGTAAATATTTTAAATGACCGGAAACTAAGACAAAAAAATTTTATTGTTCGATAAGCACTGATGGTGTAGCTATATCCTTTTCAATGAGAAAAGTAGTACATTAATCGACAAATAATTCCAATAATGGAAAGAAGCGAAAAATTGAAGAGATTCCAATTGATGATACGAAATATGTTACGAAAATTGGTTTAGATCCCGGTATGAGATTAATAGTTGGCGGTATACGTTATACAAATATAGATAGAGTTCGTAATGGTGATATTCGTGAAACTATTTAAATAAAAGGTTCCTAATATCATCACGAATGCGGGTATTTAACAATCTAGGATTGTTGGAGGTATTGCATTAAGATTTAAACTGGGATGGAAAATCATTCCATCAAATAAAGATTGATAAATGGAAACGCATTAATATTTCTACAATCTATCGCTATTCAACGAGATGAAAAATTTGAAGAATTTCGCTCCGATACCGATATAAAAATTGTTTGTCGATTAATGAACTTTTTTTCTCATTGAAAAGGATATAGCTACACAATCAAATTTTTTGTCTTAGTTTCCGGTAATTCAAAATATTTACGCCATTCAATGTCTCTATCAATTTTGTCATCGTACTAACGCAATTTCAGGCCACAAAAAGTGAACAAACGCAGTTGTATCATAATGAATATGATGTGACCCAAATTTATATATCGGTATCAGTGCGAAACTCTTCCAATTTTTCAACTCGTTGAATAGCGGTAGATTGTAGAAATATTAATGCGTTTCCATTGATCAATCTTTATTCGATGGAATAATTGTCCATCCCAGTTTAAATCTTAATACAATAACTCCAACAATTCTAGATTGTTAAATAAAGTGTATAGCTACACCATCACTGTTTATCGAACAATCAAATTTTGTGCCTTAGTACCCGGTAATTTAAAATATTTACGCCATTCAATGTCTTTGTCAATTTTGTCATCATACTTACGCAATTTCAGACCACAAAGAAGTGAACGAAACTTTGTTGTATCATAATATACATATATTATGTGACCCAAATTTATATATCGGTATCAGAGCGAATTTCTTTCAATTTTTCAACTCGTTGAATAGCGATAGATTGTAGAAATATTAATACGTTTCCATTGATCAATCTTTATTCGAAAGAATAATTGTCCATCCCAGTTTAAATTTTAATGGAATAACTCTAACAATTTTAGATTGGTAAATACCCGCATTCGTGATGATATTAGGAACTTTATATTTAAATAGTTTTACGAATATCACCATTACGAACGCCATCTATATTTGTATAACGTATACCGCCAACTATCATACCGGGATCTAAACCATAATTTCCAGCTGCCCTAACGAATACATTCGATTCACTCTTTTTGCTATATAAACGTAAACCTACGTTTGAACGTATTTGTATATATGTATTCAGCGTTCAATTTGTATTTCGCTTTACTACCATCCAATAGACAATAGTGGTTCTGTTTCACTAAATTTATTTCTTTCCTATCCCCTCATTAGTGTAAAATGGATATATCTAGATGCTTCCACTATTAACGAAAACATGTCCTTTACATCCAAACGAATTTGATGTAAAACTTTTTTGTTGAGTGTGGAGTCCCCCTCACTTTTTATTTTACTAGTTTCACGAATATCACCATTACGAACGCCATCGACATTTGTATAACGTATACCGCCAACTATTAATTTCATACCGGGATCTAAACCAATTTTCGTAACATATTTCGTATCATCAATTGGAATCTCTTAAATTCGCTTCTTTTCCTTATTGGAATTATTTGTCGATTTATGTAGTACTTTTCTGATTAAAGAGGATATATCTACACCATCGGTGTTTATCGAACAATCAAATTTTTTTGTATAGTTTCCGGTAATTTAAAATATTTACGCCATTCAATGTCTTTATCGATTTGTCATCATACTTACGCAATTTCAGGCCACAAAGAAGTAAACGAAACGCAGTTGTATCATTATAATACATTGATTGGCGTAAATATTTCAAATTACCGGAAACTAAGACATAAAAATTTGATTGTTCGATAAACACTGATGGTGTAGCTATATCCTTTTCAATGAGAAAAGTTGCATATAAATCGACAAATAATTCCAATAAGGAAAAGAAACGAAACATTGAAGAGATTCCAATTGGTGATACGAAATATGTTACGAAAATTGGTGTAGATCCCCATATGAGATTAATAGTTGGCGGTATACGTTATACAAATATAGATGGCGTTCGTAATGGTTATATCCGTGAAACTAGTAAAATAAAAAGTGATGGGCACCACACTCAACAAAAAAGTTTTACATCAAATTCGTTTGGATGTAAAGGAAATGTCTTAAAATATTAATAGTGGAAGCATCTAGATGTATCCATTTTTCACTAATGAGGGGTTAGGAAAGAAATAAATTTAATAATTGGCGGTATACGTTATACAAATATAGATGGTGTTCGTAATGGTGATATTCGTGAAACTATTAAAATAAAAAGTTCCCAATATCATCAAGAATGCGGGTTTGCATCAAGACGCAACAAGTTACAAATTTACACCAAAGAATGCACTAAGAGATTTACTTGCCAACAGTGAAAATCAATTGTCACCAATGTCAATAATACATTTTCGTGAATATACGCGTGCACAATTAAAAAAGTTTGAGCAATCGCAACATGTATTTTTGCAAGTGAAGGTGACGCGTTTAAAATTGCAAAAATAATTTGAGTTGAATCAAGCGATTGCCAAAACAATTTAGACGACACACCGGGACCTAAGCTGCTGTATGTCGGTTCCATTAAAATTGCCGCAATTCGAGGCTATGGACGTAGACCGCTTTCACGATACATAGATGCGTTTCACGTGCACGGTGCTTATGTGATGCTCATAAATGAATTTTGAACAAAGAAACTAAGCGAAATTAGTAAAACTTTTATTTAAAAAGTGGATGTGACACTTAATTGAGGGAGCATGTTTTTAGATAAGTGTATGATATTCAGACGAAAATCTTGTATAACTTGGGGGGTATAACGTATTCAATCGTTTAAAATTGGCATTTGCGCTCATCTTATTACGCCCAGTTTTAGTTAGTGTACGGTATTCATGTTGGGCACCTACCTCGGCGATAGGAAAATTAAAAAAAAATGAAAATAATTTTGGCATTTTTTGTTTTTGGGCATTACTTCGTGTTTGTTTTTTAAGGAAATAACGCCCAAAATAAAAACGAAATTAAGTTCAAATTTTAAACGAAATAAAGCCGAAATATTGGGCTTCGTTTCGAAAGTGATTATCGCCCAAATTTGTTGGAAAATAATTTGGGCGGTATTTCGTTTTGGTTTTTTGGCGTTATTTCATATTGTTTGGGCGATATTTAATTTCAATATTTGAGCAATATTTGGTTTTTTAAATTTTTTGGGCGTTATTTCGTTTATTTTTTGGGTTTTACTTCATTAGGCGCTAATTCCTACCGCTTCCAAAATTAACTATGAGTTTGATTTTCTATAGCTTGCAATGTTTAAGACTGTTCACAATTGAGCGGGAATGCTAGTCAATACGGTTATTAATTTGGAAAATTTAATTAATATTATCGCAGCTTCTAAAACAAATTTAGTTCAAGTTATGTAACATTTAAGGCAGAATGGATTTCATACTTTAAGAAAATATATTTATTTTTAATATATATTTTTATCTTAACCGAAGTTCATTAGGCGAATTTTTAAAACTACACCGCAGTTAATAACAATTCATTTGCTTATTATTATAGTAACTGCATTCAAAAAGAAACTGACAAAAGTTAAATAAAAAAGTTTCAAGTATTAACAAATTACTACTAATCTACAATAAGTCTAACTCAATTCATTACCTTCGTAGAGACTTTCACAACTCTCTAGTAAACGCAGCACCGGCGAAATATCGTACGGATACAGTTGACGTGATACTAAACGGGAAATCTGCAAGCGTAGGCGTATTAAGACACTCATTCCTTCGTCCAACGTATTTCCACCCATGCCGAAATCATGACAACTCTGCACAAACAAAGCCCAATTCATCCTAACGTACTTGAGGAAACGCAATAAATAAAGCAGAAAGCACGTCTCGTTGCTCACTAACAGATCCAACAATAGATCGGAGCTATTCGATATCATTTTGAGAAATTCTAGGAACGTATATACTGGATTCAACATTGAAAGCAATTCTGGAAACGCATTATTACGAAATGATATACCCGATGTGACATCAAGTGTGCAAACCATGGCTTCAATAAGATGATCATCTTGATCATCGAATAAATGTATGAGTATTTTGCTAAAATGACACTCTGGATGAAATTCCAAAGTATTTTTAATGAACGATTCAAGCTTTCGCAAGACATCTCGTATCGAACGTTCTATCAGCACCATATCTTGAAAGGCATCATAATCCGTAGAATCAATGGAGCTATCCGATGAATCGCTACGTATTTCCTTAACTGTTACAGCTATTGATTTCAGCACCAAAAGTACCATCTTTTGTAAAATTGTTTTGTCCATTTCAATAGCATCACCAGCAGCCAAGTGATTTGGTGTTTGTTGTATTTCAGGATGTAATGAAGTGGCAAGTTCCTCATAAACAACTGGTTTACGTTTAAAACCAATCAAACTGACAATATTCTCTGGTTGTCTACGTGGTAGGGATTCTAAGATACGAAAATCTTTAACATGTCGTACTATTTGATGCGCCAGTAGACAGGTTTCATCTGGTAACATATCTTGCAGTGCCAAGGTAGAACCATAACATAGCGCTTCATTAAATAGACAAAGCATTTGCTTGTATATTGTACATGATAAACTCTGATTAAGTAGCAATTCAAATTTATCTAACTGAGCATAGAATGGTAATGTTTCCACAATGGAGAGATTCGCTTTAACAGAAATAATATTCTCCCAGAGTTGTAGAAAATTCAAAATACAATTCTCTGCATTTTCAATATCTAAATGGCTGGCAATTAGCGCTGACATATTTTTAACCAATGCGGGCCACTTATTTTCGAGTATTTTAATGGTGATGCATTTGAGATGAGTTGTATCAAAGGATTCAGAATCGGTCAATGTGATAATGTGGCAAGTTGACGACGACTCATTTGAGGGTTGTGCAGTCGGTGCAGTCGTAGAGGCGGAGATGTTGGAAAACTGTTGTGGTATTTGTGAAAACTGATCAAAATGTGTTTGATATTGCGTTGATGTTGCTTGTTGGTGCTGGAAATTATGCAACGTTGCACTATGATGATGATGGAAATTTCTTTCGTCCATTTGATGAAATGGCATAAGCGTAGAAGTTGAGGCTGCTGCCGCATAATGCTGTTGCATATTTCGATTTCTTAAACTGTGAGCTATGTGTCCGTCGTTACTGCTATCGTCATCATCATCTACAACTACCGCATGGTCATCTTCATCTTCAGCAGCAACAGCAGCATCTTCCGTGTGATGGTGATGATCATCGTTACGAAAATGCACAGCAAAATAGTTATTCTCCAATGTTGGCTGTTGCGTTTGAAAATGCATATAGGAATGCGCCTCAGTCAAATGTTGCGTTTCTAACGCCGGTGCTGCTGCCGAAATGCCAGCATTTCCGCGTGTTTCCAATTCGATTTCATCCTCAAGCGGATGTAAGTCCACATCTTTCCATTCAACAATGCGCTTTATAATTTCCAAACTAAAATGTATCTTTTGCACTGCTACATGATTTAAGCGCTCAAAATTAAAAAGATTATCAACGAGTTTCTTAAGCCAATCATCGTCCATTTCTTGCTTGGCAATGACAAGAAAACTGGCAAGAACACGTCCAGCTAGAAATTGCACATATGAATTGCTATAACCAGCTAATACTATTATCTCATCAATAAGATTATGATCGTTACGTATGAGTACATCACATACGTCCATAATGCGAGCGCATATGAAACCTTTTGAATTTTGTTTCAGATAAATATCGAACAGCAATTGCAAATTAGATAGAAATTGTAGCAATTTATTTGTTGGCCACTCACACAAATTTGCAATGCGCTTTGTACCGTTTGCATCTTGGGAATAATGCGATTGAAAGGGTTTACGCAACGTACGTTCAGAGACGCCACAAAGACATTGCCGCGTTAGAGATTCCTCGAATTCACGCATTTCATTTATGGATGATGATGGCGACGACTCTTCACTACTGCCGAATACTCTAGCTGCTGCTGCTGTTGCAGTAGAATTGTGTGGTGGTGGTGGTATGACATTGTGTGACGAGGACGGCACTTGTTGTTGCGTTTTGATCTCATTATTTGGTAATAATAAATCGGGTATTTTATGTGATGTTACCACACGATCAACTTCATCTGCTGATTGTTCACTAGAGCTGCTGCTACTACTACTGCTGCTGCCACTATTGCTACCGCTAGCAATGCTGCAATCAGCAACAACTACTGTTGAAACTGTTGTAGGTAAGATATTGGCAATACTTTGTACATTTAATAGTTGTGACAATGATGTTGCACGTGAACTGGCAGGTGTTGATGTTGGCGAATTGTTGGATGAACAACTTGGTGTCGATATAGAATTTGCTGACGATGATAGTGAAGAGCAAAGACTTTTCTTATTAATTGTTTCCGCTGTTATCTCAACTGTATCAATAAGATCTGGTGGCGGTGTCTTATTTATTGTTTTGCCACTTTTGGAGCTTTTGGTTTTTTCAATGCGTTGTCTTTTAGTTTGTGGTTGTTCATTATTATTATTGTTGTTGTTATTATTACTACTGTTGCCGCCCCCATTGCTGTTGTTATTACTAGATCCGGAAGACGACATTGTTTGATTGTTTGAAGCCGTTACTCCTACATTGTTTGGTGTTGTCGACATTTCTGAATGTTGCATGCGGACGTGCCTGCCGTCAATTTGTTGTTTTCTATATGTTAAGTTGTATTTTCCAATCGAGTTGATTGAAAATAGCGCAAATATTATATTCAATTGATATTTTGTTTCTTTTTATCAACAATTAGAAACTGCATTTCGTATACGATATTTGCTGAAATTAAAAAAATGTTTCGTTAAGTTATTAAATTAAGATGTGTTGATTATGATTAGGTTAATTCGATTATAACTTTGTGTACAAAGCAAAGAAAAAACAATTTTTGAAATCTGTAAATGACAAAACGAAATGCAAACTAAACAAGTAAGTAAATTTATTGAGCCTTTAAATCAATAACAATAAAACATATTAAAAATAGTAATGGTGGAAGGATACATAGAATTGATATAATATACATATTCCATATCAATTCTACGAAAACTAAACAACTTCTAGATTGACACAAAATAATTTTTCTCATTGTCGCTTTGTTACCAATAGTTTAGAAGCTTTTGTCTCCAGATTACCCTTGCCAACTTTGGAACTCTGGAGAGGTTTTGTTAAAAGCAAAATTCTCGAAGTTGTCCAAAATTTTGAAAAATGATTATTCAAAGGTATTGAAGACTCGTAAATTTTGAAAATAATATTTTTTTGGTTTAACACTCATAAAAGAAGGACATACAAAACATTGATACCAGTGATGCCATTTTGAAATCTTCGAAAGTAGTATATTTTTTGCAGAAATCGGAGTATTTTGCTTCAAAAGGGAGCAAATTTTGAAAATACTTAAAATTTTGCAGAAAATACAAAAGTTGATTTTGTTTTTTTAATTGAACTTTTAGTCATATATTTTGCAAAGATCGATTTACATAAAAATCTATCAATTTAGTGAAATAAATATAATTATAATTATAACAAAAATAGTCTGATGAGTCTTTGTGGCGAAAGACGAAACATATGTCACTATAGCCGTGTTTTTAATCCGTTCCTTGATTTGTCATAATTATGTGTTAGAAAATGCATTGATAGATTTATATGTAAATCGATCTTTGCAAAATATATGACTAAAAGTTCAATTAAAAAAAATCAATTTTCAATATATAAATGTCATTAAGTAAGACACTTAAAAATTCTGAAAATACAAAAGTTTTTAAAAAAGTATTCAGTCTCAATATTTAATATTAAACTATGAGGGTATTCCTTAAAAAGTGTAAATTCCTTGAAAACTCGTAATAGAGGTGTTCGAGGCTTTTACGTGTTTTAAGGAATACCCTAAATATAAGTTAATTAAAGAAAAATAGCAACTTATTTGTGGCACTTTTCAAGTAGCTGATTCGAAGGAGTCCAGATTTGCGACCATTACTGCGTTAACAAGCGATTGCGTTTTTTGTTTTTGATTAAGTTTTACTGCGAAACAATTTGTTTTGCTATTGCACTGTTATGTGAGAGATTTAAAATTTGTCCAAGGAAGTATTCCAAATTTAAAAGCATTTTTTCCGTTAAAACATTTTGCAAACGAAGCATCCTCCACTCCGCATTCAACTTTTCAACATCTACTTCGTTAACAAATTTGGAAACTAAGTTGCTAGTGCAGTAATGCTTTTCTCCAAGATTTCGTGGGACAGTTATTAGTCCGGAAATGATTATTGATAAATCCCTTTGAGACGAAGTTATTCAGAATTGTCAATAAATGTGTTTTAATTGTAGGTTTTAATGAATGAATTTATAGAATTTAGGAGAGAAATGGCAAATACAGCTTATTGGGTACATGTCAATGTCCCCTAGCTAATAACCAATAAAAAAGCACTGCAGAAGAATCCATTGTTCTAGGACTATATTTATTAGATTTTCAAGCGATAGCCACCGAGTTGAAGATCTTTTCAAAATTTTATGAGCCGCTTAAGTAAATTTAAGCCAAAAATCTTTTTTTTAAAGTTTGGTTTGGATCTGTCTAAGTGTATGCTGTTTTTATCATCATTTTTGAATACTTTACGTCTCATAACAATTCAATTTGGCAAAATTTTTTTACAAAACAGACCTAACTTAATCTACCAACTAAAAAAGCAACTGCCATTAGCATTGCGGATGGCAACAGGCCTAAATTAATCACATTGAATTGAGAGAATCGAATTGTGAAATAAACTTTTCGCCCGGATTTGTTCACTTTTTCTTCATGCGAAATAAAGTTACTTCGCAGGGCAGATTTATGCACTAAATTCATAATAGGGGTAAGTGTCAACCAGAACGATTTCTTGAACTGTGTCAAAAATGTCAGCTCAAAAACATGAACAATGGTCAAGTCTACCGCAATCATTGAAAGCTGCTCAAGCACGACATAAAAACTCGATTCAGTTTAGACAATTAAATATGCAATATCTCGTAAACACAACCAAGATATATTAAGTTTTTTAAGAATTGGTGTACCGGAAAGTTTAAACTTGTAAAAAACTGCGTATTCTGGTCTAAATAAAATAACAAAACTCCATTTTTAACTGAAATCAATTTCGTCCTGGATGGAAAAGGGCCTAGAAAGAAATGAAGGTTCTAGAGATGAATGAAGACAATTAACAAAACAACTAATTCTTATAACATAACTAAAAAAACCACATCTTTAATACCATAAAAGGTCAATACGTTCTGAATCTCTGATTCAACGAATAAAACAAAGACAACAATGACGACAACGGCAACTTAAATGAGTTTTATGTCAATACCAGGAGCCGTTTGCCTACTCGATGATGCCAATGCTGCAGCAGAGTTGCTGCAGATTTACGCGAATTGAGTCATAGTTTAGGAACTCATTTATAGGCGCAAAAAGATTTCAATTAAAATGTAAAAAATATTTTAAATTTAATTTAATTAACCGGTGCAGTTTAAATTCGAGTGTATCGTAGAATTGTAGATGCTTTCCAATATGTTATTTTAGGCTGTACGACCGACCACCTGTTGAGTTGTTGTATTGACACGAAATAAGAAAATTTACACCAAGCCACCAAATGTGAAAATTTTTGCATTATATTTAAAGAACTTTTATGATTTAATAACTATTTGCACTTTTATACAACAAATTTTGAATCCACATAAATGCTGGATTGATTTGGCTTGGAATCGTTCAACTTAGTTCAAAAAAAACTAAAGTGGCTACTGTGGTACGCATTTGCAAGGTTACGTGTTCAGTTTAGATGAAAAAGAAGCGCGTCTGTATTGTAATGGCACATTTTACAATTTTATCATGATTTTAAGGCTACAGAAAACACATCCATAGCACATAATATATTATTTTTCATTTTTTTCGTATAATTTTCTTAATTTTTCGTTTCAATTGTCGCGTATTTACCTTTCTAATGGCAAAATGTCAAGTAGTGGCTTTACACCACTTCATCACTTTTATGTTTTTCTGCATTTTTTTCGTGGTTTAGCGCAAAAACATTAATTTTTCTCATTCTGCAATAGATTAATTCAACACTTTTTGCTTTATGTTTTTATAAATTTCTTTTTTAAAGTTGTTTTTATCCGAAGTTCGCTAGTAGACTAAAATTTTTTTTTGTTGAATAAAAATGGCCGACCATTTCGCTTTTTTTCTCCTTTTTTATACTTTGACACATGATACAATTATAGAGGTAGCGTCAATTTGTCAAAATGAGGAAAACGTCAAAACGAATAGGTAGCAAGTTCTGTCAATAAGAGCAAAACAAAGACACAAAACGATAGATAACTGTCAGAATCGTGATAAAATTTTATAAATTGTATCGTTGTTGTGAAAAAACAATACATGTGCTTTAGGTAGAGTAATACGACGTTAATTTTCATCATTTTTCAAATCGCTCGTCATTGAATTGGACAAGGAACTTTATAGACCCGAAAATCATTTGGTGGAATGGCATCGTACGCATACTACACAAGAGACAGATGGTTTTCAAGTAAAGCGACCCGGTGATCGCAATGTACGCTGCACTATATTGCTGTTGGACTATCAGCCAATGCAACTTAAATTGGACACACGTTTGGCGCGTCTTCTAGGTGTACACACGCAGACGAGACCAGTGATCATCTCGGCACTTTGGCAGTATATTAAAACACATAAGTTACAAGTATGTTTAAAGGAAAGAAAAGCATTTTCTCAATTTCTAAAACTTTTCTCTTTGCCGACCCAAAGGATGCGCACGAAAGTGAATATATCATTTGCGACAAGTATTTGGAACAGATCTATGGTTGTCAGCGCATGAAATTTGCGGACATACCACAACGTCTCAATCCATTATTGCATCCGCCAGATCCAATTGTAATAAATCATTTCATCGAGAGTGGTGCTGAAAATAAGCAGACCGCTTGTTATGATATCGATGTTGAAGTTGATGATATGCTAAAAAATCAAATGAACAATTTTCTTATGACCACAGCCAGTCAACAAGAAATTCAGCTATTGGATACAAAAATTCATGAAACTGTTGATACAATCAATCAAAGGAAATGTCTATACGGGGGGCCTCGCGTACGCGAAAACTCAATTTAGAGAAGTACTTTCCCCCGGGGAACTTGATTAATTTATATATTGATCCGCGGCCGAAGGTCGCCGCGAAGCCGGTGTTGGATGTCTGACGGGTTTAAATCCTGAGCTGCGGCCGCAGGCCGCCCACTTACCCCTACTTTTATGTAAAATTACTATTGTAACGAAGATGCGTCCCGGGGGAAAAAAACTTCACTGGATTTCGCGTACGCTAATTGAGTTTTCGCGTACGCTGATTGGGTTTTCGCGTACGCGAGTCCCCCCGTATAGACAGACTATTAATCAAATGAAAACCAATCGTGAATTCTTTTTGAGTTTTGCCAAGGATCCGCAAACGTTTATACATC
This sequence comes from Calliopum simillimum, assembly GCA_951812925.1. Lineage (NCBI taxonomy): Eukaryota > Metazoa > Arthropoda > Insecta > Diptera > Lauxaniidae > Calliopum > Calliopum simillimum. Next base: position 35,832,435 of record OX638370.1, read on the forward strand.
GTTGGATTGTTAATCAAACAAGACACTTGAAGGTAATTGCATTTTTATTATAATTTAGGTCAGCAATTTTGATAAATATTTATGTTTTTTTTGTAAACTATGACTGATGTGGTTGGCAATCCAGAAAAAGAACGTCGTGCTAAATTTTAGTATCAACCTTGGACACATGAAGCAGTTTCACGTTATTTTTCCACCAAGGTTTATCAAAAGCGTGCAGAACTTGAACAGGTTTTAGGCATATGTATATATATATGCATATATATATTAATTATGCTGTTATTTGTCTCACCGTCATATTTTTCTGTACAAATCGAATTACAAATTACATTCAACAAATTTAAAAACAATAATACGCACAACAACGCGCTTAATATGTAACTGTAACATTTTATTGCAAATGTTTTATAATTATTAGTGGCTTATAATGTGAGTAAAACACTTGAGTTATCTGCTTGCTATTGGATCTGTATATAATCAAAACATTTTGTATTAAATGCATAAATTTTGTATCAAAAACAAGTGTGTTTGTAAGTAATAAAAAATTTGCAGTTGGCTGAAAGTTTTATGTTGAATTTAAAATAATATCTCTTTGAACTTTTGGTGTCTCTTAAAAGAGCCGTTGGTTTTTAGTTTGCTGCTGCTTAAATCAAAATTTTTAATAGTTTTTTATCTACAAGACGCTGTTTATTCTTTTGAAACTTCAAACGTCGATTCAAATTTTTAATTCTAAAGTGGATCCTGCACTTAAAAAAATGCTTCTTGACCTCGTCGGGAGTTTCGATATGTTTGCTTTTATTTAATAAGATGTCTTGTAGATGTGGAAAGTGGGCGATTTCATTGCCATTAACATTAATGAAAATAATTTCAAGCTCCTTAATTTTCATTAAAAAATTTGGTGATGGTTTTTTTAAGCCACCTTTCGACAGCGTCGGGAGTTCCGATATGTTTGCTTTTATTTAATAAGATGTCTTGTAGATGTGGAAAGTGGGCGATTTCATTGCCATTAACATTAATGAAAATAATTTCAAGCTCCTTAATTTTCATTAAAAAATTTGGTGATGGTTTTTTTAAGCCACCTTTCGACAGCTGATCTACCCAAGTCCCAGTTTGACCGTCCGATACCTCATCTAATGTTTTCAATTTGTGCATAATGTAGCCTGCTACGTATTCTAAGCCATCTTCATGAAGGCTGTCAATTTGATCTACTTCAGCCAGTGGCATGGAAAAATCTTCCAGTTCAGCATCTTCTTTTTCTTGTATCAGGTCTTTTTCTTGAGTTTGTTCTTTTTCTTGTTGGTTTTCTTTTTCTTTATAAAAATCTATGTAGTGATTTAGCCTTGAGTGCGTTTTTTCAATTAAGGGGCGTAGCACCACCTACAAAAAATAAAATGGTAATTTTATCTTTCCTTAGTGTTAACCCTATCTCCATACCAAATTTCATAAAAATGGCTTGGCCGTGAAAGCATTTTTTATATTTAGGGGCGTAGCACCGCCCACTTTAAAAAAATTTAGTTTTATGCACTGCTCCTCTTCACAACCTTTCCAACAAATCAAAAATCAAGCAAATCGGTTGATATTTAGGTATAGAAACAGAGACTGAACCGATTTCGTTTGGCTATTTATATATAGATATATCCGATTTTTAATCCAAATCTATCCGAGAAATCTGGTACACAAATCTGGATCAGTATGGGTTGTAAAAATTGAATCCATTTTAATCCAGACGCGGATCTGAGAATGCCATCTAGTTGCATTTAATCTAAGCTTGTGATCAGTGAAAATACAATACCAACAATTACAATACCAAATACGTGTCTATCCAACATATATCTAACTGCCAATCTCCAATGGAGACTGCTGCCTTTGCTTTGATTACTAAACTTCTTTAGTAAAACTTCTTAGAGCTCCGCCAAAAAATAATATTATATTTTCAGAAGGGTGTGGCAGTTCGATTATTACAAACCTAGCAATATCCACTTGATTGAAACAAACACGACAATCTCCAAATTTCTTATCGAATTTGTCCATAAAACCCTTTGATTCAAACTTGGTTTACATCCTCATCTAACTCTATTCTACAGAATTGCAAAACATATAGTATACTAAATTCGTGTATCTTCAGAGATACACGTTTTTGTTAGTTTTCAAAAAAGTGGAGATTGTCGCCTTTGCTTCTATACCCATCATATTTTTTGCTATTTCATGATCTTAACAATGAAACAGAACTAGGCAAAATATGCGAGCTCAATCCTGAATCAGCTAAGCGTTTGCGTTCTTCATTTGACAACACAATACGCGTCATACCAGGATACTTTTTATATAGTATTCCACGAAAAAGCCGCATATAATTGCCCACTTCCGAGCCCACATAATAATATTCGCCACCTTCTTCTAGTTGGAATGCAACTGGTTTATCGCCGTACGTTTGCAATGACATTTTCTTCACTTATTTTAATAAACAATTGTTTTAATTAACAACTTAAGAATATAAAAAACTTACCAAAAACATGAATGTTTTCTTGTATTATTTTTGGCAATGCACCAGGCATTAATCTGCATTTTTTATTCCCAGGAGGACCATTAATAAAATCGCCTTGGTCGAAGTGCTTTTGGCAAATCCTAGATGATTCTTTGAAATCTCTGCCACAGCTTTCAATCCATCGGCGACGCCGTAATTCATCCTTCGGGACGGAGAATAAAGATATGTTTTCTTTCCCGAACTTTTTTAAACATAACGCACAAAGCGACGACATATTATTTTATTAATTTTTTCACCAACAAAAAAAAAATAGCAATCAGAAGTCTTCGTAATTTATTTTTTAGTTTTTGTTTTGCTTTGTTCATTGACAGAACTTGCTACCAAAAATAAGAAGAACAAGAAACGTGTCAGTTGCTGTCGTTACCTTGTTAATTGTACCATGCTTTGACAGAAAAGTTACGGTAAGATTTCTCCTCTTTTGTACTTTGACAGAAAAGTTACGGTAAGATTTCTCCTCTTTTGTACTTTGACAGAAAAGTTACGGTAAGATTTCTCCTCTTTTGTACTTTGACAGAAAAGTTACGGTCAGTTTTCTCCTCTTTTGTACTTTGACAGAAAAGTTACGGTCAGTTTTCTACTTTTTTGTACTTTGACAGAAAAATTTAAATTTGACTTCTTAAAATGGCGACTTCAAAGTTTTCTCCTCTTTTGTGTTTTGACAGTAAAGTCATGATAAGTTTTCTCCTCTTTTGTGTTTTGACAGTAATAGCCCGGTTCCACCGAAGATTTAGCTCTGTTCAGATCTGTCAATGAGAACAAAATGGAAACGACAAAATTGTTGTTGTTTTGCTAGCTAATTTTGACAGAACTTGCTACAAAAAAAGAAGAACAAGAATGCGCCATGGACAGTAGCCTAATTTTCTAACAGCTCAAATCACATTTTACAAAAATTGTATTACAAATGGAGGTATCATAGAATGGTCCCAGTTGGAAAATAGTTAATCACCCTTGTCATCTAATGCAATTTCGATTCGAACTAAATCGAATCGAGATTTTGCTATCATATATTTTAATATCCAGAGTCGAAATTTTTGCAATTAAACTCAAATCAGCATTATCATCTAATTTGATTTTGATTGCGATTTCAACTCTGGATATCAAAATATATGATAGCCAAATCTCGGTTCGATTTAATTCGAATCAAAATCGAATTATGTACATGATAAGGGTGAATAAAAAATTTCTACAAAACATCATTTGAATTTTGAAACTGAGTAGTCGATAAATTGATTTTCTTTTTGTGAAAATCCCACAAAATCCAATTTGATCATTATGTGCTAAGTTTCCATATCTTATGATAGGGTAGTATTGGTGTTAAAAAATAAAGCCCAATATAATAACGCCCAAAGACAAAAATGATATAACGCCCAAAATTATTTTCATATAAATTTGGATGATAATCATTTTGGAAATAACGCACAAAATTTGGGCTTTGTTTTTTTTTGGCTTTATTTCTTTTTTTTTAACGAAATAACGTTCAGAAAATAAAATGACGTAATAACACCCAATATAAAAACGAAATAACGCCCAAAAGATGTGAGATAACGCCCTAAAACAAAAACGAGCTAATGCCGAAATTACTTCCATATAAGTTTGGGCGATAATTAATTTGGAAATAACTCCCAAATTTTATATATATGAAAATAATTTAGTTGTTATTTCGTTTTTTTGTTTTCGTTCGTTATTTCGTACTTTTTTAAAAGAAATAATGCCCAAAAATATCGAAATAAAGCCCAAATTTTGGGCATTTATATGAAAACAATTTGGAAGTTGTTTTGTTTTTCTAGGTTATTTGATTGAACGTAGTTTCCTAACGCTGGAAGTATTCATTAAAATTAATTTGCTAAAAATTGCTATGAATATTTAAACCATTTACTTAACACCGAAATGGAATTTCTCGCTGCCAAAGTTTTTTAATCATCGACCCCTAAAAATATTAAAATGCAACCACAGCTGCTACGTCCATTCTACCATTTTGCCCAGTTCCCAACCAATAAATTATAATTTTTAACAATCGGAACACAGAATTATAATTATGCCCTTCGTCATAACTTCAGCAGGATAGAAAATTATCGACCCATCGCAGTTTCAAGATGTGGGAGTTTGTCTAAACTTTGAACTGTTTCGGTAACTGATCCTTAATTTGCTTTGATTTTCAATAAAATGAAAACCGAAACCAATTAGTCATTGGCCAAATGATTATTTTTTAAATACATTTTAGCTATTTTGTGAATATGAACTGATGATAATCTTACGAAATTTCAACATAGAATATAAATGTAAGCATATATGCAAAGATTAATTTTTATATGTAGTCAGGCCTATCATTGAATCCATCGTAGATACGAATTTCGTGAGATCTACGAAAATACTATTATTGATTTCAAGAAATTACGAACGTAACTTTGTAATTCGTGGAGTTTGAAGTACTTCTTTAATAAAATTAAAAAATTATTAATACGTTCTTGGGTTGT